>CAJNDT010001252.1:0-69766 GCA_905221615.1 Symbiodinium sp. CCMP2592 | reverse complement strand
GGTGGTGGTGGTGGTGGTGGTGGTGGTGGTGGTGGTGGTGGTGGTGGTGGTGGTGGTGGTGGTGGTGGTGGTGGTGGTGGTGGTGGTGGTGGTGGTGGCGGCGGCGGCGGCGGCGGTGGTGGTTTCGTTTTCGTTTTACACGCCGCTAAGGAGGTCCTAGCTGTGCGACAGGATAGATAGGTCAAGCTTTAAGCCCGGTCGCATAGCGACGCATCAAAGGTTGATGCACCATCCTGAGAAGCAGAACTCAATACCCCGCCCCGAAGGGCCCGTTAAGCATTGAGGGGAGACAGCGTTCCGAAATGCATGATGCAAAATTGTACATACGATTGCATGTGTAACAGAGGCAAAACATCATACGACTCATACCGAAGTGAATGATGCAACTCACTGCCGGTCTACTGCAAGCCATGCTCAGCCACTACTCACAGCTGGTTTCAGGTGTTGCTCAGTCCGCCGCCCATACCATCACTGTGCGGCAAGTTTGGCCTCACCCGTTGGACTCACTCTCAAGAGAAAGCAGAAAGCCACGACGGCGTAGCTGATCCTGACTCTGCACCGGCAGGCGGTCCACTGCTCTGGCGTGGTATGCCACTAGTACCAGTCTGTCCGCTCCTCCCCATGGGTAGGTAGCATGCAATGTTGTGGGGCGTAGCTGTATGTATGGCCTCGACACGTTCCGAAGGATTCCTGGGGGCCCGTTCTCCTCCAACCGTACTGATCCATCTACGTCCGCCTGCCACAACTGTCCGCCCATCCAGCGATTGCATGGGATCAGCAGATTCGAGGTACCTGGTGCGTTCCCAGTGTCACGATGTACATAATGCAAGGTGTTAACCAGAAATGCGCAACTGCTGAACCGATGATCTTCTTTGGCGCCACGAACCACTGAGGTAAGCCATGTAGTAAGCCAGGGAAAAAGACCTGTGTTGGTCTGAACTCCCCGGAGCCCTCCGCCGCCAATCGAATATGCACCTGTAAGAAACACGCATTGAAGTCCGCCGGTGGCGCCATCGGAGGTGGAAGTTTGCCGTCGCCTCACCTGCGACTGCTCCGGAAGCAGGGCTGCCAGGGCACAAAAGTCCTGGATGTGACAGAAGCCTCGTCGGCAAACATTGTACGCCAGGCACTCCGCCGCGTGAGCTCCCGGAGCGGGCGCTCCCGGAAGGGAACATCCACGGGTAACCGGAGTGGATAATCAAGCGCAGCCTCCTCCTGGCTAATATTCCAGAGATCACTCCAAACCGTGGATTGTTCTACGGATTCATCCGAGACTGAGTCCCGAGCCGCGGGGTCCGCGGGATCCAGGTCCTGATCACCGCAGTGGCAGTCGTCTCCTGCATGTGATGCCATGTCCCGTGAAGTCGCTGCCGACGGTGTCGGTGGAGCTGGCGGTGTAGTCCTCGATGCTCTTGGTTGAGATCGAGATCGAGAGCGTGGCCTCGAAGAGCTCGGCCTCGAGGATAGCCGCGAGCCTTCCAGCAAGCCCACACCTGAACCCACACTGGTTTCACCTCGAGATTCACCTCGAGGACTCGGCTAGCGGCTAGCAGAAGTCAGTGAGCAACGAGATGGGGTAGGTGACGGTGGGTCATCTTCAGGATCGTTGTAGGTGCCAAACGCCATTCCCAGTATGGAAGGCTGTTCCAGGTCCCAGACGTCTTGAGGCACATCATCCGGTTTTCGTGGTAGCATTCTTTTTTTTTTAATATAGAGTCACCACACAAGAGGAAAGTTTGCAAACCAAGGCACCATTCCTGGGTATGTCCAGCAAGGATCGAAGTGAAGGCCGGGGGGGACTACATGTAGGGAATGGTGCTTTAGGGCAAACTACCCTGGCGAAACGAGCAAAGGTGATGCTCGTGTGTCGCTGAGGATATTAGGGTGCGGCTCGGAATCGGGTGATTATGGGTATACTGTAGGCCGTGGTGGGGTGAGAAGGGGGCAATAACGACAGCGTGTTGCCTATGTGTAGGAACCTGAATGCGTGACGTGGTGGATGCAGCCAGCCAATGGCAGCGCAAGCGCATGTCACTGCACAGGTTCGCTAGGCAATGCACTATAGGCTATGCACCAGGCTATGTGAGAGTGCCAGCAACTCGTCTGGCCGAACGCAGTGTCGCAAGCCTTTTGTTTTGCCCGAGCTCGGAGCGCCAACGCCTTCCCCGCCCCAGTCATCCGTAGTAGATGAGCCCCATACAACCTGTGGCACGGGAGTGGGGTCTGGGAGGGAGAGAGGGCAAGGCAGCTACACGAGCACGGGATCACCCCCTGGCACGCCTAGTTAGTTGTGCCCCACGCGTCGGCACATCAAAAGATATACCTGGTTCGAGGCGTGGGGTGTACTGGTGCTCATGGCCGCAGTTGGCCAGGGTCGCGGCTGGACATTGTCATCAAAATGCCAGGCCTGGTCGGCGTGATGTGTGATCGCAGTGTAGTGGCCCTGTTCAACCCGGGGACCATGATGAAGTATGGCCGCACATACACTGTAGGAGAGAGTAATGGATTCAAGCTCTACACCTGTGAAGAGCGGCATATGAATGACCGACCCCCAACGAATTACCCCAGTATGCTTACGCATCCCTCTGCGCGTCTCCTTGAACCTGGAAAATCGCAAGACGAGCACGGTGGGCGGCTGACTGAGGGCCTGGATGTTGTGTTGGTGATGCCATGCATGCAACAAGGACTGGACAGTGTGCTCTCCGCCTCTTGAGGGGAGCTCAATGGACACTGGTTCGAGACAACTACCGCCATCATGTATCACAATGCCGCCGGGCTCCTGGCAGCGAGACTCCCATGCTCCTGAGAACGGTTGTGGACCTAAGAGAGGAATAACGTGGGATATGAGTTCCGCTGCGTCATGCTGGCGGGTGGGCTGAGCCCAATTGCTTAACATGCGTGCCCAAGGCTGGCACCGCAGAAGGTGCAAGGAAGAGCCCTGGTGCTCAATCAGAATCCGGAGTGCATTGATGTGAGGGATTCCAGCGTTGATAGTTCCAGCATCCCGCTTCCGTCATCCATCCACTCTTGAGGGCGAAGGCCTTGTTCTCCTGAGTCATCTGCGCACGCCGATCCTTGAGATGTGCAATGATCCCCCAGAATAGGGCAACGCGGAGGGAAACCCTGGTCGGGGAGATGGTCTCCGCCTGGGCCGCATCGTGCCATTTGGTGGCCAGTTCCGCCAACATTGGTAGGATCGAGTGTTCGCCGGATCGGACCCAGAAGACCCAACCCGTCGCGCGGCGAATCACATTGATCGAATCGCCTTGCATGATCACTGCTCTCGCTACCATTTGCAGCAGCTCCCCGTCCGGATTCTGATCCTCGGAGCCACCCTGCCAGGTTCCCCTGGCGCGGTTCTGTGGCTGCCGACCCCGGCCCTGAAAGCCCTTGCCCCGGCCGCCCAGTTGAAACATCCCGCGGCCCACCTGTTCGATCGGTTGTCCGTGGATGACTGAGCTGGTTCCAGTGCCCCTCGCTTCCCTATCACCGCCCCGAAGGACTCCTGGAGCTGAGACAGCACATCCTCCGTGGCTTGGGCTCGCTGGTTCCCGGCCATCGCTATAAGGAAAAAGTACGCCCAAGAGGCAGCTTTGCCACAGATTCACACAATGCGACAGATGTTGTCGTGGGTGTCTGTGCGGTAAGTTGCAGTAGAGACAGGGGTTCATAGCTATTCCAACACGTGGCATCTGACGTTCAGCGTGAGCCGCCGCACTATGAAAAGAGACAGAGTGGATGCTGCGATAGTGATTGCGCAGCGCCGTAGGTGTGGCCATCCACTGGCCACACAAGCCACAGTTGCTTTTGAGTTGAGCTTGTAGCGAGTGACGCAGAAGGGCCGTGACCCCTCCCTGTTGGAGGACACTCCGGACCTGCACCAAAAGAGGACATTCTGAACACATAGGCGGAACATGTTCATGGGCACTTGATGCTGGGTGTGACACCTCATGGTTCATATCAGGTCCAGCCGGGTGGCTTGCCGGCCCTGAACCTGAATCGAGTTGTAGTGAGGCGTCAGGCTCTGCGGGAGGTGCTGCAACAACCGGAGGTACCGAGGCCCTGTGAGAGTCAGGCAGCGGCATCTGCGAGCAACCAGGAGCTAATGTGCTTGGCCAGCACCTCCCACCGAGTAAACGAATGCCTGCAGTGAGCACAGGTGGGAACCCCGTCCAGGGAGTGCTTCGCTCTATCAAAGACTTGGGGCTCTATCTTGATCTTGTGCGAGCGAGCCATGTGCAGCTTGAGAGCCTTACGCGTGTCTAAAATTTTGGGGCATTGCGGACATTGGAAGGTCTCAGCATGTCCAGCAGGTGCCGGTGGTGGTGGCGGCGGTGGAGTCAGGGCTGGTGATCCTGAGGATTCCGCCGGGAGGTTTGATGCAGCAGGCACCTCCTCTGGCAGGGGCGTCGGTGTGGTAGTCCGATCTGCTTCCACCTGGTGGAGATCCGTGGTTGGCACTTAATGCGGGTCATCAGCGGGCCCTGAACCAGGGTCATCATCCCGCCCTGCCTCCTGGGGCTCGGCGAGCCCTTCGGCCAAGAAACGGTTCCATTGGTGTTCAAAAGGCATGACATGTACATCATCAGGTTCCTGTCGGCCAAAGGAGGCCTCGAAGGTGCTGCGAAGCGCGGCACGGGGTAGTCGTACCTGAAGTCGTGCAGCCAGCTTGATATCGGATTCGTGTGTCAGGTGAGCCGGGCATCTAGCTATCCCTCGTAGGTGCTTCATCGCTAGGGTCTGCAGCTGATTATGGTGTTCCGCTGTCAAACCACAGGTCTCTAAACCATATGCAAGGCAAGGCCAAACGGTGGCTTTCCACAACCTAAGTCTATGATGAAGCGTCAGGGTGCGGTACGCATGGAGGATCCCGCGGAGGCGAGCGTGCGTGGCTTTGGCCTGTTGCATGCGTTTGCGGAGGGTGGCGGCAGCTGATGACGCGTATGTGGTCACAGCACCCAAGTAGTCCGCCTGCTTTACGAGGGGCCGGGCAGGTATTCCTCCCCGGTCTTGACATGGATCCGAAGCAATCGGCCATCTGCGGTGTGTTTGGTCAGTTTCTGTAATGCGGTTCCCCGTTGGGCCCCGCCCATTGTGAGAATGGCTTGTGCTTTAGTGGCGTGGACACTCATGCCATGCGCCCGTAGTGTAGTTATAATGAACCCGATGCTAGCACACAACTGTTCAAGCCCCGCGTAGCCACTGAAGAGATCCCCCAAGTGGAAATCGTCCGCGTACAGAGTGAGACAGCGGGAGACCCATTCATCAGAGAGACGACTGGCCATGCGTTTGGTGACAAGAGTCATAAAGCATGCGAACAGCAGCGGACTGGCGGGGCAGCCCTGTTTGACACCTCGCGTGGTGGGGATGTTTGCATGCAACTGGTCTATGTAACCCTGACCCTGCTGTTTACCTAATTTTAGGTGGCGAGCAATTTACTAAACAAAGCTTGGTTTACACTTCAAATTTACGAAAAAATTTACGTAAAAAAAAAAGTGTAAATTAATTTACTTTGTATAGTAAAAAATTTACACTGCAATGTAAATTTTTTTACACTGCAAAATACATGTTTTTAGGTTACACATTCCCGAATTTGAAGAAGTGAAATGCAAGCTAATTTTGGTTGGTTTTGTTTCTTTTATCATGGTTCTGCTTGTTGATTGCATGAGATTTTCCTGCGACTGTACAGTGCGGCATGGTCAGGTGTGAAGATAAAATTATGAGAATTGTGTTGCAAGCATACTTGTTAAGCCATGGTTTTCCATGTTGAAATCGCAGCTCGGTTTGATTCTGTGCTGGGTCGAGCCGGCGGATTGCTTGCGATGTGTGCTTTTTACATGCGAGAAATCGGTACATGTACATTTGCGAGAGTCATCACAATATAGTTTATACCTGCGAGGAGTCCACCTTTACCTGTGCGAGACTCTTGTAGGTTACATGCGAGAGATCTACTTATATATATATATATATATATACTTTTCTGAGATCCGAGAGTGAGAAAAATTTTCGGACGTTGCAGCTGTGTGTTTGGTCCAGACGAGACCCAGAGGTAAGTGCGAGGCTGGATGGAGACAGAGACAAATGCATTCCATTTTTTTGAGAAATCATAAATCCTATACATACACAGTATATACAGTCTTGCGAGCATGGCTTCCTTAGCAGCTGCAGCTTCGGTCAAGCTGGCGGAGGGCGCTTCCGCTGCAACGGGCAAAAATGCCAAGGACCGAGTGGTTGCCGATCCGCTTATTACAGCAAAGGAGCTGGCGAATGTGGTGTTTGGCTTTCTCGAGTTCAAGAAGACGAAGGACCTGTGGCCTTTACTGTGCCCCCCTCCGGGCGGGCCAATAAGCTACACTTGGCACACTGCCGCCCACGGTCCGTGGTTGGCAAAGACAGCTGGGCTGCTGTTTGACCTTCTTCGCCTCGCCCCGAACACGAAGTTGTTGTCGCAGCGGGTTACCCGAAGCTTTTGGATCCTTCACGAGCAAAAGAACCTGCTGCTCGAAGGCCACAAAGACTACAAGGCAGAGGACCTTGTGGACAAGATGGACACCGCCATCCGTCTTCTTCTTAGCCACCTCCGTGCGATGAAGCAGAAGGAGAGCTTCAAGCGGAAAGTCTACAGGTCCCTGTCGCACGAGGATCAAGTGTGCAGTGGCTGCACATATATGTTTTTCGTGTTTTTTCGCTGTATATATAATTCGTGTGACGGAACAAAGAAGTGTTGCAAACTTTTTTTTACCTATAAGTCTGTGGAAACATACAATCAGGAAGCTTGACCTTTGCCTGGAAAGGGTGCAGGTGCAGGAGTTTGCCCCGAAGCCTCTTGATTCCCCCAGCACGGCCCTTGTTCCCGTGAACGAGGATGAGAAGCCTGTTCCTTTTCGTGGTGACGAGAAGCTTACTCCTTTGCAGGATGTTGAGTTCCCGGAGTTGCCGGAAATCTTTAAGAACAGCAGCCCGACCAAGTTTCCGGACACCTTGAAGAGCAGCGAGCCGAAGAAGTTTGCGGAGAAGTTTGTGCACATCCATAAGAGCAGCAAGCCGAAGAAGATCGTTATGAAGAAGGGCACCCTGAAGAAGAAGGCCACAAAGGCAAAGAACAAAAAGGCAGGAAAGGCAAAGATCAAGACTGGTGCCGGGGCTGAGCCGGCCAAGGATGTGGAAGTGATCTCTTCCACGGATGAGTGCGACTTGGACATCCTCAAAAATGCCATGGCTTTCATGCCGCCGGTGTCTGTGGCTGTGGCCAAAAAGAAGGGTGCTTCGAAGCCCAAAGCCACCGGCAAGCCGAAAGAGAAGAGCCCCAAGCCCAAAGCCACAGCGAAGGCGAAGTCGGCGGCGAAGACGAAGGTGGCGAAGCTGGCGGCGAAGCCGAAGCCGGCGGCGGCGACTTCGCCGTCTAACAAATGGCTGTCCGCCGAAAAGTACGGATCTTGCAAGGTAGAGTTCTACTCTGAGAAATCCTACATCCGCAACTACGATAACGGCGGCAAGCTGAGGAGCATCATTTCCAGTTGCTGTCCGAAGCATCATGAGGTGATCGAGAAGATGATTCCCTACGTCGAGCAGGGCATCCCGCTCTTGGAGCTCTACAAGCTGCGAAAGGACGTCATGAAGTCGCTGGGGGTTTGAAAACCAAAATGTGTTCAGTGCGGGATGTGATGTGCACCCTGGGTTTTCTGAACTTTGTAGACTATATAACAATCTGAGTTTCAAGCATATATATGTTGTATATAAACGTGGTTTGTTTTCCCACAACTCTGAGAAAACCCATGGGTGCTAGTCACGGTGTGTTTCTATATGTCTTTCGTTTACATGTAGAGCACTACATCTGCCACAATGCCATCTAGCATAATGCATCTTTGGCCCTTTTAGTGAGAAGCACAAAAAGGGTGAACCTTCCGGCAGCAGAGGGGCAATGACTGCGAGAAAAAATGTTTCTTGCATTTGTGTGTGTGTGTGAGGTTGAGTGCTTCCTGTTCTGTGTGATATATGTATTTGATCCCTATCATATACTGTATATATAAGCCTTTGTAACCCCGAAACCACCAATAGCCTAAAGCCTCAAAGCAGGTTTACTTGCGACGGTGATTTTTGTATATGTACTTGCGATGAGTTCTGCTTTTTACCTGTGCGAGTGTTTCCTTTTACATGCGATGTGAGGAGCTTTGTATATTACTTGCGAGATTTTCCTTGTGTGCACCTTTACATGCGATGGGGAGCTTTGTATATTACTTGCGAGATTTTCCTTGTGTGCACCTTTACATGCGATGGGGAGCTTTGTGTTACTTGCGAGATTTTCCTTGTGCAGCTTTACATGCGATGGGGAGCTTTGTGTTACTTGCGAGATCTACCTGCGAGTGTGTCTTGCCTTTAAAGCAGTATTTCACAAAAACCCTCAACCCTCACTAAGCCCTAAAACCCAAAACTAATTTTAAACCCATAAACCCTATATAAACCCCAAAACCCGAAACCCCAAACCCGACTCCCCAAACTTAAACCGCAAACCGACAGCCCGGATTCCTTGTGAGCCCCCAAAAAAACATTCTCCAATGTCTAACACTTTCGAGTTGGAATTGCTTGAGTGCAGAGAATGCCGGCTGAAGAGGTTTATCGAGGCTTTTTTGCGAGATGATGTTGGAGCCGAAACTTGTGGCCGTGGTCGCTGTTTCCTTTACAGCAGGAGAGACTCTAGTTTTGCGACGTAGTATCTCCTACACACGATGTGTTCGACACGATGTCACCACCATGTGCCGATGCGGCTTATTCTCACAGTATTTGTAGAAGGTTTGGATTGTAGATAGCTTCGCATAGATGCTCTGGACTTTTAAAGCATACAACCCAAAGCCATTACCGAGTTTCGGGTGTCAGGCTTTCGGCGCCGGGGCTAGGCTCTAGGCACATTTTTATCCACAAAGAATAAAGGCTGTTCACTTTGGGTGTTCTAACATATATAGCAAGTTTTGCTTCGCGGCCATGGCAACTGTCGACTGCTACCGTGTCTACGTGAAGAATGTCACGTACAGTGCGACGAAGTGGGCCACTCGAAAGAAAAGTAGCTTTGGGTTTAGGGTTTAGGGTTTAACATATATACTTTATATGTACACAAGATGTAGATATAGATAAACTCAATACACGTCTATTGGCCACAATCTGACACTCATTACTTTTCTTTTGTGTCTAATTATATATGCTTATATCTACACATATATACAAAGGGTGAGGTTGGTACACATATAGACAGGCATACATATATGTAGTTACATGAGAGAGAGCCGAGGCGATCCGGGCGGCGATCGAAGAGCTTGGGGTGCTGGATTGCCGGAACATCCAGGTGGTGAGGGAACGGTACTGGGAGAAGAAGCTGCAGCGGCCAGATCACTGCAGCATCTTCTTGGAGTTCGCAACTTGGTTTTTTTATATTACTTGCGACCCCTATATAAACCCTAAACCCTAAACCCTATCAACCCCAAACCCCTAACCCCCAAACCCTAAACCAAAGGACTCGCCAGATGCCGCTCAGCTTGCCCGGGCTTCGCTCGACGGGCAATGGCATGGGAAAATGGCGACGAACAAGTACCTGGTGGCAGAGCTGGCGAAGCCGCCCCCTTCGAAAGCTTCGAAGGAAGACGAGTCGTGGGGCAAGTGGGCACCACCACCAGAACAGCCGCCTTGGAAAGGCCCTCCGCCCACCCCCCCTCCACTGGGCCAGGCACCACCGCCATCCCAAAGCCCACCAGAGCCCAATGTCCCAGAACCAGCACTCCCACCAAAAGCCAAAGCAATGCCGACCCAGCCCCCGTACCCACCGCCGCAACACCTTGCACCACCACACCCAAAGGTTCCACCTGAGCAACTTTACGGTTTGGAGACGGTGAAGCCGCAAGCCTGGGAGCTCTGGGTACATGGTGGTCCACGACCCAAAGAATCTTGCATTGCATAGTTCAACAACATGTTTTGTTACACATATCTGCATGTGTTTTTATATATATGTATATATAATCAACATGTGTACAAAGAGCTATAGGGCAGCTAGGGGGGCCAAATCTAAGAATGCTATATGGCATCATGTGAGAACCCCAAACGACCCGCCCTAAAAGATTCATAGTTTCATATTCCGACGACAACACCAGCCCCAGGAGGATGCTGCTGCCCCGCTTGCAGAAGGAGCCTTCGATTCGAACACCAAGACCGAGGCCTGTGGGTGTGTGTACCCTTACTTGTGAGAAGAAGAACAAACTCCAGAGCCACACAATGAAGTAGAGCTCCCACAAAAAAGGACGACAAGCAGCTGCCGCTGGAGCCGGCTGGACCAAACTCGGTGGTGGATGACGGTGCAGTACCCGGGCCGAATCATTTAAGCCATCACCCTGCAAGTAAAAGAAGGCCCTAAATCGGAACTCCACAAACCTATACACAGCAAACGGTTGCTTCGGTTGCTTATATATACTATATATATAGTGAAAGGAAGCTGTGGCCGAGAAAGCCCCCGTCGTCGACGTTAAGCCCTGGAATGAGATGACGGCTGCTCGGTTGGCTGTGGCCCTATAAAAACCTTACTTTTCCAGAACCTTCAACCCTAAACCTTGAACCCTAAACCCCTAAAACCTAAACCCTAACCCTAAACCCAGACAACGATTCCCACCCAAACTTTGTGGTTTTTGAAACCAAAAGCTATATCCAGTGAATCCTCCCAACTCCAAGCTCTATCCCCACAGGCCCAAGAGCAATATGACTGGGCTCTTCTTCACTCTGGCGACCCTTACACGGGACCAATTCCAGAGCCTTTTTCTGCGATAGCAGCAACCTCAAAAAAGCCGCTTTATAAACCGGCACCAAACCAATAGAGCCGGTTTAGGGTTTAGGGTTTTTAGGGTTTCTCTCAAAAATAAAGTGTTCTATGAGCCCACAGCCTTATGTTTAGGAGTGTAGACTTTTTTGTCAACCCTAATTTCTGCCCGAGTCTGTGTGTATTTTTACTTGCGAAGAAGAAGAGTGTGTGTTTCTTCGATATATAGACAACACAAAACCGAGGAAGAGTTTGGCACTGGCTTCCCACCGGAGCCGCCGATCGCCAAGCCGAAGCCGTCTGCGAGGAAAGTGGCCCCGGCCGTGGCCCCGGCCGTGGAGCCGCCCGTGGACCCGCGGCTGAAGCGGCAGATCGAAGCTGAGCAAGCCAATGAGCCGCCCAGCAGTGTAGATGAAGAAGAGAAAGAGAAGAAGAAGAAGAAAAAAAAGAAAAAAGAGCCCAAAGCCAAGAAGGCAAAAAAGGAGCCGACCCCACCCCCAAAGGAGCCCAGCCCGACTTCCGAGGGTGAAGGTGAAGATGTTGAAGAGAACAGGGCTCGGAGCTCGGGGCGGGCTCGTAGCTCGGGGCGGGCTCGTAGCTCGGGGCGGGCTCGTAGCTCGGGGCGGGCTCGTAGCTACTCTAGGCGGGCTCGTAGCTACTCTAGGCGGGCCAGTAGGAGTCGTGCTCGTAGCTACCGGAGCCAAAGGCGAAGGAGCTACCATGGTCGCAGCCGTAGCTACGGTCGTCGGCACAGGAGTGACAGCCGTAGCTACCGCAGGTACAGAGGCGACAGTCGCGGCCGATACCATCGTCGTTACTACCGCCGTTGAATATAATGCAGTGCCCTATAAACCCTTAAAACCCTAAACCCTTAAACCCCTGTGCTGTTTGTGTGTCTATAGCATATAGTCTAGAGGGATAAAGCTTTACACAACAGTAACGGCGATGGCAACAGCACAGTGCTGCACGAGAGACGATGAGACAGGCCGAGCCACTCATTTTTCTCACAATTAAGCACAATGTGCAGCGACCCCATGGATGTAGTATAAAATTGTAGATGCATAGTCTACAAATAAGCACGTATGTGTGCATATGTATATGTATATGTTTCTTTATACATATATCTATATATACATATATGTATATACATAGTCGAACTTACACCACACTACATTATATGTGCCCAGGCAACAAAACCTCGAGGATCCTCAGAAGGTCGTCTGCACATCCGGATAATTGCGAAGCTGTGCGAGACTCCGACAAGCAAGTGAAGCGGGCGATTGGAAAGAGTTGTAGTCGCAGAGATTGTGGTGGTGGCTACATACACACGTGCACATGTCTATAGAGTGTATAGAGAACACATGTGAACATGCCTGGGTTGCTTGAAGGGCCTATCAAGTCACACGATAGGACAAAAAACAGCCCGGCCCGAACCCTAAACCATTTATGAAGATACTGCATACACCACACATGAAGCCCTGAATCCCCAAACCGAACATGTAGATTGCAGAACCTGTATTCATGCATCTATATATAGAGAGAGGGCTTAGGGGCTCAGGGGTCTCGGGGTTTAGGGGTTTAGGGTTTCGGGTTTAGACACACAGTGTGCCGGTCCCCACACACGAAGCGTAGCGCTTGAAGCTGGGAAACCACTTGTGGGGATCCGATGAGATGCGGCTTAGACCTTACATGCGAGACTCGAACAACACACCGGAAAGGCACCGGTGGGCAGGTTTTGCAACAATCTCCCCCAAATTTTCCATAGATTTTACAAAAATTTCAGCAGATTTTACAAAAAAATCAAGAGGTTTTCCAAAAAATCTCGATGCAGTTTCGATGCAGTTTATATGCAGTTTCGATGCTGTTTCGATGCGGTTTTAAAACTACATACAAACTGCATAGCTTTTACAGCATTTCGCGATGCAGTTTGTATGTAGTTTTAAAACCGCATCGAAACAGCATCGAAACTGCATACAAACTGCATCGAAACTGCATCGAGATTTTTTGGAAAACCTGTTGATTTTTTTGTAAAATCTGCTTAAAATCCATTGACAAACTCCCCAGCCCACCCCACCAGCCCCCACCTCCCCCCCACCCACCCACCACCCCACCCCCCACCCCCATCCCCCACCCCCCACCCCCCAACCACCCACCCACCCCCCACCCCCCACCACACTCCCCACACCCCCCACCCCCCACACTCACACCCCCCACCCCCCATCTCCCACCCCCCACCCCCACACCCCCCACCCCCCACCCCCACCCCCACCCCCCACCCCCCACCCCCACACCCCCCACCCCCACCCCCCCCAACCCACCGCCCCACATCCAACACTATATACGGTGCTCTGCGAGGATCAATCGTATATTGTATAGCTTTTCGGCTCCAAAAAAGTCTGTCCTTCTCCCTCCCTGACTAGACAGAACAAAGCCTCTCTTCGAAGATGCCACGACAGGAGACCTGTGTTGTTCTTTTGTTTTTCCGACGAACCACATAGTCACTTTTCTGAATGCAGAAAAGGAATAGCTATATTCTCGTGTTCCAGGAAGACAGGAGCCGAAGCCGAAGCCGGAGCCGGTCGCCCAGACGAGTGTGGAAATGGGCTTGGCGGACCTGTGTCCATCATGGACGACAGCAACTTGGTTGCATTAGATCTATTGTATAGGTTTTGTTTAGGAGAGTAATTTGGCTTTTGAATATTATACATAATCCCCAAGGGTCTGGTACTGGGTCTGGTGGAGCGAAGCAGCAGCTGAGCAGCAAGACCAGTGAGCTACGACTTGCCAGCACGTTGTACAGAAGTGCATGTACATAATTAAATTGTCTCGTTGCTTTTGCAGACGGAGCTAGATATAAGAGCAGCTGTTTTTCTGCACAGCAGTAACTTCTATACTTTATCGTGCCTGCAAGTGTGAAGCAAAACAATGAGCCGGGCCGACTCCAGGAGACTGCCTATAAAAGCCCGAGAACCCAACAACTGATGTCATATAAACCCTGAACCCTAAACTATATACCTTATATACAGAACCCCGAAACCCTTCAACCTCAAACCTGTGTGCCAGACCCCACACAGAAGCTTGCATGTGTCTTTACACCAGAGCTGGCGAGAAAATTATATATACTTGTGTGATTCAAGCTATACTATGACTGTGACGAAACACATTCGGTGTTGTCTGCATGTCAGAGAGAACTTACACTGCGATGACAATTATGTTTACTTCTATCTGCAGCTGTGAGCACTTCAGCGAGGGGTGCCTTTTTTGTGAGGACAGTATATCATCTTTACTGTTCGTGTTTTCCCTGCGATGGCTGAAGACAGCCAAGCTCCGGAGGCGCTTTTTGGTTTTTGTGTTTTGTAAAACCAGAGTGTTATATATATATGTATACGAAGGCCGAGGAAGAGCCCCAGGACGAGCAGGCAGAAGAAGAAGAGCAGGAGGTGCCCATGAAGAAGCCGGCGGCGAAGATCACGATAAAGAAAGAGCCCGGGACCGGGATTTTGAAAAAGCCTGCAGCAGAAGGAACAACGAAAGCAACAGCAGCAAAGAGCAAGCCCAATCAAAAGCCCACTCCGAAGGCCAACCCAAAGAGCACCCCAAAGGCCAAAGCAAAGGGCAAAGCAAAGGCCGAAGCAAAGGCCCCAGCCAAGGAGAAGAAGAACAAGAACGAGAACAAGAAGGAGAACAAGGGCAAGGAGCAAGAGAAAGGAAGCAAGCCCAGTAGCAGCAGCAGCAGCAAAAACACTCCCAAGCAGAATGACAACAACAAGAAGCGGAAGCTGGAGGACAACTGGGCTGATGGATTCGAGGAGGTGGAGGATGCCGCCGAAGAGCAGCCAGAGGAGGAGACACCCACAGACGACGAGGTGCTGGCCATGGAAGACCCGGCGAAGGACTCGGGGAAGATGGACCGCAGCAAGCAGCACAAGTTCATGAGCCTGCTAAAGGACGGGTCATTGCCAGAATGGCTCGAAGATGCATGGGAGAAGTCCCAGAAGATGAAAACGGGCAAGCGGCAGAGACAGCGGGAGCTTATCAACAATGCTATCGACCGACGATCCGGTGTTGACACCAGCCTGGTTCTCAACTTTGCCAAACCAATGTTCCACTCCATGCAGGTGACGACGAAAAGATGGGTATCGGGGGTGATTTCAAGGTGTGCTCGCTTCCTTAAGTGGAGAGGCACTTCGAAGCCGAAGGCGAAGTCGGGGAGTGTATAAAGTATCTATAGTATATATAGGTCCAGCTTATAGCTATAGTTTTACAATGAGCAAAACCTTGAAACCCTAATACACCACAACCCTTAAACCTTATATGTAAACTACGAAGCCATGAACCCTAAAGCCTGCATAAGCCTTACACCTTTAGAAAATTTAAAACCTTCAACCCCATACACCTTGAACTCTGGACCCCACCGGCTTTTGTTTTGTAGTTCTAACTGTTTATAGAGGGCTCTACTACATTTATTTTTATTATACCATATATGCATATCTAAAAACACTCTATAAATGCATTCCCATACAATATATATTATATATAATTGCTATACTATACGTATAATAATGATGACCACAACCCTTCGTGCACCCCAAACCTTAAACCCTGAACCTGTGCACCTATATATATATATATATATATATATATATATATATATATATAACCCCAAACCCCAAAGCCTCAAACGACGAAGCCCTGAACCCTAAAACCTTCAAGCCTCAAACCCTTAAGCTTGAACCCTAAACCCCTTCGGCTTGTCTTTTCTTCTGTGGGTGGAGCGAGGAGAACTACACGAAGTCCGAGGCGACCAACAAGAAGAAAACCCTGGGCAAAATCTTGCTTCAGGGGAAATTCAATCTTAGCAATGAGCAGTTCGAAGCCGCACTCGAGAGTGGCGAGATCATCGCTGTCCGTTCCAAGAACGGACCCGATCGTTACATGTGGTCCGAGGATGTGCACAACTCCACTTCAGGGAAGGAGAAGAAGTTTTCCATGGGCTCCGATGCCAAAGCGAAGGATGGCGAGGCCAAGTTCTTCGAGAAGCAGTCCAAGGATTGGAGGATTGGTTTGTTTGAGGAGAAGAGCGAGGGCAAAGCAAAGCCCCAGAGAGCTCTGACAAATGACTCAGAGCAGCTCGCAATCTGCGATGGTACCGTGGCCGCCAGCAGGAACATGACGGAGAAGCTGTGGAAGGCAGCAGATGGGCAGCTTACAAAGGCGATCGCGGCCTACAATAAGATCCTTGTCGAGGGCAGAAAGTTGGTTGCTTCCGTGGATGAGAAGCAGGACAAGGACATGTACCAGAGTGTGCGACTTGGACTGGTTTTGTATTCCTGAAACAACCTTGCCAAAAGCTTCAACTTTTTTATCCTCGCAAGTAAAGTCACCAATTTAACTCGTAAGTAAATACATGGAGGCTTCAACCTTTGTCTTCGCAAGTAAAGCACAAACTTTAACTCGTAAAAGTAGTCTCTTCAACAACAGTCGCATGTAACCAAAGTGTTGTGCTTTCTCTCGCAAGTAAACCCAGTGCCCGAACACCGAAACCTGTGTGAGACCCCACAGCTGTAAGGAAGAGCATCGTCCAACAAGCAACAAAATCGAAGCAGGGACTTGAGCACCTTCTCTCGTGGCACGAGTACGAGGATGAGAATGAGGACGGGCCGATCACGATCTCATCATATTCCAAGACCATGAGAGAGTCCGGGCGAGTAGCAACTCATCTCGAAGAACAAATGGCAGCCGTGAAAGCCAAGTTGACTGTCCGAGCCAAAAAAGGATGCTAGACAGATTTTGAATGTGTGCAGTTCCGGAGCTGTCGCCTCTATGTGGTGCAAACGGCGATTCTGAGTTTTGGCGATGAGAGAAAAAAGCAACGGCGATGATGAGAGCTTGAGATTTGGCGCTTTTCTGGTGATTTTTACATGTGAGCAACGACGTGTATAACTATAACCTTTTGAATCATGTTGGGGTGTTGGTCTTCGTGACTTTCAGCTTCAATTTTAGAGTATATATAACACCGATGGTGTTGTTGTAGCCTGCTTTGCATGTGTGAGTGCACACATGTGTAAAGCTATACCTCCGAACCTCAAGCATTGAATCAACCATGAAAGTCCATACCTCCAAAACCCTGTGAAGCTCACAACACAACCTTCGTAACCCCAAACCCTGAACCCTCTATAAACCCTTAAATCCTGAACCTTATATATAAACCCTCACAAGATTTGTTTCGTCCAGATTGAGGGGCAGTGGACCGTGTGGTTTAGGGGGTTTGGGTTTTGCGGGGTTGGGGCAAAAGCTTTCTGTTGTTGTTTGTATAGTATATTTGGTGCCCACACATATATGTATAACTTGCTCACAAGCCTCAGCCTCAATGCTCGGTGTGTCTGACCATGTGTGTCCCGTCCTTATACAAAATGTTTTATGGCTATAGCGAACAAACCACTGTATGAAATAAGGCACAAAAGTTCAGCTGGCAACAAACACCAACTTTGCATAAAGGTGCTGTTCTGTTTATTTATATATGGAGAGAAGGTACCATGGAGGATGCAGGGCCCGAGCGAAAGCGACGAAAGGGTGGGGTCCAACAGAGATTGGGCCAGGCGGTGAGTGAGAAGTCCACCTCAAGTTCTTTGCACGATTTGCTGATGACGTATTTGGCACAAGGCCTCCTGTCGGCCTCTATGATTCATGCAATTGCAGTTGCAGCGGCTGCCGATATTAGAAATGCAAGGGACGGGAAAATTCTTCCTGATTTGGACAGGCTCAGCAAGGTGAAGCATGGAAAAAATTTGCAATCTTCTATTGACAACCACTTGGCCCAGCAGTCCAATCTTCCGATGCCGACAGAATTTAATATCCCCTTAGCAGGACAAGTCGAAGGCACGGCGACTTCCATGATATTGCTTCCGCACGAGATTATGCACCACCTTTGGAAGACGACGACTGGATGGATTACTTCTGTGTTGCCTGATGCGGAGGCTTTGCCTCGGTTTTGGAGATCGTTCAATGGACACCCTTGCATGTCAAATCATGCGGTAAAATCGCGAGCTAATTGGATGCAAAGGGCTATTCCCCTTTGCATACACGGCGACGAAGTTCCTGTTTTTGGAGTGGGCAAGATATGGGCTCGCAGTGTTTTGGCTTTTTCATGGGTATCGCTGATGGCCACAGCGGCCGGCCGATCTGCTGCCGATTGCAACCTCTACATTTGGGGCGTTTTTGAGAAGTTCATTATTCCGGCTGGCGGCGAGGGGGCTGGGACAATGGAAACTTTTTGGCAAGTGATGTATTGGTCTTTCAACATTCTTTACACCGGTAAATGGCCTGCTCGGGATTGGCAAGGCAAGAAGCAGCCTGGTGTGTTGTTGTATATGTACACATGTGCCAGAAATCTGGAAACCCTTACATTTTAGGACCCTGTGGGAACCCTATAAGCTGTAAGCCTTTTTGTCTTTCTTGATTTTTTATGATGTGGGTCCTGTTTTAGATATGTGACTATATACATACACACCCTATGTATGAGAGCCCTGTTCTCAAATCCAACCCTAACCCAACAGCTTCCTTGATGGTGATGATATATATATATATATACACAGTATATAATATCGTATAAACATATATAAGCCACAAAACCACGGACCCGTGGAATCCCAAAGCAGCACGAACCGGATGTGAGAAAAATCACCACACAGTATACGTAAAAAACCCTCTCACCACATGTAGATATATATATGTAGATATATATGAACCTGTCTCACAAGTAAGAAAATGTTTGTTACACGGCACAGAGGTATGGGGCCAGTACAAAGGAGGGCGAACGAGCGGGAACCGACCTATGCGGAGGATATTATGGTGTCCTGGTTCAAATGGCTGGCGACTTGGATTATTATGCGAAATGGCTGGAGGTTCCACGATGGAGCAATCACAGCAAACCTTGTGCTCTTTGTCGGGCCGCCTTCAAAGGACCACTAACATGGATGGACAATCGTGCAAATTCGCCGTGGCAAGCCTCGTGCCTCACCACCACCAACTGGAGATCCCACTGGAATCCATCATGCCAGCTGTATTCTTTACCTGGCTTTTCGGGACTTTGTATCACGATGGACTATATGCATTGTATGTTTTTGGGGTGGATACAGTTTTTTTATGGCTCCGTGCTCAGCATCGTGGTCCACGATTGTTTGGGTGGGAGTATCTTGGCGAATTTGAAATACTGCGACTCCTTCATCAAGAAGTACCAGCGAGACAACGAAACCAGATACACATTCCGCCAGCGACTTCTGAAACTTACAATGATACAACCAAAAAAAGGATTCCCCAAGATGAGAGGAAGAGCTTCCGATATTCAATCTTTGGACAGTGCAATTCTTGCTCTATTCGAAGAGCAAATGGACGAGGGTATCTATCAACACAAGCAAATCCGGCTCTTTTTGCGGTTGAACCTGCAGCTGGCTGAAATATTGGAAGCTTATGGGCCACGGTACGGCTTCTTGGCTTTACCTGAGGAGCAAGCAAACCTGGCTTTCAAGCTCGGTTGCCAAATGGCACAGCTCCACAGCAGCCTGCAAGCCCACTACAAAGGGACGGGGGAGAAGCTCTTCAATCTCACAAGTAAGACCCACTTCGTTTTGCATAGTCTCCTACTCAGCAGTTTTATTCATCCGTCGATGGTCTGGTGCTACAAGGGAGAGACGACGATGCATCGCCTGCAGATTCTATGGAAGAGTTGTTTGGCAGGGGTGAAGCACTGGCATGCTTCCAAAAAGGCTGCCCTCAAAGAGAGGCACCTTTTGTTTCTGCGGGGCAAAGTTGGGCGATCGTGAGAGCTTCTTTCTTTTCTGTCGCGAAAAAAAAGAGTGTCTCTCTGCTATATGTGGTGCTCCTGGTCTTTTGTTTGGGCTTTTGAATCACAGTTGTCGTATATACTGGTGTGGATCTTATAAGCAATCTGCATGGATTCTCTTTGGTTAGTTTATGGCTTTGGGCCTGCGAATTTTCGGAAAAGTCCTTACTTCTGCTGTGGATCCTTTACATGTGGTGTCTGCGATTGCAGAGCAAAACAAACTCATGCCGGTGATTTTTTTAAATCCTTTACATGTGGTGTCTAAGTTTGCAGCCGCAAATATGAGTTCCATGTTTGTGTTTGCATAATGTTTTTATGTGTTTTGTCATGTTTTTAGCTCACCAGAAAATTTACGTAAATTTGGTCATTTTACACTAAATCCTTCGTTTACAGTAAATCAAGCCAAAGTGTAAAATTAGGTAAACAGCAGACTCAGGGAAAGGTCGTACTTGCACTGTGACAACCAGGACATGAGAAGCTCGGCAGGCGCACCGGAAATTCCAGCATCGTGCAGTGCCTCAGCCACCAGGTGACGAGGCACCATATCAAATGCAGATGAGAGATCCAGGCACACCTGCAGCCCCCCTTGTAGGGGGGAGGGCTTCACTCCGAGACGTTTGAGGTGGGGATCCCGAGTGCTGGGGAGCGCTGCTCCCGAACCGCAGAGTTGTGTGCAAACACCCGTTTAAGTGCATCCTGAGTGGATCTCCCCCCAATGTAGGCATACTGAGGACCGCTGCGGATGTAGAGCTCCAGGTCGGCCCAGACCTTGGACATTACCATCGCTATCGTTGCTTTACCTAAGGCATCCAGCAGCCCGATTGGCCGGAAATCTTTAGGTGAGGAACCGGGTTTATTGGGCTTGAGGAGAAGGGCCAGTGTGGTGGCCGTCCACTGCTCAGGTGGTGTGAGAGGGGCCTCACTCCAGCGCCGATTTAGGATCCGGGTGAGAGGCGGAGAGATCATGTCCGAACACAGACGCCAGGCCGCACCGGGTACCGTGCCTGGGGCACCGGCCTTTCTGGCCGGTAATTTATCCAAGAAGTGCTGGACCTCGAGTGTCTCGACTTGCAGCGTGGGAGGGGCTACATCCGCACTACCAGGAATAGCCAAGGGTTGAGCAGGGCAGCCGTGGTTAAAGACCTGAAGAAAATGCTTCCGCATCGTTTCCAATTCCTCTTGCGGCGAAAGAATGTGGCCTCCCTTGTTCATCTGGAACTTCCGAAATCGGCCCTTCGGCGCTAGTTTGTCAATGAGCTGATAAAAGAGTCGGGATTGTCCAGAGCTGATGGCCCGTTAACGCATTCCGCCTCCGCTAGCATAGTTTGCCTCCTGGCCCGCCGGAGTGACTTGCCTTGCTGCTGCGCTTGGCGGTGCATGCGCCAGTATTTCGTACTGTGATACCAGCAGCGGAACAAGGCTTGTCTGCAGCGTGCCGCACCGGGGCGCTGAGCCCATCGCCGTAGGAGGCGGAGGTGTCCCCACATGTGCGCAGCATACTGTTGGAGAGTGCCGTCCTGCCAGGGGCGTGGACCCCGAACCGGTGGTTTGCGGGGGAAGTGCTTAACGGCAATGGCATTTACGGCATCATGCAGACTCTGCAGTGTGGCACCAGCTTGCGGGAGGCAGGCCTGAAGCTCCTGACGAAAGGAGCCGACGCGTTCGTCGTCTGCTCCTGCCAGTGCATCCGCAATAGCGTGCCTATCAATCTGCAGTTTGCGCTGTGTGGCTCCTATGCGCTGCCAGGGACACCAATGCCAGGGGATACACGCAAAAACTGGGTAGTGTTTATAGGGCCACCTCGCCACGCGCCCACAGGATACTCATGTATCGGGCGGGCCATGCGAGAGAACCTATCCGCCAGGTCACACCTGATGAGAAGAAAGTCTATGTGTGAACGCTGAGACCCCCAAGCGAAAGTGTGCGGAGAGCCAGAGTCGGTGAAGGTATTCACGGCGCATAGACCTAGACCTATAGCAGTGCCTGGAAGTCCTCCTGGTCCAGAGCCCAATTGGGCGGCGGGGGCAACAGGCCTGTGCCCACATGCGGCTTGGCCGTGGTGCATGAAGTGTTAAAGTCACCGCCGACGATCATGACACTCCTTTTGGGAACAAGTTGGATGAGTTTCTGAAGTTGGTCAAATGCCTGGCTACGCAGTCTACGGACGTGATCAGTGCCCCTCCAGGTGTGCTGGTAGAACACTATAAGGTCACAAGGGGTGCCTTTGTGATGGAATTGCGCTCGCATCAGCCTGCCTGGAAAAGCTTCGGCGTATCGGAGCGAACCTGGGTTGATCAGATGCCGGGCAATAATAATCATTACGCCACCCTGCTTGAAGTCTTGCGCGGAAGATCCGCTGTGGATGAAGACATACCGGTCAGCGGCTCCAGGCCACGCCTCCGCGAAGCCTCTGGGAGCACAGGTTGCGACTTGCAGGTCGCCTCTTCCGTCCTTGCAAAAGCAGAGAATAGTTAAGCGTTCGCTACAGAGAGTTCACCGACGCATCATACGAACAGGTGCGGCCTGGTACAAGGGTCGGTGGTACGACGCTGAGTCGGCCAGAATCTTAGCTCAGGCAACATCTGTCTCGGGGTCCACGGATCCCCACACTGTAGATCCGCCTCACCACACCCAGCCCAAGTCGCGTGTACTAACTGGGCGGGGTGATGATCCCCAACCGAGACATCAGCACCTGCGGGTCATGACATGGAACGTAGGCGGTTTGGGGGGAGGGTTCTTTGATGAATTGTTGGTTCACATTCACCACAACCCTGTTGATGTCCTGTTTCTTCAGGAAACGAAGTGGAGATTTAGCAGCAGCTGGGAAAAGGATAGGTCTCTACATCTCCCGGACTTGGGACCGGGAGAGCCCAACCATTGGGCGGGACGACGGCTCGCTGCCGTCAACGGGCTGTGTGTGTGTGTGTGTGCAGGGAATCGGGGGGGATGGGTAGGTCATGGGTTAGGGGGAGGCAGGGAACTCTCAGGCACTGGTTCAGGGCGAACAACGCAAAACTCATTCGAATGCACTGGGGATGCAGGCACAATCCAGGGTCGTGGAAGCCATCCTCGAACACGCTGCAGCCATCGGCCTGAGAATTGAAGGGCGCTGCCCAGTTTGTGCAGTGCGGTAATACACAGGCGGTAGGCTGTGTTACATGCGCAGGGCAGGCGTGAATGCAGACCGCTACGGGGAGGGCTAGTGCGGCCTAGGAAGCATCGGGTTGCGTGAGTCCTATAGCTCCTAAGGCGCTTAAGTTTGCGCCATCCTCGCCAGGGGTGTGCACCCAAGGGTGGTGAAGGAATCTACCACATTTAAGGAGCGTTGGGATAAACGGACACGCACGCAGCTGAGGTGCGAGCCCTGATCGGCCACACTTTGCAGCGCCTGTGGCGTGATGCTCTAAATGGGCGCTAGATGATCCAAATCCCAAGATGCCAAGAATCCTAAGGACTACGGGGGAGCGTACTGCCGGAAGGCTGGTGTCGGCCTGTTGGCCGCGTGGCGCAGCAGGCAGCTCCTGAGGCGTCCCAATGTGCGGAGTTGGGCGCAAAAGCAAGATAGGAAGCTACGTTAGGGAGCCATGTGGGAGGTGCAACCCCATACTGAGGATCCTAAGGGGGCGAGACCAGTAAAACCAGGGGGGTCGTACAGGCAGGTCTAAAGACCCAATCCCATCCCCAGTGTGCAGCCGCACATACGCCTCCGGGCACCCCCTCTCACGCACACACTCCTGTACACGCTCTCTCACCGTTTGGAGCGCCGGTGTCCAGGCGAAGGCTTCTGGTGGCGTGAGGTCCGTGCCCGGTGTTGCTCCAACGGCTCGCGGATACCCAAGTTCCAATGCATGTCTCGTGCCCGTGGCCCGTACACCCGACGAAGAGCTAGACCCGAAGCGACCTTCGGCACGTGCCTATGCGTAGGGACGTCCTAGCTGCGATGCCAGAGCCATAAAAGCGTCCGGAGCCATCTCGCGTTGGAGGACTCTCCCGCCCTCTGATGCAGATCTAGTGACCTAGTGGAGGCATCAAAGGCATATAATGTGATCGGCCGTCCTGATCCTCTGGATGCTACGGACCTATCTACTGACCTATCGAGAGTGGCCTCGTCCGCTGCCTCATCCGCTGCCTCTACCGTCGAGTCCTCCTCACTCGAGCTCACCTGCTCTGGCGCAGCCTCTGGCTCCAGATGTCTGCACCTCGCTTCTCGCACTCTGCGAGGCGGTCTGGCAGCTTCCCGGACATCATCCCGGGGTCGCCTCCTACGCTGTCCCCTTCGCCCTCGCGCCATGATGCACGCAGTCCGAGCCCTCAACCCAGAACACCCTGAACCGGCAAAGTGCACTCGGATAGCCTCGGGCATAAGGCTGTGAAGGGGTCCAACAAGCTGATGCTTAGACAAATGGGGCCGGGGAGAGCGGTGTATGCAGATGAAGTCCCCGACACCTGTGGTTGTAACAGCAGAAGCCTGAGCCAGCTTAGTGCATGTGCCTGCAGGTAAGGCGCGGTTACGCAGTGTGTTGATGCGCTGTGGGCCAGTACAGTTGCATGAGAGGCAGCTACACACCCCTAGGGCTCCTGATCCTGCGGCTGCAGCCAAGCCAGCCGGCGCGCGCAAGGCATTGCGAGGTACCTGAAGGGAGGGACTACGCAGGAGTTTAAAGGACCTCGGTGAGGGAACTACAACCCAATGTAGGGAGTGGGCGGGGCACCCGATTGGCAGGCTGCAGTTGGTAGGGAAGCCATGGCAAGGAGGACGCGGCATGCTGAGGTTGGGTAAGGTCGGTGGTGTGGGCCTGTTCTCGGATTGGGCGCAGTCACCGGCGGAGGTAGACCTACCAGCCGGTGCCGGATTGCACGAGCTAATCCAAAGAATTGAGATCCAAGGCTCGGCATTGCGCAGGGGACGTAGTGGATCGGCCAGAAGTAGCAGCAAGGTTCTCGGAGACCAGGCGTCTGGCGTGGGCTTTGGCATCGGACTGAGTCTCACCTTGGTACGAGGAGCTCGTGGAAGAAGTAGAGGAGGCCGGCGGTCGCATGCCCTTGTACACCAGTGTAAGTCCTCGCAGGGAGCCTTCAGACTTGCCGAGGGATCCACCTTCCAGCCAGTTCTGTGCGGCGGTGCAAGGACGGGCAGCAGTACCAGTATCGTGCGCAGGAGAAGCCATGGTATCATGAGGCGCGCAGCCAGAAAGAGCAGCCGAGTATTAGCGGGGTCCGTCAGCTCAAATCAGGACGCAGGAGGAATGGCGTGCAGTCAGTCAGCCCTGAACCTAGAGGGGGGGGAAGGGGGAGAGGAACACACACAACCGAAAAAGTCCCAGGGCACTCGCAAATCTCTTGGGCCCAGACGCTTTGGTGGTGGTGGTGGTGGTGGTGGTGGTGGTGGTGGTGGTGGTGGTGGTGGTGGTGGTGGTGGTGGTGGTGGTGGTGGTGGTGGTGGTGGTGGTGGTCAGCCTCTCCGTCTTTGAAACTGAAGAGGCGGAGTGGCTGCGACGGTTTACTGACATGCAGTAGTCAGATTAGCTGCCGATTCCCAGCTGATGATGGAATAGAGTCTGGGTTCAAGTAGCAGTGACAGTGGTAGTAGTACTAGAAGTAGTAGCAGCAGCAGTAGTAGTACTAGCGGTAGTAGTAGTGATAATAGTAGTAGTAGTAGCAGCAGCAGCAGTAGTAGTAGTAGCACCAGTGATTATTCTGTGTTTAGTAACCTTGTCAGCTACAAACCCTCATGTCTCTCTTGCATGCCTTGTCATAAGAAATTGCGCAAACGTCTCTGTCATCATCAGCATCTGAATCATCATGCTCATGCCGGACTGCAGCAGAAACGTCAGCGATCTCAAGCTGAAAACAGCGAATAAATACCCGGCGTTTTTCAAGCTGCACGCAGCAGACAGGATTCCAGACCAGATGAAGGCCTACAGAGAGAGCCCCCCCAAGACCCTTTTCATGAGGACTTCGGGAGCTTCAAGCATGTGTGACTGGCTTCAAGCATCTAGGACGGGTCTTGGCTTCAACCTGTTGTCTCCAAGCCAACTCGATATCGAGGGTTTTGCAAGCACAAACCTTTGATTCAACAAAGGTTCTGTCTCCCTCCTTAAGTCCCTGGGTCTTCTGGGGAGGGCCCTAAAACCAGAGGTCGCGCAAATTCACGTCTGTCGGGCGGGACAAACCGCGCCAAGATCTTGGGTGCATGGTTAGATCATAGCATATGCGACTGTCGGTCTCCTGTTCAGGATGCTGGAAGGTTAACCAATGCAGGAATGAGCACCCTCAAAAGGCTCTACGAATGTGCATTCCCACGAATAAGAATCCACGTACCTAGAAGCTGGAAAGAAACACATGCACTCGGGATTCGGGTGAATAGTACGCACGACTTGCTCTACTTTGTGCTGCAATACTGCTTCCTACAATTTCGTGCTACTTACTACTTGCTGCGTACTACTGCATGTGCTACTACTGACACTACAAGTAACTATTTGACGACGACAGCGGCTGCAGCTACTACTGCTGCTACTACTACTACTACCACTACTACCACTACTACCACTACTACCACTACTACCACTACTCCTGCTACTACTACTACTATTTTCAATTGGACGCTGCGCGAGCGTGCTCTGCGCTTTGCGGGCGCCTTTGGTCTCATGCACTCGTGAAACTGCTTCTAGCATGCATCGCTCAGGTCTCTCTAATCAGCTCGAACTTGACATACTACTGCAACTGCTACTGCTACAAAAAGCTTCCTTCTCCGACACCTTGGTGTGAACAGACGCGTCCATCTGTGCACCTGTCTCAACAATTAGGCCGTACCTCAGAGGAAGCCGCCACCTGGAGTATCCGTCTCGTGGCGTCCCACACGGATTACTCATGTTGAAGACAGAAGGCCGTAAGGGTCATGTGCGGATGACCGCTGGTACCTGAAGCAACTTCGGTGGCGTGAGTCTTTGGGCAGCTATGATGCTGGCAATTCGCTGAAGCGCAAAGTGATGTTTTAAGCGAGGCTAGCACGCGATTCACATTCTTCCGAAGAGATGTGCTAGGCGTCGGAAGAGTGCCGAATTCCCTGAGTCTGTGACATAAGGGATCATAGAGTCTGTGACATATTATCACCCTCACTGGTCATGACCTTTTGGCCACTGCTGAGAGTATCCATGCCAGGACCACTGCTGCCACCAGTCCCAGTCGTCGTCCTGAGATGAGCGTGCCTGTCTGGCCCACTGGGACGAGGAGGATGAGGAGGGGCCATCGCGCTGCCGCTTGCCCTCTGTGTCAGCCTCCTGCATCTGTGGGCGCTTGTGAGGTGCAGCAGCAGCCAGCTTGGCCATGCGCTTGTCCTCTTCGTTCCCCTTGTCATGCTGTATCCGCATCTTCATGATGGAGTAGGCATTTTTGTCGGGTTTGACCCGGAAGACACGAGCTGGGAGTCCAGCTGATTTGGCAGTCTCATTGTAAACTGCCACTATGGTGGTGGCGATCATATTGAACTCGACCCACGAGGGGAAATGCTGCTGAAAAGCCTTTTCGTCCCACATCTTGTTAAAGCAGGCATGGATAAGGCCATGCACTTTTGTTGGTGCATCCAGCTCACGGTAGGCGTCACCCGCGCCTGTGGCGATGGTGACCTTCCCATCGCTTGTGAGGACCCGCCTCACCGACATGGCGGTGTCCCATGTGAGGGCGGTTTGCGTCCTTACGGACTTGATGGCAGAGAACAGCGGAGGAACTTCTCGGAGTGCTTCCATCCTGGTAGACCAAAGGGTCTGTTGTTCCTGGTTGGTGAGGCCGCCAAGAATGACCGGAGCCACCAGGATGTTGATGGAAGCTAAGGCCCGAATCCAGTCTTGATGGGACTGGGAGCTCAGCAGCTGAGCCAGCTCCTGCCGCGTGTAACGTACTGTCAGCCGTGGAGCCGGCTGTGGGACATAGCCGACGAGTTCCGCATTGGATTCCGGAGGCTCATATGCTGACGGGGGGCGGGAAGAGGGAGGAGGGGGCGTGTGGGAGCGCGGAGCGGCCTGGGTGGCGGGGGTTGGAGGAGAGACGGACTTGGGGGGGTGCGGAAGGATCGGGGGAACCGGAATCGCAGGAGGGGGGCTGGTGCCGCCGATGAAGAAGAGGGCGGGGGGCATTGGGTGGCCACCATGGGCGGTGGGGCCTTAACCGGAAGCGCCGGGGCCGCCTTCGGTGTCTCTGCTTGGCCTGCTTTGAAGGCCGCCTTTTCAGCTGCTGAGGAAGTGAAAGGGCACGGGGGGGAGGGTGGCGGCTCAAAGCCGGCTGCTTTGTCTACACCTTTGGTCCTGGTGCTGCTGGGGGGAAGAGGAATTTCCTGTGGGAGCTTGGGGGGAGGAGGAGGGGGGGGAGTGTGGGGGTCTGGCGTGGCACTGAGTGCTGGGTTGTGCTTCTGAGTGACAAAGTGGTTCTTGAGGCCGTGGCTAGTGCTGAATTGCACCTGCCTGTTGTGCTTGCGGCAGTGCAAGCAGCATAGCCACATGTCCCCCGAGACTTTCACTTGCCCTAATCCTCGGGGGATAAGCTCCAGCACATCCTGCTCTGTAAGGTCTTGATTGTAGTGGTGGGTTTCACGGACCGTAGCCATGATCTCTGCAAAGGAGTTGTACTGGATGCTGTCGGCCACATAGGCTTCAATGTCCTCCTGAGTGGGAGGAGGGGGAGCCGATGAGGCGGTTGCCATGGTCTGTGACCTAGGTGGCTGTGGTGAGCTGTGCTCTTCAGGTCTGTCAGACTGGATTTCAAGGGAGATGTCAGGGAGTTGGCTCTGCAGCATGCGGTCTGTGCGTTCCTTGGTGGTTGGGTCTCCCTGAAATCCCTTCAGCCACTTCCAGCAACGGGTATATGCAACGGTCGTGTTGTTGGTAGTCACGAAGTAGTGGCCATCATTGTCGTACTTCTTGTTCTTCACTCGCTTGTCCCAGCGCTCCGAGAACAGGTAGATGGGGCCAAATTTGGTGGAAACATTCCATCCCGGCTGAGGGGAGTGACCAAGGTCACGACCCAAGATCTGCCAAAGATATTTGCAGAAGGTCATGTATTCCAAGTTTGCCTTCGCTGTCATGACCTGACGGCTGAAGGCGTGCTGTATGGCTTCCCTCATCAAGGGGTGTCTGGGCTTGCCATAGATGATGCCTTGAAAAATATGATCTCCTTTGACTCCTATGGCCATGACCATGAACTCCTGTGGGAGTTGGCCAGGTGGGGAGGGTCTGTGACCCACTTCACCTGCCTTCTTTGAGTGAGCTGTGCTCCAATCTGCTGCGAGATACACGAGTACCTGTTCCCAAGGTACCACGAAGCCACATTTGATGTCGACGTAGAGGCCGCCGTGCTGGTAGTGGTAGACGTAGCGGAATACGTCTGCTCGATGAGCAGGTTGGCTGAGGCGATCCAGCAGATTGGAGCCGTACTTTCCTGCGAGTTGCCGCAGGGTAGCCCGAAGAACATCATCATCACAGAATCTGCGGGTGAAGCCGGCAAACATTTTGGCCGCGACTTGGGCCGGTTCCGGCTTTTCGTCGTGAACGTAGGTCTGGAAGAGGAGGGCTGGGACAGGGGCGGCTTCCCATTCTGGGAGATGTGTGAAGCGCATTCCCCAGGGGCCATGTCCGTATTGCATGGCTACCTCTGAAAGATCACGGACCGTTCGGCATTGTGACAGAGCCTGGGCAGCTAGCATTTCGACATGCATGTCCTGTTCGCGAGCGTTCCAACCAGCGACCACGAGGACAGGCAGTCCTGGGGTGTTGCGCATTTCCTCGATGGCTCTGGTTACAAGCGCCGGGATGACAATGTCCGCGACGTCGGGGCGGAAGTGAAGGTTCTTGGAGTTGTAGAGCCATTCTACCCCTCCTACACCAGGCATCTGGGCCAGGTCCATGATTTCTTGGTTGTGCAGGTTCTTGTCCGCAAAACCATATTGGACCCTGCCATCGATCAGGTAGTCATAATTGATTTGCTTCTCCGGGCGCAGGCTTCGGGACAGCGGAATGAAGCGAACGTTGATTTGTCCGTCGAGGTGGTTCTCCAAGATGGAGGCCACCGGCGGACTCTGCACTGCCGCTGTGAATTTGTGCGGCCCAAAGAGCCCAAATTGCCAGTGGAGGAGCTCCAAGATGGAGGGGACGCTGCCGGCAGAAATGTTGAGGGCGGCGCCTGGGCAGCTTAAGACCTGTCCCGTCAGCAGCGGGAACACTCCGTAAGTGTGTCCCCGCAGCATGTGCTGCAAGGTGCTATCGCTGAGCACCAGAAAAGGGCCCAGACTGGGAGGTTTGTCCATGGTCTCAGCTGTAGCTGATGGGCCAGAGTCTGTGACACGCGGCCAAGTGGTGAGCTGTGCTCTTCGTAAATGCAGTTTGTTACGAGAAGTAGCTTCTGCAAGGCGTGTCTGTAATGCATGTTGCGATACTCCTGCCACTCTGTCCGGTACAACAGTTCGAACTGACAGCTGCGGTATACATGTAATGCTTTGCAGAGTCTCAAGACCAAGCACGAAGCTCAAGCAACGCTGGACGACTATAGGCAAAGAACACCAGCAGAGGGCACTCGGGCTGAGAGTTGGTGCCGTGTGGTAGCTGAGACCTCAGATCTCAGATCGCAGGTGAGAGCAAACAATGATGCAAGTAGCTGAGTGTGAGCATGCTGCAACGTCGATTTCTCTGGGCAGGGGAGCCACTCGTCGCTGACTGTGACAAGTTGGGTGGCTGTGCCACACCTGATCGGAGGCTGTGCCACTTTCCTTGCGTGAGTCAGTGAACTGCCTATGGCCCGAAGTGCTCAGAAAAGTCTGTAGTAGTGGTCGTAGAGAGCACTGGATTCCTCTGCTTCTCGGCTGATGGTTGCCGTTGGCCCGTCCGGGTTACGGGGGTTCCGGAACTTCTGCACCACGACCTGTTGGCTGTGCTGAATGTGGATGGTGAGCTCCTCGGACGCGAGATGCCACTGGGGCGTGTCAAAGGACTGGACCATGACACGTAGGCCGAGAGACATAGCTGCCCTGGCAGTGCGGTGTGGACTTACAAAGAGCTTATGCTCTACCTGGGAGAGCACTGCTGCGCACCAGGATTTGCTAACCGACGCCAGTGAGAGGGCTGTCAGCAAGTCTGGCTGCGGTATCGCTAATCTGACATGGACGCCCTGTTGGTCATAGTCAGTGTCTTCGTACCGTTGCGCAAAGACAGCTAGGCCTTTATGTAAACGGCGAAAGGCCCAGAGGCGTGCTTGGTCCTCGATCTCGTTCCGGAGCAGCAGTATGGGAACTATAGTCCAGGGGGGTCTGTATGCGGCGATTTCAGTTGCCAGCATGTCCCTGTCCAAACCGTAGTCCGAGTAGAAATCCACAACCACCACTGCAGGAATGATGAAGGAGAGAGCGCAGCGACATGATTCGGTGCAGAGAGGGGATGACATCCTCTATGGTTGGCAGGGCAGCTGAGAGCAACCTAGAAAAAACTGCGGAGAAACTCACTTAAAAGCGCAACAGTGAGCCGCAACGCTAAGGGGCAACGCTTATCGGGTTTGCCTTTTCCAGAGTGGAGAAGCCCGGCTCGTCGCATGGTCTGTGACCAATTGTCTGGAGGCTGTGCCCTTTGCCCTATAGAGGACGTCGCAAGACTGAGGTCGGAATGAAGTGCACCTGTTCATAGTGGACGCTGATGGCCTCTCTCGAAAGGGTGCCGGCTTGATCTGGCAGTACTTCAATGAAAACTCCTGCTCCTTGCTTCCGCAGTTGGATGTAGGCTCTCCACACTCCTATCCAGGGTTTGCCGTCGATGAGGCGGGCAGTTACGGAGTACCACGCACGGCAAACCGCCGCAAGCGGTATTGCTTGTAGCAGATTGAGATTGACGATGCCGAGCTGAGCATGCACTCCATTGTGGTCAATCCTGAGTGTGTCGCCGATAATGGAGTACTGCGAGAAGGGACCCGTACGAGCCCAACGTAGAAGTAGGTCACGTAGGCGATCCCGAGTGGCACGAGCTTCATCATGAAGAAGGTCCAGATCGTTCCAGTAGGAGACGGGATAGGGCGAGGCGTCGTAGGAGTCGAGTGTTAGTACCCCTGGGAGCAGGTATTTCATAGCTTGGCGCAGAGAGAGCTCGTCCATGGCAGTTAGGGGACGCTGGGAGCTAGCTGACAGAGACTGGCAGGCAGCAGGGGACGTGCGGAGAGGTAGCTCAAGTCAAAGTGAGCGCACTACTAACTCTGGCTGGCACGGAGGATGCCCAGTTTTCAAGCCGAGAGCAGCTTCAGAAAGTTAGAAACCTTAATGGCTCAGTTAGGCCTGTTGCTCGGCCGTCGCACCAGCCAATGTTGCGGTTATCGGCCGTGGGCTGTGCCCTAATGCCAGCAGAGGTACGCTGTGCGCTTCTGAGAGAGCTACGCTGTAGTCTTCACCTGCTGATCAGTCCTGGGGCGCGTGCGCTAGCAGGTCATCGTAGCTGTCAAAGAGGAGCGCATGCCAGGCATTGAAGCCCGAGGCGCGGTAGGCAGCGGCGGGAGCTGTGCGTGCCAGAGGTGAAGTGAGGGTCTCAACCGGCAGTCGAAACGCCATCGAGACCGGGAGGCAGAAGATGTCCCGGCCTTCCCGAATCGACACTGAGCCTGTCTTGCGCAGGCGTGACATCGCCACCAAAAGTTCCACTGTATTGATGCGGGCTTGACCAGAGATCATGGCTGATATGAGGTCATGCCATACTCGGTTGACAGTGGCAAGTCGTCGAACCTGTTTAAGACGCGGCTGCGTGACCTCGTAGATAAGGTGCATGTCAGTCAGGTCCAGTGTGTCCGGCGCAGAGGGGGGGACGTAATTGATGGAGAGGGCCGGCCAGTGGTTAAAGCACTCTTGGAGAAGTTTCAGGAGACCTGTTCTGGCTGCTGTCGATCTGTCCGTACGAAACGCGTCCTCGGTTGGGGTGAGGCCTGGTCCCGTGGGGCTGGACTGGCTGCTCGAGCCGTCGATGGCTGTGTGATCCAGGTCTGTCAGCCGCAGGTAGAAGTCGAGGCTTAGAAGCATCGGCGTCAGGAAGTGGAAGATTCGCTGAACAAATGCGTCCTCCATCGTTGCAGGCTAGCGAATGGAGGCAGAGCCAAACTTGGGAGCCTAAAAGGACTGAAGAATGGCAGTGATTTGTTACTGCGATGCATAGAAGCACGTGTGCTGCAATTCCTGCTATAACTTTAACCGACAAGCAGAGATGGTCGGAGACTGTGTCTCAGCTCAGGAGGCTGTGCCATTCGAACTAATCATCTGCTGTGCCTAGCGGCAGACGAAAACCCAGCTCTGTCAGGCGCTGTTGCAGCGTTGGTGAGAAACGAGAGACGCCTCTTACCGTGTAGGCCGCCAAAACTACACGAGTATAGGTTTCCCATGGTAGAGTTGCATGCCACAGCTCATCCGCCCGAAAGAGAAGGCTGAGACCCCGTAGGTCAAAGCAACTTCCCCGGGTCATCCCCTGCTGGTGCGGGATCTCCTGGTAGTCGCAGCCGTCAGGGTCTTCGATCCATAGGCCGCCCTGGTCGCAAATCGAAATCGGGATGAGCAGAGTGCCCAAGGCAGCATTGCGAGCATCTTTGTGCGGTGGGGACTGCACATCCACTAAGATTTCAAGCGAAGTCCACTGGTGACTTGGATGACATGAGCACACGAATGCGTTGAAGAGACGAGTGACGTTGGGATGGGAGACCGTCTCCTTGAGCAGGCCAGGGAGAACTCGGCAGTAGGCACCAACCCGAAAGCGCTGGCCACATGAAGAGCCAGCCGCACTGGGAGAGTGCTCCCATCTGTCGTGGGCCTCGAAAGGTAGGTGCTGCAGAACCTGGCGGACCGAGGACCAGATGGAGAGACAGCGAGAAGTGAGACAGTTGTTAGCTATCTGCTCTGCCTTTGGCACCATGTGTAGTAGTCCTCCGTGTGGTATGGGATTGACTAAGCAGCCTTCCTCCAACCCGGAGCAGGGCATAGTAGTCATGGACTCGAGATACTTCTCGAATTGCTGCCACTGTAGGGGTGGGAGAGCTTTGTATGCCCATGCCGTTATGTCATTTGATGGCCATGTTCCCGCTGCCGGGGGCAGGGACACGTGGGCCTCCGCACAGTACAACTTCAGCGCCGAAAGGGTGAGGTAGTCCTCCATGTAGTCTGCGAAGACCCCGGCGGGAAAGGAAATGGCCCGGATTGGGCAGTCATTTTCTCCAGCCATGTGCGCCCGCGCAAGTGGGGAGCTAGTAGCTGAGATTAAGCTGAGCTCAAGCAAGCGGGAGCTGAAAAGTGCAGACAACTGCGCACAAGACAGATGCACAGGTGTTTTCTCGGGCTGAGGCCAGTGCTGTAGGCAGTAGGCATTGGAACAGAGTCTGTGACTCAGGCTGATGTGGACTGTGTCCTATTCCCGCGACAAATTGGTTACAGTAACCGCGTGGCGGAGGCTGTGCCATATGCCGCTGAGTGGACTGTGTCCTGCGATTGAAGCCTAGTCCATTTCCGCCCAAATGCCCTGCAGCTCAGTAGCCGGTGTCGAGGGCGCTGGCTCGTTCGAGCTGGCAGCCGGAGGGAGGTGGTGGAGGTGGAGGGTGCTCAAGAGCATTCTCCAGCATGAGGTAGCCATCCTGGTTGCTGTACTTTTGGTACGGCAGGACCTCCGTGTACATGGTCCGGATGTGGCTGCCCATGGTCCTGAGCCTGCAAGATAGGAAGAACCTTGCGTAAGCAGCAGATTCCTCCCAGCTTCCGGAGTCCAGAGAAGCCCGTTTGGGATCTTCTGGCCCGAAGAGCCCGGATGCATTGGATTTTTGCTGCTTGGAGTAGGAGAAAACGGCGGTGGCCAGTCGGACGTTGCCGGCTTCATCATACAAGCCAGCTTGCACGGTGATCGAGGGATCGATGGCAGTCTCGTACCAGCTTCCTCCGGGAAAGGCAGATTCTGGCCATTTGGGTGGAGTGAGGCCAGCGAGATTCTCCCATTCTGCCAGCTCGACGCGAAGGTGCTTGGGGAGTTTCGGGGGCATCGGGAAACCCGACGCAGTGTCGCGCCAGCACTTGTTGCCCACGACTTCGACGGAGATCGTCTTGCTGAGCCTGTAGTAGTCGCCTCTGACGGTCCTGGTGGGTCGCTCCATAAGTTCGTGAGGAGGACGATGAAGCATTCCTCCCTGGCCAAGGGCTCCGTAGCCCAAGCTGAGGGGATAGACACTTTCCCCCGCGGTGCCGCCGAAATCGATCAGGACATAGGTGGGAGGGTCGTAGCGCACCATGATGTTGCCCATGTGGATGTCCGCGTGAACCAGTTGGCTGGAATGAACCGCGTTGAGGGCAGACCGGATGTCAGCGACGAGATTGACGACATGGTCCGTCGTCATGGAGGGGATATGAGCAGGGTACAGACGTGGCAGCAGTAGCGTTGGGCCCTGCTGCCAGAAAGCCTCGATGATGGTGTTGATGGGCGGGAATCTCGATAATCTGCTAAACTCTCTTCTGGCCATGTACTCTTCCTGAGGCCTCGTGACTTTCTTGAGCACAAAGTTTGCAGCACTGGAATTGAAGACCGCGCTGGCGTATCCCTTTGCGATCTTCACGCCTAAGAGCTCTGGTGAGATGGCGGAAGTCACTTGGGGGTCAACCGGTCGTCGAAGTCCAGGCATATGGCTCCGACCAAGAGCCTCATGCACTCCATCAGAATATGGAGCTCGATCCATCACAGCGTGAGTGGGAGATATCGTCTGTGACGAATCCGTGCTGCACTGTGTGCTACCTGCCACTGGTAGCTTGAGCCCTGTGACCTAGTTGCAAAGCAGTGGAGTCAGGAGCAGGAAACAAATAAAAACGCATGGCAATGAGTTTTGCTCGCTGGTAGCCGGCTCCGCCGACTGTGCCTAGTTCTCGGAAGAGCTTACGTAGCGTCCTGTTCTGGAGCCGCGTCAGTTCGTCGATGTTTAGGAGCTGGCGGTGTTGGAGGACGGGCCTTGCCAGAGGGCAAAGTGCATCGTTCAGCAGTCTGAGAGCTGGTAGAAGACGCCGAGCAAGGGTCTGTATAGAGTTGCGAGGCCTTGCGCTTGAGAATCTCGTCCAGCTGATGTACCAGATTCAGGAAATGCGGGACTTGGTCAGGGCCCGGTAGGTCCGCAAACCGTGTGAGATCCATAGTGCTAAGGGCTCGAGCCAGGCTGGCACGCTCAGGAAATCAAGTGGAACGAAGTGATCTGCTCACGACAGGCTCCCTGCGTTTTGATGCGCAGCTGGAACTTTGTTGAAAGAATCAGCAGCCTTGCTAGTCACACTGTACGTGAGTGAAGAGTGCAAGACGGATCAGAACATCAGCTGTGCTGAGGAAGTTAGTGCACTGTGTGCTTCCACTAGGCCAAGCTCACGGACGGCCTCGAGCCTTGCGAGCCAGTCCTCCCGGCGCCTTGCGACCCAGGCGTTCAAAGCCATCATGGGAGTCAAAGAGGGAGGCAAGGAGGGAGAGATAGGGCATGAGGTCAGAGTAGATGGCCACCCTGAAGTCAAGGATGACATGCGTCTTGAGCTTGTTCGGCTTGGCAGAGCAGTGCACTATTTCCTGTGCCAGCTTGGTCTTGTCGGTAGTGATATTGATCATGGAGTCCACCACCTTCAGGAGCTTGCCGTACTCCGTCTTGTCCACGTGTTCTGGAGGGTTGCCTTTGGTCAGTTCGTGGAGGAGAACTAGGGAGACCGCGTTCGAGCATGATCCCTCGGGGTGAGGTTCTCCTTGGCGCAGCTTCTTCAAGCCTCCCTGCCAGGATTTCACAGACGCAACTAATGCCTTCGAAAGCTGATGGTCTTGAGGTAGTTTGTAAACCAATGATAGCTGGTGCTGCAGCAGGCTCATTTGGTCGTCGTGCACAAGGAAGGCTTTGGTGAGCTCTTCCGGGCTCAGCGCCTGGATGGCACCAGATTGCGCCCGAGGCTGGGTGCCTTGCCCAAACCCTTGGATCGCACCAGGTCCTTTCTGCCTCGGGACTGATTTGCGGCGAGGCTGGTCTTGCTGCCTCGGCAGGGCAGCGGCCTTGGCCGCAGGCGAGAGTGACTCGAGTGGAGGCTCTTCAGAAAAATCCATTCCCGATGCGTCCTCATTGTCTGTGCCGTTTCTGGAGCGTTTGTGCTCCGGACTCTTGACGGCGACAGGGGAAGCGGTCATGCCGGCCGTGTAGTCGGAGCGGAAGCTATACAAAAAGAGGGCGAGCTGATTGAGAGGAAAAAGTATTGCGGTATGTGCATATCCGCGTGCGCGCATGACGCACTTGGCCTTGACGTGAGGTGGCCTATGCCAACTTTCAATTGACTATAGGCTTCTCACGCACGGGCGCCCCGCAGTGCCCTTGAGGACGAAGCTGGGCCGGAATGCATCACCTAGCGATGATGCTAGCGAATTCGTTGCAAGAAAAGCATGTAGACATTCCTGGAGATAGACAGGTTCAAGGCCGCTGAGGCCTTTTCCGGAAGCCTGTAGTCGTCGGAGATCCAAACCTGAGAGGCGGTATCCGCTGGGTCCTCTGGCCAAAAAGCGCGGTAGTGCCCAGAAGAAAGGGAGTCCCCAAAATGGGCAACTCCTGCTATGACCTGATAGTGACGCTGAGTGCGAGCATCACTTGAGGTCCATACAGGCACCGTGGTGCGGCCTGACCAAAGACACGGCTGAGTGTTCTTGACTCCATCCTGCCAGCGGCAAATCACAATTGCTAGGAGTTCAGGTGACCAAACTAGCGCGCGGGAGAAGATCTGGGACTCCCACAGCCGTAAGCAAGTCGAGAGTGACAGAGGGCCAGGCGGGAGGGGAAGAAGGAGTGGGCTGACTCCCACATCTGAGTCCTCAACCTCGCCATCTGTTCGACCCTGCCACTGGGTTTGTTGAAGAGAGCCGAAAGGCTTGGACTGCATATGCAGAAGCAGCTCTGAGACATCATGCTGTCTACCGTCAAGTCGCCAGCCTGAGATGGCATGGCGAAATTCAAACAAGCCAAACAGGTTCAGTAATCTGGGGGCTCGCTCGTCGCCTAGATGGGATAGGACGGACTGGAAAGCACCTAGGTCATACCCAAAGCTCGAGATCTGATGCAGAGCCTGGAATAGGGCATTAGCATAACACGAGTTGGACGTGTTAGTCAGAGCGCGTTTGTGCACTCCTTCGGGTCTAATTTCCGCTTGTCCTGAGGACTGCGGATCAGACGCCTGCTTGTCTGCCGGGGTGTGACGAGCTGTGCTCGACTGATTGGAGGCTGTGCCATTCGACCGTGGCTTAAAGAAGTGGGTCAGTGACCGTTCTTGGGGCTTGGAGGGGAGAGCAGTAACGGCTTCCTCTGCCTCCGGTTGCCCTCGCAGCCACTGTGTACTCACCTGATAAAGTACAGGGCATTGTTCCGGGTGCAGTCGACGATCATAGACCTTGTAGCCGCAGAATGAACACGGGTGTCCCTTGGCAAGGTGAGGCGAGAAACCCTGACATATAGAGACTGCGCGCTTGTGCAGCCTTGACCAGTCCTTAGGATGCGCCTGACGGAAGTGTGACTTGACTTTAGTGTGATCGAAAGTCCAGAAGTCACACGTGAGGCACCTATGGATCAGGACCCGGGCCTCCGGCGTCTTTGAGATCACCGCTATTCGATGTTGTGGGAGTTGGGCAATGTCCTGTCGCAGCTGGGACAGGGTCCTTACCTCAGGGTGACTTGAGTGTTTGTCAGTCACGTTCAGAGTGCGAAGCTTCTGGGGTTCCGGACATGCTCCTGACAACAAGTGGTCACGTAGACCTTTCCATTGATGAAATTTGCGCATGCAAGCGGCACATTGCGGCATCCCATCCACCGCGTGGAGTTGCCGATCGAAGCTTGATGGCACAAATCGGTCAATGCTGGCTGGATGCACTCTCGACTTGTGTAAGTGTAACCCGTTTGCTGTCTCGAAGGAGGCATCGCAGAGTGTGCATGCATGTAGGGCTACAGGGTGCTCAACTGTTTCAGGGAGCTGTGACATGAAATGCAGCTTGTCCCGGATGACTTGCAGGACAGAAGGGTCGGTTGTGATATCTGGGCTTCTGGCTGCACGCCGCTCAAGTTTGCGGAGTCGCTTCCTGAGCTTGACCTGCATCGCTTGAACTGGGTCCTGTATGCTATAAAGCTGGAAGAGGTCCTTAGTGGTGATGCGGCTGGTGTGTGCTGGCAAGTTCAGCACTGATCGCACCTTGTAAGCATGCCAACTGCGTAGCTGCTTGGCCGACTCCTCGCTGAGTCCGACGTCTGAAAGGCCTGTAGTCAGTGTGCTCAGGACTGTGCTTTGCCAAACCTTAAGTCTCGACATGGTGCTCGCGTGCCGGCGATTGTAGACAAACTGGCGGACTTGATGCAGCTTTTGCTTGGCTTCCCCAATGCGGTAATGTAAGGACTGCAGCTCGAAGTGGTTGTAGGAGATCATAACCCCCAGGTACTTGCTACAGGAGACCCACTGGAAGGCGGGGAAAGACTTGTTGGGCCCTATGCGCCATCCGCGAACCTGCTCGCCCTTGGAGTTGGTGATCCAGCAGCCATGTTTGTTCATCACGTTTTGGGATTCTCTTCCCGCTAACTTCACTAGGATGACGCACTTGCTAATGTTGACGCGAAGGCGGTGTTTTCGGACCTCTTCAAGTAGCGCTGCGATGAGAGCATGAATGGCCCTGAGGTCCTTGTCAGAGCGGATAGTCCGATGAAGCGTGAGATCATCGGCATAGCCTGTCAGGAATTTCAAGACCTGCTCAGCACCGAATAGGTCAACCAGAGAGCGGAAAAGGTCACCTGTAAGGAACGAGAAGAGCGTGGGGGCGAGCTTACATCCTTGTTTAATGCCTGCTGTGGTTTCGACAGAGGTGGAATCTCCCTGCGCGTGAAGAACATAACGAGACCCGTCATGTAGAGCCTGAACAAGGTGGACTGTGTCCTGATCGGCCCCTTCTCTCTGAAGAAGGTCGATGATCTCTTGGCGAGAGACAGTGTCAAACGCTTGGCTGAGGTCGAGAGCGAAGGTGAGGCCGCCTACTAAGGCTGGGGCCTGTGTGCCTTGTTGCAAGGCATGTCTCGTGGGGTGAGCCTGTTCCAACAGGGATCGAGCCTCTCGCAAGTGATGCACAACGCGTTCTAGCGCGTCTGACAGCCCCCGACCTGGTAGATAAGCGAACTGTGGCATGTGCTTAAGGAACGAGAGTGTCAGTGGTTGGAGCGCTTCTCTGGCCGCTCCCGCCAGTCCCTTTGCGTCAGGTCTAAGAATGCCCAGGGGCCTCAGGTTTGCGGGTTTGTCAGAGGGCTTGCCCGGCTTGGGTATTAGACAGAGATCTGCGTCTACGAGGTCGGATTCTAGTCTGTCCTCGGCCTGCTTGGATGCTACGTGTTCGGAGAGGACCGGTGCAACGAGATCGCTACACAGCCTCCATACAGCCGCTGGTGCCGCTCCGTCAGGAACAGCTTTGTTCGGTTTGATGGAATGTATGTGAGCTGCAAGTTTGGGTGGCTCTAAAGCAGGGAAAGCTCCATGCATTGTCCGTAACGGAGGGTGGGCCGCAAAGACCTGATTGGCATAGTCCCTGAGGGCTGCTAGTTCCTGCGCTGGACCTAGGAGATGTCCTGTGTTGTCCTTCAGCTGAGCTCTGCGCGCGGGCTGCCAAGGCTGCAGCTTTTTGAGGGTCTGGAAGGAGATATGTTGATCACCTTCAGCTAGACACGCATCCACCTCCGATATGAAACTCGCAATTCGATCTTTCTTTGCTTGTTTCACAGCCTGGCGATGCGCCACTTGTGCCAGCTCAGCTTCTGTTTCCGGCGGACGTGGCGTGTTCTGATTAGGAGGCTGTGCCATTGCTTTAGGTAACTCGATCAGCTGTGCTGAGGGAGTGGTATTCGCAGCCCTGTCATGAGTGCGGGCCCGCCACATGCGACGGGTTTCCGATTCCAGCGGGATCGGTCTTCTTTTGGGAGTTTTTGGGAAAAAGCGTTCTGCACCTTCCAAAAGCAACGCATTCCATGCCTTGGGGTCCTGGCAGGTGTCGATTCTGGAAGCGATCCAGTTGTGCAGGGCCTTGGCCGTATCGTCCTCCTCCCTGACTGAGGCTTGTAGAGCTAGTGAATCATACCGGCGCGTGCTGGGTTTGTGGGACGGGAGCAGCCAGTGGTGTTGGAGGGGTACGTCCGCCTTGAGTGGGTAATGCCCTCCTTTCTTCCAGCTGCCCAACGGACAGTCCACCCAAGGGGCTGACCGTTTGGCTTTGCCTCCCGCCGTAGATTCTTTGGTTAGAATGAAGTCAATTTGCGACTCCACGCCTCCTTGTGAGAAGGTAGCTATATGGTCACATTGCCAGGTGTTAAGGGCAACCAAACGCAGCCTGAGCAGCAGATTGAACAAGTTGGATTCGTCAGGGCGGTCCTCAGTGGGTGGCTTCACGTGCGTTCCCACCAATGGAGGGCTCGGACGCAAGGAGGTGTTAAAATCGCCTGCTACAATAAGGGAGTCCCTCTTAGGCACCTGCTTGACCACCTTGGACATGACAGATAGTACCTTAGCACGGTCGTCCTTATTGGACTGGATGGTCTTGGCAGAAGACCAAGCGTGTTGGTACACCGCGACAACAACCAGCCGAGTACCTGCAATGTCCGCACGAGCTTCTAAGACTCTACCCGGGCTCCACTCCTTCCAGCGTAAGCTCTTGGGGACAAACTTGGGAGAGAATAGGATCATGACTCCATCAGCGCGAGTCGTGGATGGAGCTCGCGGTTCTTGCCGAGTGTTTCGCTTCGCTGCTTGTTTAGGCCGGGTGTTGGGCTTGGTAGACTCCGAGGCTGAGGAGATACAGTACCACCCAGAAACGCTGAATTCACTGGTCTCAGTCCAGTGCGTTTCCTGCAATATGAGGATGTCGCAGTGATGAGAGGCTTCAGCTGCTAGCCATGTTTTGAGTTCGCCCCATTGCTGTTGGCCTAGGTGGCCCGCGTTCCACGAAAGAACTCGAATGGATCTTTCCAACCTTCCTGCCCTGCGGGAGGCTGTGCCATATGCAGGGGAGTCAGCAGTCTGTGACTGAAGCTCTCTTCGAGTGGGTGGGGGGCGCACCCCCAGACGATCAACCAGGGTAGGTGTCAGAACCTGCCCTCGGTATGGTACGGGCCCGTCACTACGGACTGTCCTTCTACATGCTGTCTTGAACGAATTCTTACGAAGAGATGCAAAGTTTTGTGAGTGCACTGGCAATTGCGCCATCCGCTACTTTCGTCAAAAGACAGAAGCCTAATGACTCCCTCCACCGCGCGGAGGTGGAAACCCTACCGCCTACCCAGTGTTGCAATGTTTTAAACAGAGTCTGGGCCCAGGAATTGGGACCTGGCGGCTCAAAGCAGCTCCTGTGAGCAAAGGGAGAGGACCATGGCGTAGAAGGAGGCACAAACCTTTACTGTTCAGAAAAGAGCCCGGTTGGGACCTCTAGCACAGCAGTTGCGCCCCAAGCCTGTTCGAAACCTCTCATTCAGCGCGGCCGCTTGAGCACTTGTGGCGGCTACTACTACTACTACTACCACTACTACCACTACCACCACTACTACCACTACTACCACTACTACCACTACGACTATCGCTACCACTACAACTGGTCCTCTGATGACGACTTGTGCTGCTGCTACTCCTGCCACTGCTCTTGCTGCTGCTGCTACTACCACTACAAGTATCAACCACTAACACTACCACTACGACTAGTAATACTCGTACTACTAGTACCAGTTACTAATTACTTGTTACTTGTAATAGTACTAGTACTAGTATTCCCCCAACCGCTGCCAATACTTTCTACTCTACCGCACTCTACCACTACCACTACCATTACAACTACTGCTGCTACTACTACTATACTACTACTACTACTACTACTACTACTACTACTACTACTACTACTACTACTGCTGGTGCTGCTGCTGCTGCTACTGCTACTGCTACTATGTCGTTATACTACCGCTACTACTTTTGCGAGGACGACTACTGCAGAGTCACAATCAATGCAAGAGGATCTGCTCCCGGCATGTGTGTAGCCAGCGTAGGGGTGAACTGGCTCAGGCTCCGCAGAAGCAGTGCGCATCGGTTGTCGGCACGCCTGAGCCTGAAAGCTGTTATCTTATGTTACAATTTCGAACACTCGCCGTGTCACTGGAAACGCCTTGGAAACCTTGTGTCCTTCGTTCAATCATACAATCACGCAACTAAAAGACCTTTGAGGCCACAAGGATCAAGGATACCCAAGCCTCTCTCAAGAAGAGGTGGGTTCAGATGTTAATTGTGGGTTCGGAGCCATCCGTGAAGCTCAAATCGACCATCAGCACATCTTCCAAGCCCGTGCTCTCCAAGATGGTACCTCAAAGATCTGGGAGGGGAGCCTGCATTGAGGGGTTTAGGGTCTGGGGTGTAGTAAGTTTGGGTTCTACTTGGGACCGACCGCGCGCGCCTGGAGAGACGGTCATGGAAGGTCGCGATTGCAGCGGCTCCCGGCCCTGCGCCGCGAGGCGTTCGACGATGATCTTCGCCTGAAGCTGAAGCTGCCTTTCGTTGGAGCTCCTGGAGCAAGATATAGGGGCCTAAACAGTTACCAATACTATTTTGGGGCTTCATTGTTAAAGGTACCAACGTGCTGTTCACGCGCGCCGCGCAGACGCCGACCGCATCGGTATTTACGGTGCTTCCTGAACCTTGCAGCCGAAAACGTCGCGCCTGTCGTGTTTTTCGGGGGTAGTGGAGGCGCGGGCGTTGAGGCATCGAATGTATCGGTATTTACGATGTTTCCTCGACTTTGCAGCTTGAAAACCTCGCACCTGCCGTTGTTTTCGCAGAGCATCCATGTGCCAACCATGATAACGTCCAGATCAGACCATATCCATTCCTGCAGAGCATCCATGTGCCAACCATGATAACGTCCAGATCAGACCATATCCATGCCCGCAGAGCATCCATGTGCCAACCATGATAACGTCCAGATCAGACCATATCCATTCCCGCAGAGCATCCATGTGCCAACCATGATAACGTCCAGATCAGACCATATCCATCCCGCAGAGCATCCATGTGCCAACCATGATAACGTCCAGATCAGACCATATCCATGCCCGCAGAGCATCCATGTGCCAACCATGATAACGTCCAGATCAGACCATATCCATTCCCGCAGAGCATCCATGTGCCAACCATGATAACGTCCAGATCAGACCATATCCATTCCCGCAGAGCATCCATGTGCCAACCATGATAACGTCCAGATCAGACCATATCCATGCCCGCAGAGCATCCATGTGCCAACCATGATAACGTCCAGATCAGACCATATCCATCCCGCAGAGCATCCATGTGCCAACCATGATAACGTCCAGATCAGACCATATCCATCCCGCAGAGACCATCCATGCCCGCACCCAACCATGATAACGTCCAGATCAGACCCATCCATTCCCGCAGAGCATCCATGTGGCAACCATGATAACGTCCAGATCAGCAGAGCATCCATGTGCCAACCATGATAACGTCCAGATCAGACTCCATCCATTCCCGCAGAGCATCCATGTGCCAACCATGATAACGTCCAGATCAGACCATATCCATTCCCGCAGAGCATCCATGTGCCAACCATGATAACGTCCAGATCAGACCATATCCATTCCCGCAGAGCATCCATGTGCCAACCATGATAACGTCCAGATCAGACCATATCCATTCCCGCAGCATCCATGTGGCAACCATGATAACGTCCAGATCAGACCATATCCATGCCCGCAGAGCATCCATGTGCCAACCATGATAACGTCCAGATCAGACCATATCCATTCCCGCAGAGCATCCATGTGCCAACCATGATATCGTCCAGATCAGAACATATCCATGCCCGCAGAGCATCCATGTGCCAACCATGATAACGTCCAGATCAGACCATATCCATGCCCGCAGAGCATCCACGTGCCAACCATGATAGCGTCCAGATCAGACCATATCCATGCCCGCAGAACATCCATGTGCCAACCATGATAACGTCCAGATGAGACCATATCCATTCCCGCAGAGCATCCATGTGCCAACCATGATAACGTCCAGATCAGACCATATCCATTCCCGCAGAGCATCCATGTGCCAACCATGATAACGTCCTGATCAGACCATATCCATTCCCGCAGAGCATCCATGTGCCAACCATGATAACGTCCAGATCAGACCATATCCATACCCGCAGAGCATCCATGTGCCAACCGTGATAATGTCCAGATCAGACCATATCCATTCCCGCAGAGCATCCATGTGCCAACCATGATAACGTCCAGATCAGACCATATCCATTCCCGCAGAGCATCCAGGTGCCAACCATGATAACGTCCAGATCAGAACATATCCATTCCCGCAGAGCATCCATGTGCCAACCATGATAACGTCCAGATCAGACCATATCCATGCCCGCAGAGCATCCATGTGCCAACCATGATAACGTGCAGATTCCCAGGGGGGATGGTTGTGGGGCCTTTGCATCCATGCTGTAGGAGCTTTCTTTCCAGACGCCTTTCTCGCTGAGGCGGCTCGCTTGTTCCGTGAACAGCTTTACTTAAACGCCTCGATGTGTCCAAAACCCAAGCCGCAGCGCATTTCTTACCAAAATACTGATAGTTTCCGTGCGTCGACCTTCTTCAGTTCCCACTGTTGCAAAGCCTGAAAGTGCTGCACCTGCCATGTAAAACTACGCTTCCTCCTGCTACATCCTTGGAAAGGCGCGCGTGAACAGCACGTTGGAGCGTTAATAAAACTCCTGAAAGAAGCGGTGTTGCCAACCAATCTTCAATGTCTCATTCTCAAAGTCTTCATAAGGTTCATAGTTCGATGGCCACGCTTTTGGAGCATCTTCTGGCATCATTGCACACACTCACACACAGTAGCACTCACTTAAAGGATGATGAGAATTGGTGGCCTACTGTTGCTTCTCCGACTTTCCCGTTTGAACCCGTTTGCATGTTGCTAAAGTTCCCCAACATGCCATCACAGCACCGGGCCCTTAGTTCCCTCCCTCGTCCTGGGCATGAAGGGCACCGAGATCTCGTGGAAGACAGCCTCCAGGACCCTGGTGTAGAGATTTACGTCCAAGCCATCCGATCCCTCGGAGAGGGAACGGCCCGCCAGCTTGTTGTAATCGAGGGAAGGGATCTGAAAGGAGTCCTCTGCGACAACTGGCAGGATGAAGCTGGAGTGGAGCCGGCCCAGCTGTAGGAGCCAGAGAGCCACCTGCGGGACCTCGAAACACCCGGCTGTGCAGAGCAGCAACGCCTGCGCGGTGCCCGAGACAGACATAACGTCGGCTGTATCCCCCGGTCGCATCACACGTAGAGATCCCTTGAAGGACAGCTCTAACATCTTCGCACCCAGCATCATGTCGAGGGCATAAGCTGCGGCCTGTGCCTCCATGCGTGTCGTGTCCGCTAGGACGAGGTAAGTGGTCCGTTCAACGCTTGTGGAACGGCTGGCTTGGACAACAGACTGGTTCATATTGCTAGTGTCTATGCCGACCAGCAATCCGACTGCGCCTGAAAGCATCTCAGGATCGCAGCCCACCACGTCAAAGCGTACCACAGAATTCAACCATATGAGTGTGTCTTGAATCTGTTCAAGAGCTATAGAATGGACAGCAAGCTCCTTCACACGCGGCACCAAGGTCTCGTAGGCTTCAACAAACTGCCGATCAGGCATAACAAAACCAGGCAACGAAAGAAGCACAACCTCAACGCCGTGAGCCTTAGCTGTTACCACCTCACCGACACACCACCTCTGCAGCAAGAAAACCGGACCTGCAAGGACCACCAGAGTGTCGATGTGCTGGGCGATGCAGGTGAAATGTTGCGTCAGATCCGTCAGATCATCAGAGCCAATAAAGGTCCGCAAGTTGTGCCTTTGCTGCAGCTCGAGCTTCAGCAAACGTGCCAACGTCCCCGCCTCGGGCGTGTGGTGGCTGAGGGCGAAGCGGAAGCGCCGTTGCCTTGAGCAGCGGCGCCGCGCAGCCGACACCACAACCAGGACACCCCAAACGAGTATGATACAGCTGGCTACGAAACAAATGGTCATTAAAGTGTGGCCGTCTTCGACGCTGAGAGTATAGAACTTTCCCATGTCCAAGACCAGCAGCAAGCCGACGTGCATCGCCAGATCCGTGTACGTGGCCAGCTTCGTCCGCCACGGCTGCCAAAATGCCACCCCACCGAAAGTGCTGTAGAGGGATATGCAGAGCACCAGCAAACTACCAGCCTGGGATGCGATCAGAGGAGAAAATGTCAGGAGGACGTTCCGGGTCAAGACAACAACAGCGAAGACCTCTACCCCCGGGCGGCATCGCAGAATCAGGAAGGAACAAGCATTGACAAAGTCTATGTCGCCCGATTGAATGCGCTTCGGAAGATCGATAAAAAGAATCCGAACGCAGGTGGCGAAGAAGGCAATCGGAACTTGACATATCACAATGGCGACCATGCATATCTCCAGGTGCTCACCACGGAAATCACAGAGCACGTCATTTCGGGATTGCATGGTCCTGTCTCCATTCGGATGCGAGTTGCAATAGAAGGGTTCAAGAATTGACGACAGGATTGAAATTAAGAACAGCATAGAGAACGAGCCGACGGTCTTCGCCAGCAAGTCCAAGCGCAAACCACTTCGCATCCAGCAAACGTAGGCGAAGTGCACAAGCAGCAAAGACAAAACGAAGGTCAGCGGAAGCAATGACGCGGCGGCCAGGTACCCTTCCACTGCCGACGTCGGGAGAACGCATTGAATCGAGCTGAATGAATACACCAGCGCATCCAACGATAGGTACTCCGACGCCCTCAACAAGAGCGAAAAAGGCTCCTGTGCGAAGCAAAAGAACTAAGTGTTTAAGTGTATTCATGTATGTGTTCGGATCTTCCTTTTCTCACGAAAAAAAACGTCAAAAGTTGCGGCCGCTTTGCTTCCCTTCAGAAGCGCACAAGCCCCGCCAAGAAGCCTCCCACGGAATCCGCAACCTTCGCATGATGCCAAACACCTGAGCCAAGGTCACCAGTTGGTTGAAGCCCAACGCCACGTTCAGCAAGCTCCCATGCTGCCTGCCATGGCCGGCTGACTGCCCCTCTGCGATTAGAGAAGCATGCAGACAGCCCACAATCAAAACCCCCAGCAGGCAAAGGCCAACGACGATGGCAAAGTCCGCTACAGCGCATTCGCGGCAGTGGCCGTCCTCTTGCGGCTGGAATCCCGGCAGGCACTGAGCACATGCCAGGCTCCGGTTGTCGCGGCCTGCCGCGCAGCTGCCGGGAAGGCCACCCGAGCAGCGTTGCGAGTTGCCGAAGCAGCGGAAAACGTTGCCGGGATCCTCGGGGAAAGCGAAGAAGCCCGGGTTGAGCGTGAGGTTCGTAGGTCCAAGACAAGTCGCGCCCTCCAGGCACAACTCGCATTGGCCTTGCCAGAAGTGGCGGCCTTCTGTGCATGCGCAGACGTCCTTGGAGGTGGCCCCACGCACTTCGATCCACCGGCGAGAACCGTCGCCCTTGCTGCCCTCGTCCAAATGGCTCGCCACCAGCTCCTTCGTAGTCCAGCTATCGTCCCCGCAGCTGTCGCAGGCCGTGAGACCTTCCTGGTCTGCAAACGTGCCCAGCGGACAAAGGCCGCATTCCGTGGCGCCCGCCTGATTGGCGACGCGACCCAAGGCACAGAGATTGCAGCTAATTTGGTTCGCAAACTCCTGGTAAGTGCCCGGGCGACACGTGGCACAGCGGTACGTGAAGCCCTCGTCGTCCAGAAGGGGTTCCGAGAAGCGACCAGACGAACATACGCTGCAACCGACCGCATCGTCGCCACGACTCAGAAGAAATTGGCCACCTGGCCCGTTCCACACGGACCCTGAAATCAGGTTATAACATGCTGCAACATCCCGAAGAAAACTAGAAGCAACAAGTGCCCTGTGGCATCCCCACCTACATCAGCAAGACCTGACCCCGCGTCGCACGTCGTGGGAATCCATGTCCTCCACAACGACTCGCTGGATTGCACCCAATCGCAGGCCGCGCGATGGATCACGGAGCTTCCTTCCCCGGGACCATCACTGGGCGAGATTCCGCCCTCAGCTAGCCGCTGGTTCAGCTCCTCCAACATCCGAATGTCAAGTGCAAACCTCTCGATCAAGGTGTGGACTCTTGCTGCCTTGGTCTGGAGGTTCGTGCTGACCAGCTTTCCCACATATGCCGGGGGCTCCTCTGACCTCCGGTTACCCATGGCCCATTCACTGGCATTATACATAGGAAAGAGCAGAGGAACCTTGTCTACCTGAAACCTGGGCTGGTTTTGAGACATGAACTGGATTCCAGTTCCTTTCCAGGAAAATGAAAATTGAAACAACAAGCTCCCATCTTTAGCCCAAACACTCGTATTGCTCCGGCTCCCACCAGTAGAACAGGGTGTTCCCGTCTCTCATTTTCGCGAAGAAATCGTGCACTCGTATGCAGCTTCCCACGGCCAGAGGCAGGGAATGATGAGCCGACCTCAACTTAGAGTCTTGATCTCGCTCGAGTTACGTACCTGCTTTCGTTTCGAAATACATTAACTCACCAGTTCAAGCTTCACAGTTCACGTATGACTGAAGGGTGTTGCAGGCTTGGGCGGAAGTGTCAGCAAAGCGACCAGTACATGATTTCAAGAAGGAAGAGGTGCTGTTCCAAGGTGATTACTGCAATGCAGCTTGTCACATTGTGACGGCACGCGGGTGCAATCCAGAAGTGGCCGTCGGGGCACCAAACTGTGGGCGTTCGGTCAGCATCCTGCGTGACTCCGTCTACGTCGCCAGTCAAGTTGACGTAAGTGTTTAGCTCGTCAGGAGAAGGCAACCAACGATTGAGCGAGCGGTTGCAGGGGTCGAAGTCGCTGATATTCAACGAGTCAATACCATCGAAATACTTCCTCGGATCGTGATGCGTCGTGTTGAAGCTGCCGTACACGTTCAGGATAAAGCCATCCTGTAGAAAGAACTACATCCACTGACAAGACAACAAACAGTAATGGCCCACATACCTTATAACTGACAATTGGCATGAGGATGGATACTGTACTCCACCTCCTCCTCCTCCTCCTCCTCCTCCTCCTCCTCCATTTTTTGACGTCACCACTCACACATCCGAAGCATCCAGAAGCCAAGCAAACAAGAACAGCAACTGAAACAACAAGCCGAGCAGAACGTCGATGATGTCAATGAGAACCGCAGAAACGTGCCTCGTAGTAGTTGATGCACTGGCAGGTACATCAGCAGAAAAGCAACAACGAAGAACAGTCATGAAAACGGTGACACCTCTACTTGTAGTCATCATACTGAGTCGTAACGATGGTCGTATTGTAAAACCGTCGGCAAGGGAGAAGAAAGGCACGCCGCTGCAATGAGCCCTTATCCGTTCATGACAAACACAAGATTCGCGCCACGCTGAGCCAGCCAAGACTATCAAAACTTGCCGAATTCGATGTCGCATTATGCAGAACGGCGTCCCTTGCATCATACCTGCATCTACCCCAAACGGTCAGATGATGTAGCAATCTAGCAGTCCAAGAACTGTGAACCAAGGAACCATTCCACATGCGGGTCCTAAAAGTGCACTGCGCGATGGAGGGTCGCACTCGCCAGGAGCGGAATTGACAACTCTGGCAAGTGCTTGCATATTCAAAGTCTTAGAACGGAGTGTCTCGAGATCACACCAACGGCCTTTTGGGGAACGCAGTGGCTTTCGTTGATTGAGGCCACCTCGCAAAAAACATCGCTGTAGTTGGCAGGAGCTGGGCTGATCATTGCCATGAATTCGGTATTCGGCGAGCATGCAGCTCGGCACAGACCCTCAACGTAAGAGCCCATAGTGTTACCACGCTGTTTGGCAAGGTGAAGGCAATCCACGGGTCATGCCTGCCTCCAAGAAACATCAAAGCCTCGTGAAGCGTTGATATACTCGAACTCATAATTGACCCCGTCGGAACCTGACACCCCGAAAAACATACATCTGCTTCTTGTCTTACATGCCACCTGAAGAAGAAGATCACAAGTATCCTCGGGTCCTGCAAGGCAGCATCTACCAGCGATCGTTTCATGTAGATGCCGTATCGAGTGCGATACCTTCTCTTCGGCAGGAGTTAACATGCGCTTTCAGAAGGACTCTCAATGCTGCTGCTACAGGCCTTTCCTTATCTTAAACCCAAATGCACCGAACCCCGAACCATCTTTTCAGGCTGGCTTCTGACCTCTTCGTTCGGGCCTTGAAGTTCCAGGGTTTTGCGAGGACAAGCCCCAGGCATATCTCGAGCTTGTAGGGTTTCATCTGAGCCCTTTATGATGTCTAGATTCAAGGTTTCGGTAAAGGCGGATGCGTAGTGTTGGTGCCTCTGGCTTTAAGGTGCTAGCTCGTCGGCCCCTCGCTGACAAGAGCTTACCACGAGATTGAATTCTGTCCTGACCTGCCAGATGCACTCTTCTACCAGCTTCGTGGCTGCATGATACACGTTTTGGATTCGTAGTGTGTTTCAAAGAGTTGGTACTTTGCAAACGTCAACCTCGCCGAACATGGCTTCAAATCCACCATACCTTCCAGAGCCCTGGGATCCTGGATCCGAGCTTTGGGAGGGCTCGACACTTCGATTTCTGTAACATCTGAAAAGCTGAGTTTACCCAACAACCCTCAAGCCTGTGCTTGCGATCCGCATAGCCGAAGGCCTCAAAAGTTCACGGTCATCAGAACCTTACAAAACGCTCAAAGCCAAGCGACCCCATGGAGCCCAAATCCTTTGGACTTCGCTGGCAGCACTCTTCCAATTCCCGGAAGGGCTGGGTGAAGGCTTGCTCGTAAGGCTGTGGCCCAAAGCCTGCTGGGAGTGCCACAAACGTAATGTAACGGGAAAGGTGGCGCTCATCCTTCAAACCCGACGCTGGATCCGCTAGCTTCGTTGAACGACCGAAAATGCTTACTGGCTTAGGGTGCTTTTCGTGTAACAAGCTTTGGCTTAAAGGGCTGTAGGATTTTGTTCTTTGATTCAATCATCGCCGACGGTACTGCGAGCTTAAAGATGAACAAAATTGCAAATAAAGAGGGGCCTGTGTCCAAAGCTATGTGAACTCGGTTTTCGCCAAGGATGCACTGTGAATTCCCCCAAGCACTAAAATTCAGATCTTTGCACGACAGCCATCTCTCAGCTTCATATATAGACTCGTACTCATGCTTGTACTCCACATGGTAGCCCAGCTTCTCCGAGATCAAGATGCCCGCAATGTGCGACAGCACTTTGGAAGAAGATTCGATATATATGAAGAGGCCTATCGGGAGATCCTCCCCTTGCTCGTCCTGTATATATGCACGGCTTTTGTTGGCAATGCCTGACGCTAAACACAGCTCAGAAGAAGCGAGGGTTGGCATTGCCAAAAGCAACACCAACACCAGGTAGGGTAAACCTGCCATGGCGTTGGCACAAGTGTCCACCAGGATCCTAAATTTCAACCTCTTCCCGTGACCTCCTTGCTGCACTGATTGTTCAAGGATGCTCAAAGCACTCTCATAGCGTTCTACCAGGTGCCACATGCCACATGCAATTCGAGGACCAAAACTGCGGAACATGTTTTTGGAACCTGCGCGGCCCAGAGTACTTGCAACCTACGGTGCAAAAGGCGCTCCGCACGCATGACCCGGTTCGAATCACCGGCAATCGCCTGGGCCTGAATCGATCCAGCCCCGGCCCTCCGGCTTCACCGCTTCGTGATTTCGTGAACTTCCTGTGACGCATTCGTACTCTGTAGCAGCCTCGCATCCTCGCATAGCCGGTGAGCGAACCGGCTCGGGGCACATGCCACCGCCTGGGTCCTGTCGCAAGCCTTCGTCATGCATACTAGCGACTCCGGCCTCGCCTTCAATCTCGCACTTGGGCCAAGAGGGGAAGGACGCACTCGGCCTCGACCAACGCCCGAGTTCACTTCCGCGAGGAGCTCATGCAGCTCAGGCCCCGGCCCGTCGCTGAGATCAGCAGCGAAGGCTCGTTGTGCGGCTACTGCAAGGGGCCGGACCATCGTGCAACCCAGGCGGTGATCCCGGCAGGTCGCAGGTGCGTCGGGACGGCGGCGGCACGATGCCGCCAAGAGGCGTGGACTGGACTGTCTGTGTTGAACCTGCCGCAAGTCGTGGTGCCGAGGACGACGAGGCGGCATCGTTGGGCCCGGCCGAACTCGGGGTAAGTGCTGTGACGCTTGCGCCTGGCCGTGGCACTGACTGCGCAACCTGGCAGGGTGTCTGTGCGGGTCGTGTCAGGGGGGACACGATTGTGGCATCAAGTGCCAACTGAAACCCGTGTCAAAAAGGGAGGCCATTGGCGACAACCTCGATGCGCTGTTCATCCGCGACCGGCACGTCGAGGTTCATGTCAACGAGGCTGACATTGCGGGCGACCCTCGCCCCCCTTTCGCAGCAACCCGCGCGACGGCATGCTCGAGGGGCTTCGTACGTGTCGACAGCACCCCGGAGGTGGCACACGTTCCCAGCTATGGCGTTGAGTGTTTGGATGCTCGTGCGCCCTCTGTGAAAGTCTACTGCAAGCTCATCGCCACCATACCAAACACAGGCCATGCAGCTCGCGCTCCGGCCCCACATGCCGCTCCAGATCTGCTACGGCAAGTCCACACCGAAAGACATCTGAATCCGTGGTGCATACCGTAGACATACCTACATTCGTGAAAGCCACGACATTAGTGGGGTTTGCTGCCAGCTGCCCATGGCCGTGTTGGTCACGGCCTGCTAACCACACAGCATCGCAAACGTGCAGCTTACCACGCCGTCGAACAAACGTGCGGGAAGGATGCGGCATAACTTCCAACGATAACAAGACTTGGGCGCGGCCAACAACAAGGCCATCCCAGCTTGGTGACACTGGGCACACATTCCGTATTTTCATCTATATTCCCGGTCAAAACATGTCGAGATGTTGGATGCGAACCCACCAAATGCTCTTGAACTCACCGTCGCTCCGCATACGCACAGGTCTAGCCGGAGGCTAACTTGCAGGCAGCTCCTAAAAAACATTATAAATCGCTCGGAGCTTTGCCCGCTAGACGGCAGACTAGCCGAAATCCCTAGAGCCGGCAGATCCCCTTCTTCGCCCCTGTCCTCTCGAGCAAGGTCGCAGCAATGCACCCCAGAGAAGATGCGGTAGCTACGACAAACATGTAGCAATGCAGAGGCAACGGCCCGTAGCCGTAGTCTGGACAGGTGCATGGCCTTAGCCAGCTGACCAGCAAGGGCTACGGGTGCCGGGCGGGCCGCCAGGTCGCCCGCAAATGCGAGGTCCAACACCACCTGCTCAGCCGTCTCCCTGCTGGTTTGTACCTCGCTGCGCGCAAACTATCTGCTTCGACTCCGCCTGGCGTGACGCAAGCCTTCGCACGCGAGCATTCGCACGCGAGCATGACAACGCCGTCCGCGCATGCCTGGCCTAGCCGCCTTGCTTTCTCAGAGCACTCGACAACGGCTACCCAAGCTCGCGCAGCGCCTCGCCCATGTCCCTTTGCGTGGCCTCGGGTTGCGCTCGGCAATCGACGCAGCACCCTCCGCTTGCTGGGCATCGTGGGTTGATTGTCTCCCCACCACTCGGGCGCGCGCGCCGCTGGCAGCCGACCGTTTGATTGGTCCAAGCGCTACAGCCCGCGACCAAGACCGCTGCGCCCCTTGCAGCTGCCGGCGACGCAGCCACCTGCCTTCGCGAGCAGGGCTACGATGCCCCTCGCGGGCCTCGCTTCAGCAGGGGCGTGCAGACCGCGACTTCGGTGACATTCTGCGGGGCCGGCAGCATCGAGCTTCCCTTGCCAATGTAAAATGCGCACTCGAGTTGCATCTCTCTCACTTCGCACCGAATCTCGGGCGCTGCTGCTGTCACAGGCTGGGCCGCATGCTTGCAGGAGCCTTGACAGTCCCAGTCGGCGATCACAGGGCTGCCTGCGCAACTTCCCGAGTGCTCGCTTCCTGCGCTCTCCATCTTGAACGGGGGTGGGTACGCCGTGTTGCGACTTTCGAGAAAGTTCGTCAGTGCAGTTGCGCCCTGCCCTCGCAACATCCCCCCCCCCGCCGAGCCCCTTGCCCAACAAGCGCCAGTATTCATGGCTTCATATTTTCGAAACATTTCCTTTTTTAAAACATTGCTTTCCGCAGCTCTTTACGTCCGCGCAAAGTACCTCCGTCAGAAGCTACCCAGACCTACAGGCGTCTACGAGATGCTAGCGAAGCGGCAGCCGGCTCGGGGCGCTCGCTATTGCTGGGTCCAAGACATCACCCAACGAAAAAGCCTCTGGTGCACCAGGCAACGGTGGCATGGCCACAGCTGCAGAACCTCGGGAGCTGGCGTGCGGCAGGTGTGCCAGTCGCCGTGCCGGGTCCGTCAGCGCGGCGAGCGTTGCGGCACTGCCAGGAGCTAAAGCCGCTGGCGTGAGCAGTTGGCGTGAACGGGAGAGCCATGGAGAGCCGTCTGCGCCGGACTTTGGCACAAGCTGCGGCAGCTCGCGCCTCTTTTGTCCCCACCTCGGCGACGAGGCAGGCAACTCGTGCAAGCGGCTTTGGCGGAACAGCTCGACCCGGCGCAGGAGAGCTTCTTCGATATAATTATAGCCAGCTGATGCACGCGCTCAGTACTGGTGTTCGTTTCCTAGCATCCCCTAACATCGCTGCTGACGCTCGCTAGGTAACCACAGCATCCACAGCCGCACAAAACGAGGCCACATAATTTCCTCGTGGTCGGCAGCCCGGTCGAAAGCTCCTTCAATCAGTTTACCGAGCGCCGTCAGCTTCAGCTGCTTCAGGCTGGCCGCACCAGTGTGGCCGCATCCTCGCGCCATTAGTTGCAGCGCAACACATGTCACGAGCATGGGTCTCCATCGCCCCAACCACCACTTGCCATCAGCGTCGTGTCATCCCCCCACTCGACCTCGGTCTCCACCTCGTCGAGGCCAATGGGCCGAGCTGCCTGCCTGCTGCTAACCCGCAATGTCCAACAGCAAACAAGCGGTAAAAAAACAAATACACGTGCCATGTTTCCGCAAGTGATGGCTGCTGATGGCTTCATGCCTTCCTCGCATTACACAATTAACACTTCATCATGGAATGCGGTTTCACGGCACACCTGCCCGCGCACGAGGGAGGAGATAGGAGGAGGATGCTTTGTTGCTGAGGATTTTGCCTTCGAACGACCATTGATCGTTGTTCGAACGTACAACAGTACAAGCATAGTACACGATTCGTCGGCGAAATTATACAATTGCACGGGGCGGTTGATGGTTGCGGATGTGAACTTTTGCCAAATTGAGCTGTTGCCCTGTTCGGGTGCGAGCACGCCAACATCCCCAACCATACTGTAGATAATCGAATCCGCAGAGTTGCTGCGAGCTGACGTGTGTAAAATGGTCAATCATTTAGGCAAGCTCGTGCCATATTGGGCAAGGGAGAAAAGCTTGGACATTGAGCATGCGCGATACGAGTGCGCTTGCGCCACCGAATGCTACGGGCAGCATGGAGATATGCTGCAATATTGCACAACGTGTATTCCAATGCGCATTACGCATAGAAATCCGTTCGTTCCAAATTCTTTTTACCTTGAGCAACAAATCCGTTGCTGCTGAGGTTGCAGGTTGTTGGAGCGACGAATCGTAACGCCTATCACGAAGGTCAGCCGCTCGCGATGGTGCTGGATTTTGCTTAGCAGCCGCCACCTAGCCGAACCAGCAGCTTCCTGATGCTTCCTGTGCACGGTGGGCTGGCGGTGGTGACATCAGCATGTATAGCTTATCTCGCGGGAAAAAAAACTTGATCCCAACATATCCCAACCAAACAATTCGCAACGTTCCGCTGGCCGATGTTGGCCAAATGCGACGGCGACTTTGCTGACAAACGTGGGGGGGTTGATGTCGCGCTTTGGCCGTCTGAGGAAATGACGGTGGCATGTGTACCGATCTCCGCTAACATGGTGACATATATAATATTACTGGTGATCAAAGGTCTCTCCACTTGTCATGATTATTTGGTTGGTGCACGTGGGGAGGTGCCAAGGCCGACGGGCCGGATGTTGATACCGGGGCATTAGACTGTTGCAAATCGCTGATTGGCAATCCGGTTTGCGACGAAACAAGCATCGTGGAAAACAGCACCGAAACGCCCATAAAACTTCAGGCCTTCGTTCGTCCGGTCCCGAGCATGCCGCAGTCAGGCTGCGGGATTCCGCGCCAACTGGTTCTTGCTGAAGCGCCCGCTAACCTCGAGGTCAAATTTTGTCCGCGCGCTAGGTCACGCAGGGTCCCCCCCGAGAAGGAAGATTGACGAACCCGGGTGTGTCAGTTTTCATGTCAGCATCAACAATAGCCGCGCGGGGCCGGTTGTCTTGGACGATCTACTTCCGATTCCAGCGTTGTCGAACCGCACTGCTCCCTCTTGCCTTTGCATGGCAAGCATAAAATTGTTGCGCAGAAGGCGGCTTTTGGTACAGCAGTGGGCGTTTACCATTGCAAATGCATGCACGCGTACCCACCTTGAGTGTCACGCATTAAGCAAGTACTAAGCAAGTCAAGGCAGTCGCGGATTACGTGTGCCGGTTTGAGTGCGAGTCACCTTCTGGCTTGTGCATGTTACCTGTTAACGTGTACGAACTGCTCCCCGACAACGACGTGTCGTTTAAGCGGCTACCTTTCCCCGTGAACCGGGAAATTGTGAAGGCATCCGAGTTTCACAATTTCACAGCCTTGTGCAACCCGTTTGGGAGTGCCCGGGCTCCCTCTCGAGGCGGATCGTGTCCCGCCGAGCGGCAGCGGCAGCAGTAGCAGTGTAGCAGCAATAGCCGTAGCCGTCGCTATTGCCATCGCAGTGGTAGCTGCAAAATCGCAGTAGTTGTAGCTGTAGCTGTAGCGGCAACAGCAAAAACAAGACGACGAGTACAGGTGCAGGAGCACAGGCAGTGGCAGTGACAGTGTGGCAGTGGCACCGGCCGTGGCCGTGGCCCCGTGGCCGTGGCCCCGTGGCCGTGGCCGTGACCGCGGCAGCTGTGGCAGTCGCAGGTGTAGCAGCAGCAATCCTGGAGAATTTATCGGCGCGACATACGAATACAACGTTGAGCAGTTAACACACGTCGTGGCTCCAGCAAGTCCCATGGTGGTTGGGTGTGCCGTCACATCAAGCGAATGCTGGTGCTCCTCCGCAAAAAATCAATCATTCGCCAGTTTGGCATACGGGCCATGGCGAGGCGGCGAAAGCAGTCTCTGCCTCCACCCCACCTCACTTTGAGCCAGCTCCCGGCTCTAAACTGCATCGTAGTGCAGTTTCGGGTTGAACAGGAGCTGCACTACAAGCAATTTCCTCGAAGAAAATCTGCTCATAATCGGAAGTCGAACAGAGTGCAGGCCTGTGGCTTGCTCGCAAAAGAAAAGGCTCGCGAGCCACAGGCCTGCACTCTGTTCGACTTCCTCCCTCGCAGATTTTCTTCGAGGAAATCGCTTGTAGTGCAGCTCCTGTTCGACCCGAAACTGCACTACGATGCAGTTTAGAGCCGATGAGGCCTCCGAGGTCCTCTCAGAATTTTAGATCCTTGATCCTCTCAACAGGAACAGAGGGCGGGGTGGGAAAATCTCCCAGAGAGAGAGCGTGCTTTTCGCTTGTGAGCACCCTTGTTAGCACCCTTGTTAGCACCCTTGTTAGCACCCTTGTGAGCACCCTTGTGAGCACCCTTGTGAGCACCCTTGTGAGCACCCTTGTGAGCACCCTTGTTAGCACCCTTGTTAGCACCTTTGTTAGCACCCGTGTGAGCACCCGCCTTTTAGTCACCTCCGCGCGCGCAGTTTTCAGCACCCGATTCAGCACCTCCGTCGCAGCGCGCAGTTTTCAGCACCCGATTCAGCACCTCCGTCGCAGCGCGCAGTTTTCAGCACCCGATTCAGCACCTCGCGATTCAGCACCCGATTCAGCACCCGATTCAGCACCTCCGCGCGCGCGGTGCCCTAACCGGTGCCCTAACCGGTGCCCAACCGGTGCCCTAACCGGTGCCCTAACCGGTGCCCTAACCGGTCTCTCCGCGCAGCCTCTCCGCGCGCAGTTTTCAGCACCTCGATTCAGACCCACACCTGTGCCCCCACCCCGCGCGCCTTTTGGTCGCTGCCCATCCGCCGCGCACCTCACGATTCAGCACCTCGATTCAGCACCTCGCGATTCAGCACCCGATTCAGCACCCGATTCAGCACCTCCGTCGCACCTCCGCGCGAGCGCAACGGGTACCCCGAAAAGGTACCCCGATTTTGTCGCGCGACGAAAATCGGGGCACCCGATCGGGGTACCCGTTTCGCGTTGCCGCTTCGCGTTATTTGAGCAAAAACTGCAGTCTTACTGAACGGGAGTTGACCTTGGGCCCTGTGGTTGGAGCAGTTCCGGCAGCCACGAGCAGCCACGAGCAGCCACGAGCAGCCCTCCGCACGCAGTTTTCAGCACCTCGATTCAGCACCCGATTCAGCACCCGATTCAGCACCTCCGCGCGCGCGCCCGCGACAAGAATTAGGCACCTTTTAGTTTTAGGCACCTTGCACCGCGCAACCGCCGCCGTCCGTGACTGGGCACGCTGAGCTGCGGCTCAGGGTCGATGATCCTCGCTTGCGGGGGGAGGCTCTGGGTTCCGGCACGGCGGTCCAGCGAAGCTGAGGAGGTGCCTGACGCGTCAAGGCTCAATGGTGGGGTCAGGCGTAACCCACCGCCTCCGGTGAACCAAGGAATGGGGCAGCTCCGAACCTCACACTTGTCCCCCGCCAGAGGGGGCTCTGGGGAACGGAATGCTGCAGAAATTTTTCCAGCTTAGAGCACCGAGAGCAGCTCGGCGGCCGTGCAGCGGCTCGCCCCGACGAGAGGTGCTTGATCGAGAAGTGCGGATTGTGGGCGTCGCAGAGCCAGACCCGCCCTCTCAGCGTGGCTCGCGTAGTGGCGTTGCGAGAAGCTCTGCCCGTCGTCCAGCACGAACCGCTCCCCGACCTCCCGGACCTCAACGAAGAGGCCCTTGGCCACCTTCGCGCCGCCGCCCACGAGCCTCAGCCCGGCCAGACGCGCATGGTCTGCGGCTGGTTGGTTCCCACCGAACGCGACGAACCGTGCTCCAGCAGCACGGCGTCCGACGGCGCCAGCCTGCGGTTCTCCCGGTCGTTGATGGCGATCCGGTGCGTGTGCGAGATCACCAGGCAGGTGTCCGGCAACCCGCCTCCACCTGCTCCGCCTCGTCCACCTTCAACCACTCCAGAAAGGAAAAGATTCCCTAGTCGCTCCGCCGGTTCTCGGTGAGGTTTCCCGCCGAAGGCGTCCTGCACCGCCAGCAGCTGCCTGAAATCTCCCAGCGTCGCGGTTCGTCGAGAGCTGTGCGATGTCGGCCCACAGTCCGACGTCGAGCTGCGTAACTTCTTCCACCACCAGCCAGTCCAGGGAGCAACGGCTGGCACGGATCGTGCGGCGCACTCAGTGGTCCGCTGTCTGCGCTCCCATCCCCAGGTTCTGCACGGAGCAGTGAGTCTTCCACCCCCTCGCCCAGCTCCGTGAGCTGCGTGACGATCTGCCTCGCCAGGTAGGTCTTGCCCGTGCCCGGCATGGCGCACAGCAGCAGAAACTTCCGGGGCAGACTCTGGTAGACGAGGCAGCCCTCCGGCCAGGCCCGTTCCATGATCTCCAGCAGCCCGACCAGACGCGCTGCCCAGGGACCACTCGAAGTCGGCCCAGGCGGCGAGCCCCGCCTCGACCAGCCAGATCTGATGTACGGGCAGTCCTCCCACAACCCAAACAAAGATCAGATCCGCCAGCTCCTCGCCGGGCGGATGTTGTCCAGGAAACAAAAGCCCTGTCCTCGCCTGTCACCTCGTCGTGCTGCTGTTTTTTGGGAGTGGAGGGAGTGGCAGGGAGAGATCGAGCCCGGCATTTGTGGAGCAAGAACCTGCTGCAGTTGCGAGGCCAGGGCACCAGCGAGTAGGCCCTGATGGAAGCTTGGTTGACCAAGCTCGACTTCGGCTGTGCCACGGCGTCGACATCGTCCGCTGCCGCAAGAACCCCCTGCCCGTAGGTGAGGATGGAGGTGATTGAGGCGAGGACGGACAACGACGAGGTGATGCGGAAGGTGCACCGGCGACGATGCGATCGCGACGGGGGAGCAGAGCAGTGGCGGCGCCGACGAGGCGGGACGACGAGGCGGGACGACGAGGCGGGGACGGCGTGACGACGGCTGGGCGATCACGCGGCGGCGGCGACACGGCGGACACGGTTTTGGGCGCTGAATCGGGCGCACCTGTGAACTGACGACGACGTGCATGTTCTGCCCAGAGGTCCAGCCTCCAGGCATCTCCAGGCCTCCCTCACAGTCGCTGCAACGCCCTAGCCTCCCTGCCACCCTCACTGCAACCGCCTCGCTGCAGCCTTCACATGCTCTCACCTCAGCCCAGGTCCCTCACAGTCCCTGCAGCAAATGTCCCACCTGCCCTGGTCCTTGCAGCCCGGACTCCTGACCCAAGAAGATGGAGCACAACGTTAGGGAGGCGACGACGCGACGGCCTCACTCCCCAACCCCGCTGCCGCAGCTGCAGCCCTGCAGGCACCCTCACAGTTGCCGTAGGCTCCAAATTCGCTGCTGCCCACGCAGTCACTGCAGCTCCAGGCGCTTCTCAGGCGCCCTCACAAGCGCCCTCAAAGTCACTGCAGCTCCCGCCTTTGTAGTCGTTGCAGCCTTCCTGCAGCCCTTCAGCCTCGCTGCAGTTCAGGCCCCTCGCAGTCGCTGCAGCCCTCACAGTCCCTGCAGCCCCCCAGCCTCGCTGCAGTCCAGGCCTTTCAGAGGATAGAGGCCGATGACACGACGGCGCGGCGACAACGGCCCATACTGGGGGAGGGTTTACCGGTGAGAATAGAGGCGACGACGACGGCACAGCGATGCGGCGACGACGACACTGCAGCGACGATGCGACGACGTGACGATGACGAGGCGACGACGAACACGCGGCGACAACGACCGCGCCCGAAGTGGTGCCACGGAAATGTTGCCACCAAGCCGCGCTAAATGTTGCCACGGAAAGATTGATCCATGTTGCCACCGAAATGTTGGCACCGAAATGTTGCCACCGAAGCCGCAGCTCTCTCTTAGGCCGCGGCCCCAGACCCCACCAGTACTGGTGGCGAGGAGGGGGTGAGGATAGAGGTGAGAATAGGAGTGAGGATACCGGTGAGGATAGAGGCGAGGATAGAAGCGGGGAGGGATGACACGACTATTGGTGGTGAGGATAGCTGCGAGGATCCCGGTGAGGATAGAGGCGGGGACGGATGACATGACTGTGCGACGAGCAGCACTGATGGTGAGGGCCGGGGGGTTGAAGATACCGGTGAGGATAGAGGCGGGGACGGATGGCACGACGGCGGATGATACCGATTCTTCGAACCAAAATGTGTGAACGTTGCCACGGAGATGACGACGGCGCGCGGGGACGTGGGGACGACGACGCGGTGACCACGAGTCGCCGACGACGACACGGCGACGACGACGCGCCGACGACGACGCGACGACGACGACGCGACGACGCGGCGACTCGACGCAAAGATGATGCGGGCGCTAAAGGCCTCACAGTGACTGCAGCCCCCGTGCCCTCGCTGCAACCTGCCAGGTGGTCGTGCCCGCGTCGTCGTCTCCGCGCCGCCGCGGCCGCGCCATCGTCCCCGCACCGTCGTCTCCGCGCCTCTCCTCAATCCTCACCCCTATCGTCGCCCGTCGTCGTCCGTCGGCTCCGTGTCGTCGTCGCGTCGTCACGTCGTCGCCTCATCGTTCCTGCCCGTTGTCGCCACATCGTCGCCGCGCCGCCGCCCCTGCTTGTCGCTGCCACGCCCACCCGTCGTCGTCGTCCCGGTGTCGTGTCGGGTCGCGCCTGCATCGTCGCCGCCGTCTATCCTCACCTCTTCATCCTCACCTCCATCCTCACCTGGACGAGTCACCGAGCTGTCGTGTCATCGCGCCGCCGCGTTTCCCGGGTCGTCGCCGCCCCACCGGCTAGTCTCCGCGCCGTCATCGTTTCATGGCGCCGTCATCGGGCCGTCGCGTCGCTCTTCGGTGCGCCGCAGTGCACCTTCGTCGTCGCCGCGCCGGTCTTTGGTGCATCGCGGTGCACCGTCGTCGTCGTTCCAGTCGTCGTCGCCACCCTTCGGTGACTTCGGTGCCGGCTCTGGGGGAACATTTGGGGTAACGCGGCTCTGGGGCAACATGGAGGCTCTGGGGTAACACGGCTCTGGGCGTGTCTCGGCGACTCGGCCGTCGCTGCCGCTCGCCCGGCGCATCGCCCCCGGCGCCGTCGTCTCCGCTGGATCGTGTCGTCGTCTCCACTATACGTCCCCGCCGCGCGGTCGTCGCCACCACCCCGACGCCCCCCGCCCGCCACGTCGTCGTGGTCGCAGTCGTGTCGTCGCCACACCGTCGTGTCGCCGCAGTCGTTGTCGCCGGCGCTTCGTTGCACCCCGGTGCACCCCGGTGTCGTCAGCGGCCCCGATCCTGACGTCGCCCGCTCGCGCGGCTGCCCACCGGCCCGCTCGCCCGCTGTCGTCGCGGCTCTCGGCGACGCAGTGTCATCGCGGCATCGTCGTCTCCGCGCCATCGTCCCCGCCCTTACACAGTTACTGCACGCCCTCGCTGCAGCAGTCAGGCCCTCACACCACTAGATCCCTTCACAGTCCCTCCATCCCGCCAGTCTCGCTGCTGAAGTGGCTCGCATTGCCCGGCTGCCCTCGCAAGAGGCCCAGGTGCCCTGGTGCCTTCGGCCCTAGAGGCCTCGCTGCAACCGCCCTCCCTGACGGGCCTCACTGCTCCCCCTGAGTCGGATCCTCTCTTCTGACCCAAGAGGATCGGTGAGGATAGCGGTAGAGGTGAGGACAATGATGCGATGACGCGGCGACGACGAGGTGAGGATAGAGGCAGGACGAGTGCGCGACGACCAGTTTTCGTGCTGAGGGCGGGGCAGTGAGGATAGTGGTGAGCATACCGGTCAGGATACCGGTGAGGATAAAGGCGGGGAGGGATGAAACGACTGCCCGACAGTGGTGGTGACGACCGGGTAGCGGTGAGGATGGCGGTGGGGACAAAGGCCGGGACGGATGACACAACAGCGCGAAGGACCAGCAGCGATGTGGACACTTTTTTGGATACCTCGACGACGCGAACACGCGTGCAGGACGACGCCACGCAGGCGATGGTGAGGATGGGGGCGAGGACACTGGTGGGGATAGAGGTGGGGACGGATGACACGACAGCGCGCGTGCAGATGCAGCTCAAGTGCCCTCACAGTCCCTGCCGCCGTCCAGGCCCTCACAGTCGGTCAGGCGCCGTCACACCGTCCCAGGTGCCCTCACAGCCTGGGCAGCCCCAGCCTCGCTGCAGCCTCCAGGCCCTCACAGTCGCTGCAGCCCCCCGGGTCGAGGCGGCGAGGGACCAGCACTGGTGGTGTGAGGGCGGGGGGTGAGGGTGTCGGTGAGGATAGCCGACCAGCACTGGTGGTGTGAGGATATCGGTGAGGATAGCGGTGAGGATTTAGGCGGGGAGGGATGACAACGAGCGCACGACGACTGGCACTGGTGGTGAGGGCCGGGCGGTGAGGATAGCGGTGAGGATACCGGTGAGGATATAGCGGTGAGGATAGAGGCGGGGAGGGATGACAACGAGCGCACGACGACCGGCACGACGCGGCAGCGACGACGACGATGTGGCGACAACCTGGCGTGGATACCCGGCGTGGACACTTTTTGTGGATACCGATAGGGGCGCGACGACACGGACGCGGCGACGGCGCTGCAGCCTCCACGTGCCAAGTCGTTGCAGGTCCAGGTGCCCTCACAGTCGCTGCAGCCCCAGGTGCCCCTCACGCTGCAGCCCCAGGTGCCCCTCATTGCCGCAGCCTCCTCTTCACTCCTGACCCAAGAGGATGAGGATAGCGGTAGAGGCGACGAGGCGACGACGAGGCGACGACGCTGCGGCGACAACTATGCGGCGACGCGACGACGAGGTGACGACGAACACGCGGCGACAACGATCGGCCCGAATGGTGCCACCGAAATGTCGCCACCGAAATGTCCCCACCGAGCCGCGCCGAGGTGGTCGTGCACGACGCGGCGACCACAGAAGCTGCAGCCCCCGCCGCCTCGCTGCGTTCCAGGCCAGGTAGCCCTCCACCCTGCTGCAGCGCCCCAAACCCTCACAGTCGCTGCAGCCCCCACCCTCACTTCTGACCCAAGAGGATGGGTGAGGATAGTGGTAGAGGGACGACGACGCGACGACGACGACTCGACGACGACGACGCGGAGCGGGCAAGTCGCTGCAGCCCCCACGTGCCCCTCACAGCAGCCGCAGGTGCCCCCGCACAGTCGCTGCAGCCCCAGGTGCCCTCACAGCCGCAGTCGCTGAGGCCCAGCTGCAGCCCCAGCCTCGCCCCCAAACATTCACATCCCAGGTTGCCCTCACAGCCTCGCTGCAGTGCCCTCACAGTCTGTGCGTCGAGGTGGCCCCCTCGCTGCAGCCGCCCTTCCTCACGGGCCTCACTGCTCACTCCTGATCCAAGAGGATGGGTGAGGATAGCGGTAGAAACGACGAGGCGACGACGACTCGACGACGAGGACGCGACGACGAGCGGCGGCGAGCGACGACGACGACGAGCGACGACGAACCAGGGCTGGTTCACCGAGTTCACCGGCACGAGGCGACGACACGACGACGACCAGCACTCGTGCTGAGGGCTGAGGATAGCGGTGAGGATAGAGACGGGGATGGATGACGACGAGTGTGCTCCAACTCGCGCGGGGTTGACAATCGGGTTGACAATCGGATTGACAATTCTGGGTTGACACTTCTTGGGACGGTAACTTGCAGAGCCCGACGACGCGACGACGAACACGCGTGCACGACGACGACGCGACGTCTTCGCAGCGGACCGGGGAGCGGGCGACGCGACGACGACGCGATGACGACGACGCGGCGACGAAGGCAAACCGGCGCAGGTGAACCCGCGGGTTCACCGGTTCACCGGGCCCGCCTGGGAGAGGACGCGGCGACGACGACGCGACCACGACGACGACGACGCGACAACGACGACGCGACGACGACGACGACGACGCGACCGCTGGGTTGACAATCGAGTTGACAATCGGGTTGACAATTTGGAAACGGCAACTCGCAAAGCCGGGAGACGTGACCACTGCGTGACGACGAGGCGACGACGAACACGCGCCCTCCAACTTGCGCGGCGCCACGACGACACCACGCATGCGTGTTCGCAGCCGGACCGGGGGAGTGAGAGCACCTCGTGAGGTGCTTAGTGAGGGCATCCAACTTACGGAGGCTGAGGGGGTCGTCGTCGGAGCTCTAAGACAGTTCTAAGACCAAGGCACAACAGCCAGCCACACGGGCATCCACGCACATCCTCACCCGTATCCTCATCTCCTCGCCGCCGCGTCGTCATCCGTCCTCGCTTCTGTCCTCACACCGGTATCCTCACCGCTATCCTCGCCGTCGCCGCCATCGTCGTCGTCGCGTCGTCGTCGCACCGTCGCCGTGCTCGCCCCGCTGCCCCGCGCGCTCCGCCTGCTCGCTCCTTCTCGTGCGCCACGCATGCCGTGAATGCCAAGATGCTGGCGGGCTGCCTGGAATCGCGGCCGAAAGGCCCCTCCCCCTTGATGGCGTTTGCGGCAGCCCCGTAGCCCGCCGCACCGTCGTCTAGGACGCTCCACTGCCCTCGACCAACACCTCGGCATGCATGGCGTCTGCGGCAGCCCCCGCCGTGTCGTCGTCGAAGCGTTGTCCCCGCATCGCCGTCGTCGCGTCGCCTCATCCGAGCCGAGCGCGAGCGTCCGAGTCCATCCTCGCCGCGTTGCCGTCGTCGTCGCCGCCAGTCTGCCACCGTCGTCGGTCCCAGCATCGTCGTCACCGTCGCCGTCGTTCGAGCGCCGCGCGACGCCCCGCCGCGTCGTCGCCGCATCGTCGCATCCTCGCCGTCGTCACCGTCGTCTATATCCTTATTTTGGCTGCATCGTGCTGGTTTCTCACCCACCCGGCCTCCCGTTGTTGGTCTGCCCTCGCTCTGCCCTCCGCGCCCCCATTTCGCCGCTGCTATCACCGCGGCCTGTTCCCGGCCTATTCGCTCGCCGTCGTCATCGTCGCGTCGTCATCGTCGCCATCTGAGACACTTGCGACATCCGAGTCGATCGTTGTCGTTGCCCCTCTTTCCAGCCCGTCAGCCCATCGTCGTCGTCGGTCGTCGTCGCCACCGCCGGCGTGGCCAATCGCCACGGAGCCTGTCGTAAACCGCTGCCGCAGCTTTTGCCGCAACAGCCTGATGCAAGCCCTTAGCAGCAGCAGCCCTGCAGCAGGCAGCCCCAGCAGCAGCAGCCGGCAGCACCACCCAAGCAGCAACAGCGCCAAGCCCAGCAGCAACAGCAGTGGCACCAACAGCAGTGTGCCAGCAGCAGTAGCAGCGCAGCAGCCAGCAATCAGCAAAGCGGTGCCCACGACTGGCGCTTATCCTGCAATCCAGCACCCGTGCGAATCTGGAGGCTCGAGACGTCCAGATAGAGGACGGCGCTCGTTGTGACCGCCCCCGAAATCCTCGATGTCTTAAAGTCGAATCGCATGGCAAGGACCTCCAAAAACAAACATGGCATAGCAGGCCAAACAACTCATGAGGTGCGTCTAACAACCTACAACTGCTGGACCAATGGATGCTTGGGGCGAAAGGCGCCATGAAACGACCTACAGCATTCACAGCAGGAAAGCAATCCGCAAACAAAGGACCCTTGCTCAAACACTGCCCTGTTCCCGAAACTTTTCAACGGCCACGCATGCGTTTGTCAAAGGCCTCGCAGCTAACATGCAGCAGCTCCCAGACATCAGAAACTTTGGGCTTCCACTCGCAGGATTTCCCTCCCTTGTAAAAGTCCCACAAGGCCAACGGCGGCTTGCTTGGCATTGGCAGAGGCGGCGGCAACTGCAGCAACTTCGGCAGGGTTTTGAGCGGGCCATGCTTGTGCTCCAAGGCAATGCTGATCTGGATGGCCAATGCCTCGGTCTTGTCGGCAGACTTGAACCTGAGAATGCTGTCGAGCACAGGATAGTGCGGGCTGGCAGGCGTGAAATAGCCCAGAATGAAATTGCCGACCTCCATCTCCTCGTGCTCTTCGATGCTCTTCGGCCTCGACTCAAACTCGCCGCAGCTGGAGCACTACCGTGTTTCTGTGTGGTAGCCTCCTGCCAGAACAGGTGCGCCAAGAGCTCGAAGACACAGCCCGCGGCGCCTGGGTTCATGTCCGAGAGTCTCCTGTACATCTTTGCCACCTCCTCGAACTCTGCGTACTCGTTCTCCTTGATGCACTTCATGACAAAGTCGGAGCGGGGCATCGGCCGCGCTGACATGATGCCCTCTGCGAAGCTCTTATCCTCTGCGTTGGAAGCACCACTGCCGGGAAAGAACGAGAGAAGTCTGCTGCGGTTCTTCCCCTGCTGGTCTTCTAAGGTCATATCCAGGGCAAGCAACTTCTTCATCTCATCTTGGGAGAGCCCTTTCACGGCTTCTCTAATTCTGTTCTGGTCCCTCCACACAACGCCTAGGCGCCCTCAGGTGGAGGCTTCAAACCTTGTTGTTCCATCTTTGCGTGTAGCCCTGCGACGTCCCCTTCTGTCCAACGAGCTTGTGCGTGACATCCAGTATGTTTGACTGCTTGCCTGTGATCTTCTCCTGGCCGTGGCCAGACAGCAGCCCCAAGAACTTCACGTGAGCGAACTCTTTCTCGTTCCGCTCGATCAGCTGCTGGATGCCGGTGAAGATGTCGGAGGCTGCATCCGGCTTGTTCATGCTCCCGTCCACGATGCCGACCTGGCACTTCGACTCTCTCAGGACCTGCTCGAGCATGTTCTCGTTCCAGTGCACCTTGCTGTACTGCTTCTTCACCTGCAAGTTGGCGATGGCCGTCACGGTCGAGTTCCTGATGGCCAGGTGCAGCGTCTTCTTGCCGGTCTTGCCGGCCTGCTGCAGGGTGTACGCCACCAGCCACCCGCACCATGTCTTGCCGGTGCCGGGGCAGCCGACCAGCGACACCTGGCGAATGTCCTCCGACTGCCTTGTTGTGCACGTTGAGGAGATGCTTTCGCAGGAAGAGCGGTCTGTCAGCGGTCGTGTTGGGCGCCACGAAGTCCTTGAACTTCTTGACGTCGAGCAGCTCGTCGGCCTTGAACTCCCCAAGCTCGAGGAGCCCGAAATCGCCGAAATCCATCCCAATCGGTCCGGGCAATTCCTCAAGCAGCGAATGTCTACAACACCAAATCTACAAGTTATGCTACCGCGCCCTGAGTCGAGCCTTATGCACCAAAACTAGCCTGGAGACCCCTCAAGTGCAAGCTGACCTGGCCTGGGCTGGACCCGCTGCGACCTCCTTCTTGGCCGCCTCGACCTTCTTCTCGGCCGCCTCGACCTCCTTCTTGGCCGCCTCGACCACATAGTGACGTCTGACGAGATGTCATACATCCCCGAACACAGCTCCGGACAATCCCATCAGGAAAAACACGAACCAGGTAAAGAGGGTGCGACCTACCACCCCAGCACTCCCCCGATGTTCTTGCGGGCGCGGCGTGGGTCCTTCCTTACGAGCCCTAAAGGAAAGTAATACCAAGTTTACGGGGTAGTCTCCCCACAAGAAGACCCCCCAATATACACTCACCAATGTTCAAAAGGAGCCTTAACTACACTCACCAAAACCGTAATTTGAACCCCACTTCACATAGACGCTTCTATACTATGTGGTGCCACTGCCACTGCCTCCTCGGCGAAAAATGTCTTGACCGCGCTCGCGTGCTGCGCCGGCTCGGATGGGCCTGGCCGGAAAAACCGGAGAACGAGTTCACTTCGGCAGGGCGCTTGTGAAGCTCTTCGGCACCATGACACCATGATCCGCAAGAACACGCGCTCTGCTGCAGTCCCGTTTTCGGGCTTAGGGTGCGATCTGCAGCGCAGCATCCGAACAAAGCTTTTCTGCGCCTCATCATGCTGTTATCCAAGCGGGCAAGT
>CAJNDT010001251.1:0-69884 GCA_905221615.1 Symbiodinium sp. CCMP2592 | reverse complement strand
AATGTTGAACCTCATCAGATATGATGGAGTTCGTAGCACAGCTTTGCTGTGTGGTTGTTGGCTGCCGGGGGCAGCAAATATGCATCTAATTGTCAACTCAGCAATGCTGCTCACGGAGTTCTTGATCGCTTTCGCTTGTTGGATGTAGGAGTTGATGTAGTAGATACTGTCTCCTTTTGGGTAGGAGTCGTTGATGTCGGACGCTGATCAGGTTGCTCCGAATGCTTTCGTATCCACTCTTGAGATGCGATAAAGTACTCACGCCACCATGAAGAGCCGTTAGTGGCCCAATGCCATCTCCATTGTGATGCCGTCGGAGATCGCGATCTGGTGCGTTGTTCCATGGTGCTAACACAACTGGTTGTTTTTCAAAATGCTGCGGGAAAGAGTGTATCAATCGCTGCATACTCAACATATGTGAAGTGAGTGCACTGACTGTAACAATTGGCAAAAACGACTATCATTGTTTTCACCGTCCGCTGCAAAGCGCCCGATGACGGTATGAACATGGTTGATCACCTATTGTTGCGAAGCTTCGAGTCGTTCCACTCGTTGCTTTAGCTCTGTGATCTGCCGAGTTGTTTGCAGAATAAACTCGGCTAATTGGTCGCGTAGAGCCCCGTCACTGAATGTGGAAGGTTCGCTTCCAGTTTCTGAATCATAGTCCCGATGCTGTGTCAAAATCTCCATGAGGGCCTCGGAGAGAGCTTCACGTCGTGCCTCATCGATGGGTGGCGAATCTGTAGTCGCTGTGTTTGTCGGAAGAGATGCTTCGCTCATGGCTCTATGTCGGGATTCCAATAGGTGTCACTCTGAGGCATAAACTTCAGAAGGCAAAGTTATGGTGCGTATCCGAAAGCAACATGTGTTCAAATGCAAGAAGTGTTCACTACCTGGCTCTTTTTATACCAGCGGATTCAGCAGCACATTCAGGACCAGTCTGGTGTGTTTTGCCTCATAAGGCTCTCGAGAATATCAAGTTGTTGTTTGCACGATGCCATAATGGCAGTGGTGGCTTCGTGTTGAGTAGTCAACACCGTTGTGGCCTGCTGTATCAAGCGTTCCAGCTTGGAATTCGATTCAAGCAACGAATTGTGAAACTGTGTTAGTAACTCAATAATCTCAGCCGATGAATCCGGACCAGAATGAGGCGGAGGTGGAAATGGCGGGGTCGCCGGTGCAGCCACTGCTGCGTCCTGCTGTTCTTGCGGATCTTGGTGTTGCTCTTGGTAATCTTGGAAATCTTCGTCTTCTGCAACACGTAGAAACTGAGAGCGTAAAGGCGCCGGCTGTTGATTGTGGCTGCCAACCGCAGGTTGCTCGTTGCGGCGTCTGCTATGCTTGGAGATGGATGGCCGAGGACGGCCGCTCAGCGCTTTGTGGCTCGGCTGCAATCTGCCAGTCATGGCACTTTTATACATGATGATGCCTCAGTTAATCCCTGTAAATGGCTGCGGGAAACACTGTGTTGGTACAAGGCGTCTCAAATGTTGCAAAGTTGCATGACTCTGGACACACGCACTGCAACTTGGCACAGTGTTTTTGCTTACAGCTGTTGATCAGTATAGCCGGCAGCGATGTACAGATCGCGCATGGCTCGAATGGCTGATGTGGCCTCGCTGCATGGTGTTGTCACTCTGCGCACCATGCGTGTGCGGGCCTGAAAACTGCTGCGAAGTGTTGCAACAGAGGTCGCCGACTGTAAGTGTAAAATATCCGCCTTGTGCAAAGTGCATTGATGCGTAAGGCTGCTGTGCTGAGGGTTTATGGCGAAACCCAGGAAAATGTTGGCCGGTTCAGTTTCAAGCTGAACCGGTGGTTTGTAGAAAGATGCGTCAGTAAGCTGTGCAAAAGGAGGCAGTCGGGTCAGCTGTGCAGGTAAAAGAAGGACGCGGTTGTCGACGTATCTAGTAGCAAAAAAGAAAGCTTGATCCTGCTTGTTGTGGTCTGGAAAATGCTTGTGGTTCGTGAAAAGTTGCTTGTATGTGTGATGCCAACACTGCTCTTCTACAGCAACCACGATGTTGCATAAAGCTGGGCTGCAGGGCGAGCCCATAGGTGCTCCACGAAATTGCTCGATGAGTGATGTACCGACAGTGAAATAGTTGAGCCTGAGCACTGCAATGATGAGTTGTGGTATGTGTTGTAATTGTATGCAAAGTTTGTTGCCGGAGGAGGCTTCCTGCTGATTTTGTCTGCTTTTACCTCTGTGGACTCGATGTGTGGGGTCTTTCTGTGAGTGGTCAATGAAGAATTTGGAAGAGTGTAGTGGGTTCTTCTCTCTGTACCATCGAACCATGATGCTGTATGCTGAAAGAAACCGGCTTTGATCGACCGATGTAAAGAAGCCAGCCAAATCCTGATTGTACAGGATGTAATCTGTTGAATCGTGCAGTTTCCTGCGCTGATGCAAGAAGAGCGCTGTTTGTTTGAGCTGTGTTATCCCGTCTCCTTGGTGAAAGGAGTTTGGGCATGCTTGAAGGGTCATCAGCTGCAGTACGTCTGCTAAGGCTTCCCATAATTTCCTGCCCATGGTGTCGATGAACGCCACTATAGGACGTCCTTTCGTGAATTGCTTCTTTCTTTTCGGTAAAATGTAGGCACGTGGGATGCGTCCCCATTGTGGAAACGCCCATGTGTAAGCCGGTAGAAGACTGCGGATGTCTGTGTAGACATCGAAGTGGTGTTGTAGAGGTTGGCGCTGCGAGATCCGAAAGATCTCTTTGTCTAAAAAAGTGTTGTGTATGGCAGTGTGGTATAGTGCTGGGCAGTACCACGTGAGTCGGTTCGGGAAGTGATCTTCGCAATGGATGATGCCCGTGGGTATTTTGTGTTGGACTTGCTTGAGCATCTTGACCTGTAGTAGGTTGTTTTTACTGCAGTGTGTGTTGTGTTGTGGTATTTGTTCAGATACAAACTGCTTTGCAGTTTGATGGTTGTAAGGTAGTCCATAGTGTCGATGCCATGTGCGTATGGCTCGGCATAATTGTGAGGCCAACTGTGTGGGCTTCTGAAGGCAATTGCTTTTGCCGGAGTATGCCAAAAACTGGTGTTGTGGTTGTAGTTCTGCAAGTTGGATAGCAATGTGATTGTGGAAAATGTGCTCCTGGGGTACTTGTGACTGTAATGGTGAGCATGTACAGGGTGGTGGTGTATCAGGTTGCCATGTGGTGTGGGCATCGCGCCAATTGTGTAGGAGTTGTTGCATAGGTGGGTGCTTCTTGTAGACCGGTTTCGTGCTGGGTAGGTGAAATGGTGGAATGTGTTGTTTGTTGCTTGTTAAACGAGAGCGCAAATATTGTCGTAGGTGTTGGGTGAAGGTGGGGTGTAAGAGTGGCTGTAGGTAAATGGGTTTTGTGATAGGAGGTGGTTTTAGTCGCCGCTTCTTAAAACGGTGTTGAGAGCTTTGTGAGCGTGTCTGCGGTCGCGTCGTGGTAAGTTGTTTGAGAGTTTGTGTAAAGCATAAACGGTGGCTGCTGGTGTGTCGGAGCAAAGCAGTTGTTTTGTTGTGTCGAATCTGGTGCGAGTGTTGGAAGTAAGATGTGAGACAGTGGTCCATGCCTGTTTCCTGGTTTTGAATAAGGGGGAATTGCTGAAGCTTCGAATGGAGTGGTGTAGTTTGCCTCGGCGCTGCTTCGCCCATAAGGTGGCTGTGCCGTTGTGCTTGTTGTTGGCTGCTTTGGTGAAGCCGGAAAAAGCTCCTTTCATGTGTGATGTGATGTAAGGAAAGTTGAGCTTGGATTGGTGGTGCTGTATAAGAGTGTTCTCCGTGGCTTCCAATTGCTCTGTGTGTATGTTGGCTTGTAGTACAATTGGTGTGTATTGGTGGTAGCATTTGTGTTTAAGCCACCATCGTAAGGCAAGTTCGGCTTGTACAATCTTGTGTTGTTGAAGTTGCTTGAATTTTCGATTGCGTGTGCCCTCTCGTTGTGTGAGAGAGTGACTTGTGCTGCCAATGTAGACGTAACCACGAAAAGGTTGTTGTGTGGTGACTCTGCAATATACCACCTGTGGCTGACGAAAGAAAGAGAGTGTGTACGATGGAAAGGAAATGTTTGAATGTGCGAACAGTCTCTGTAGGTTGGAGAAATGTCCTTCCTCATGTTTGAGGTAGAAATGCTGTGTACGAAGTAACAAGGTCAGGCCTTGAAGCCAAAGTATGATTGGGTGGAATTGTGTAGAGACTGGTTCTGCCAATGGTGCGACAAATTGTAAGATGGATCTGCCTTGATCCAGAATGCGTATGATGTTCTTGAATTGCTTTTGTCTGAAAATTGTTGTGTGATCCAGTGTCTGCCGGTGTTGAATCAAGTACTGCCTGAGTCACTCTGTCATCTGACTGATGATAGCGACAAGTTTGATCAGTGCTGGGGAGCCAAATTTGTCGATTGCTTTGGGCGGGACACCCCAGGCGACTGCAGCGGTCTGCAGTGTCTGTTCTTGTGAGTTGCTGAGTGAAGGGAATTCCAAAGCAACAATGTCAAGGTACTTTTTTACCTGTGTTTTTTGTTTGTCGCTGATGCCTTTGATGGCACCAAACCATCTGGTGATACCGGATTCAGAGTGAACGCCAGTGAAATGCTCCTGAAACCAAACACTGGCTTTTGTAGGCTGCTGAAAGATGCGCTGGGGATCCATCTTGGGATCGAGGGGTGCCGCCTTCGTTGGTGTGAGAGTTGACTGCTTCTGTCGCTTGGCGCCCAGAAGGGAGCGTCCCGGAAAATGCATACCTGTGGTGGATGACGATGCTGGGGAAGTATGTAGCGCGTTGGTATCTTGTTCTGCAACTGTTGTTGTGGAAGGGGAAAGGCCACCAGTGGTAAGCCTGGTGTCGTTGTGTGTGGCGTCATCTATGGTAGCTCGTTTCTGTCCACGAGTGGTTGTGGTGGGGGAAATCTCAATTGTGGAAATTGAGAGAGGTGGTGGAGAGGGCGTGTTGATAGGAGTGCTAGGTGCTGTGGCTCGTTTTGTTTTCTTTGGTGCTGGTGTGCTGGGTGCCTCAGTGTTTGCAGCCGGAGCACGGAGAGCTTCGATTGTCTCCAGTGCTGTTGAAAGTCGTGCTTCCAGGTCACTGATGCGGGGTGCAGCCAGAGTGTCTGCTTCTGCCGGCTGCGAAGATTGAAGTGGAAGATGAGGTTGTGATTTGCTGGATTGTGGTGGTGTTGGAGATTCGGTGGGTTGGGATTGTGTGTTGTCTGTGTCGGATTTGACATCTTGCTTGTCCTTTTTGTTGCCGTCATTGTACTGGTCCTGCAGCTCTTGCAGGTATGACACCAATTCCTTGATGAGGTGTGACATCGCTGGCCGTTTTGCGAGTGTGAGCTTCTCTTGCCAGCAGAATGCGGTGGCTGCTTGGTCCAGATCAATTCTCCGTGCTCGGAGTTGACCCATAAGCTCAGTGGTGAAGACGGCTTCGCTGATATGTTTGCTGCATGTGAGGTGGATGTCAAAGCCGTGTGCGGCGTAACGTAGCCAGTATGATGACCAATTGTGTCGTAGAAATGCTACCAATGGTGCTGTTGCGATCGGCATGCCTGCCGTGCGGTTGTGCACTGAATGTGGTGTAGATTGCATGTGTTGGGGTAGGTTGAGGCCATAAAGCTGTCTGTTGTCCCAATGCTCTGGTGTTTGAACGAAGTCGTTTGGTATCTGGGGATTTGCAGGCGTAAGATTGGTGTATTGTTGTTGTTGGGGTGTGACGGTGGCCTGAGGCAATGTATGTGAAGAAATGCTGGGGTTTTGAGTAGCCATCGGGGATGGACTAACAAATGTGTGTTGGGGAGTGGCAGGCGTGGGGGTTGGCAGTGCGGTGGGTGAAGCTGGGACGGTAAACTGCTGGGGTGGGGGAGGGGGGGGAGGGAAAGGGGGGAAAGTGGTGTTGTGGCTGTAAGGGTGAGCTGAACCCCAGGTGGTTGGGGTCTGGGGTGAGGTGTGGGGTGGGATGTTGTGGATCCCTGGTGGTGGGGAAATCGGGTGCATTGGGGTGCTGCTGGTTGAAGCTGTTTGTCTCTGCACCGCACTGATTGCTGTGCCGATGATGCCTGTTGGCATTGTTGTGTGCCACTGAGGCTGTGTCGGCTTGTACATGGTTGCACAATGGGGCACTACAATTGCCTGTGACTGCAAAAGCTGCAAATAGCACGCGCATGGACAACATAGTTGGCCTGGGTGTCAGCATCTACTTGTGGAATGCATCCAGCATGCAGCTGCATCGTCTCTTCTTTGGCTCAAAAGCGGGGTCGGAGCAAATGCTTGATTGCATACAGCTATGTGCAACGGGATTCAGGCCTGGAAGAGAAATGATACTCAAGAGTGAAAGGTAGACTCGGAAGAAGAAAGAAAGTAATACAGAACATCACTGAATAAGGCCGAATCCAACAATGCTGAAATGCCCCGAGTGGAATCCCCACTTCTCTGGGGTCCGCACAACACCCTTTCGCCCCACGATAAAGGCCTCTCTATACATGTCCCGATACGTCATCTTGTAATGCTGATACTTAGTCCGTATTGTCCCGATGACGATCACTCCCTGTTGGCCTTTCGGCCGCCGTGTACATTGATCGGTTACTATATGGACCGTGCTTTCCGATACATCTCCTGGGGTTGCATTCCCGTAAATGACGCAAGAGGGAATGGGTGGGTAGGACTTGTCGTCGAAGCAGTGTCTGACTGAACTTGGGCGGACCAAGTCCTCGAGCATAATGCGCGCGGCACTTGCAATGCTCGTGCCGTGTCCGGCGGTGTAGATGTATGTCTCTCCTGGTGGGTCAGTGGCACGGGTGCCGAACGCTCTGCGCTGCTCTCCAGCCCAAGGAATGAATAACATAGTATGCACGCCGTCCGATATTGGCGTCAGCACTGCCCCAAGTTCGTTGCACGCTGATCGCGTGCCTGATTGTAGCACTGCATGTGCAAATTCTGCTAAAGTCTCCTGCCTGAAATCGCTGTCAGCAGCTATCTCGCCCAAAGTTTTGGCGAGTTTGTGCGCTTCCTCCAAGTCGACAGCGTGGGGTGTCGGCTTTTCATGATCGTAAAGCTCAGAGAAAGGCGCCACATCAATCTGTGGTGGTCTGCTCTGTTTGCCCAGTTGTTCGAGGGTTGGCTGACCCGATGGGGCCACGGCTGTTGATGCATCGTAGGTCGGGGCAGGTGTCCGAACGGAGCTGGAGGGATTGTGCTGAGCCTGTTGGCGGGAGGAGGTGCCCTGTCCGGCTGGGGGCTGCTGTTGTGCTGCTTGGCTGCCCTTGATGCGGAGGGCGATTCGCTGAACCTGCGAGGCCAATGTCCTTTGTGGGACCTTGGGTGGGGTGGGTGGCCTCTGGCGTAGCTGTGTGGCTCTGTAATGCCACTTGTTGGTATCAACGTCACGTACTGTAGAATAGCTGCGGAGCACAACCGAGTTCCGCGGAGGTGTCGACGAAGATCGCCTGGTGTCCCTGCTAGAACGACTTCTGCGGGTGTCGCGGGATCGGTGGTGTCTGTGTCGGCGGTGCTGTCTCCCGCTGCTGGCAGGTCGTGCTCTGCTGCGTGTGCGTCGTCGGCGTCTAGTGCTCAAGGTGCGGGTTCTGCTGCGGGTGGGTGAGCGCCGTCGCCTGCGTGGCAACGGAGGATGGTGGGAAGAAGCACGTGCTGCGAGCGGGTCAGTGTCTCCCGATCCCGTAGCGGGTGGTGATTGTGTGGGTGGCAATGTGCTGACCGCGGGGGTGTTGGCTGTGCTTATTGGCTGGGGTTGGGGGGTGATTGCCGGTGTCTGCGGGGCAATGTGTGCAGCATCGGTAGTGGTAACATTGGTGGGGTGAGATTGTGAGGCTTGTTGGAGGGTCGTTGGCGGCGGTATATGGGATTGTTGAGCGGGTTGTGTGGAAGGGATGCTGCAAGGTGCAGGTTGGGGTTGTGGAGCAGGTGGTGTGAAAGGAATGTTGTATGTGGCAGGCTGGGAGTGATGCGGTGTCAGAGGTGATGGGCTCGTGGGAAAAACTGTAGGATGGGTAGACAAAGGAACAGGGTTCAAGAAAGTGGGGGAATGTTGCGTCATGAATTGCTGGGGTGGAGGTTGTTGTGGCAGCTGGGGCTGTGGTGTGCTGAGTTGTGTGTATACCATCGGATGCTGTGGTATAGGAGCATTGTGTCCACATGGCATCATGGGGAAGCTGTGCGTCTGCTCAACAGGGATCGTAGTGGGTTGCGTCGGCAGTGTGTGCTGCTGAGTGGCAGCAATGCCAGTTGGCATCATTGCTGGGTATCCTTGTGACTGCGGTACCCAGGTGTTCGGGTGAAACTGATTGAGCACCGGTCGGGTTGTTGGTGCGTATGGTGTTGCTGGTGGCTGCGTGGTAAAATAATCCGGCCACATAGCTGCAACGAAGTTGGTGAGACAAACACAGTTGCACAAGCAAAGTGCAGGCTGTCCTGGTTGTCTTGAGAGGTCGAAGACGGAAAGAAAGAAGAGGGCCGATTACTTCCCGGAGGAAGCGCTGCTTCACTTGCATTAGACCAATGTTACCGCACCTGCCCTCATGTCAGTTGCACATGCCCTTGCAGTCCCTGAGAAATAAAGAAGCGATCGAATAGAGGACAGAATAGCGAGGTAATCCTGTGCACTAGCGGCCGGTTACTGCACTAGACGTCGGTTACTGCACCTGCACTCATGTCAGACGCACATGCGAGCATCAGAGAGAGAGAGATAAAATAGCATCGGGAGAATCTGAACGATCTGAACGAAGGCTGAACACCCGGTTCATCACCGGTCTCCCCGGAGGGGCACCACGGCGCCATGACGGAAAGCCGTTGCTCTGGAGTCTCAACGACCCACGCTGATCACACTGATGGATTCGGCCAAGAGTACGAGTGCAAGAGGAAAAAAGAGAGGCATGTTGTTGCAAAAGCTTGTCAGATTGCGGCAAACGTGCAAAGCTTTATGCTCAAGCAAAAGGTGGAAACCGTAAATGCACTAATCTTGCTGCCTCAGGGGGCCAGCGTTTTCTAATCTGGCTGCCTCAGGGGGCCCAGCTTGCAGGTACACAGTTCAGGTCCTGAACTGCTTCCCACTCCATGGCATAGCTTCGTTGCATTGGGTCTGCCAAGGAGTGCCCAATGCCCCTGCAACAGTTGATTTGGTAAATGTCCAATGTCTGATTATGTTGAAAAGCAAAAATTGCAAACAGTGTAGGAGTGACCCTCTGCTCCCATGTGCTAGGGAGGTTCACACACACACACACACACACACACACACACACACACCCACCCACCCACCCACCCACCCACCCACCCACCCACCCACCCACACACCCACACACACACACACAGTGATGGATCCGGCCAAGAGCACGAGTGCAGAGAGGCAAAGAGATAGGGACATGTTGCACTTGCTGTATGTGATTGTCAGATTGCGGCAAACGTGCAAACTGCGGTGATTGCAAAATTGTTGAGCAAACTGTAAAGCTAATCTTGGCACAGGGGCCCTCTAATCTTGCTGGCTCAGGGGCCCCAGATTTTTGCAGGTACAAGAGGATGATCAGTCCTCTTTTCCCATGTCACTGGTAGCTTCGTTGGACACAGTCCCAGTGACATGCTGTGTCCCCCTGCAGCACTTGATGAGGTTTCGAACAAGTCAAGCTGTAACTGCAAAATCGTGAAGTGAAAAGAAAAGAAAAGAAAGGAGTGACCCTCTGCTCCCATGTGCTAGGGAGGTTCACACACACACACAGCCCCGTTGGGGCAAGACCATACTTTTTCCGGAAAGTAATCAGTGGCTGTTGTCTGGCCTGAATCGTGGATCAAAAAGACATTCTGTCACCAATTTGAAATGGCAACGGCAACGATAGCCAGCGCGAACAAGCATCTTTGCACACGCTCGCTTAGGTCGACTGTACATGATGGTGGGATGCACCGTGTCGTATGGCGCCATGGACTCAGAAGACCACGGATCCCTTTCAACGTCAGGACGGGGTAGCGTGCTTGGGATCGCTGCCATTGGTTGAGCTGATGGAGAAGGAGAAGCAGGGGTCGTCGATGATGAAGACGGAGATCGTTGCCGGCGTTTTGACTTCTTGGATCGTCTGCCATGTTGTTTGGAGGTCTTGGTAGATGTGCTCCGCTGACGTTTGTTATTCTTTTTCTCCTTCTTCTTTTTGTGCTTGGCAGACTTGTCAGCTGGGCGTGGATGATCCTTCTTCATGAAGTCCGCAAGCTCATCGGAGTTCCAAGAACTGATCTCATCATCTGTTTTCTTCTGTGTTGATGACGTAGGTCTTGTGGGTGTTTTGCTGAAGTTTCCAGTGTTGCTGGATGAAGCTGATGGGGCGTGGTCCTTCTGTAGGAACGCCTCGAGTTCTTCCGATCCCCAAGAGCTAACATCATCGCCATCCACATGAGAACTCATGTTGCTCATGCTGTAGATGTAATTGGTATGCTGTTGCTTGTGAAATGGCTGCGGGGAAATGCATGAATTTGTCAAAGCACGTGCATCCAAGTCGCAACACTCAAGCTGAGACGGTTGGAGAAATTGTAACGCGATGTTGGATTGAATGCTCTTACCGAGTGACCTTGCTTGTCACTGTGTAAAACTACAGCAGCTTCGCTGTGCATGTTGGCTGCTGAATGCAGCAAGTGTGCACTGAATTATGTGCTCGAATGCGTTACTCACGGAGTGCGCGATCTCTTCCTCTTGCTAGTTGTCGGTGTGGATGTGGCGGAGGTTGTCTCTTTGGTGGTGTTGTTGGGTGAAGTCTGGTGTGGATCAGCCTGCAAATCTTGCTGCCGAGCATGATTGTTGATCCATTCCCTGGAGGCAATAAAGTATTCACGCCACCAAGACGAGCCGTTGGTGGCCCAATGCCATCTCCACTCTGATGCCCGTGGGGATCTTGATCTGGTGCGTCGATCCATGAAGGTAATGCTTCGAAACGTAATCTAAATGGCTGCGGAATAATATGGTACATGCATGGGTAAACTCACAACGTCGCGGCAGTCCAGCATATGTTTTCCGATGTTGCCGCGAAAAGGTGATTCGCCTTGTGTCATGTTTGTCTAGGTTTGCAACAAGGCTTCGAGTCTGGCAACCCGGGCTTTCAATTCCGAAATCTCGGTTTGGGTCTGAGTAATGTACTCTGCCAATTGATCACGGAAGGCACCGTCATTGAAAGCTGATATCTCACTGTCTGTCTCCGAAGAATGGCTGCCATGTTCAGTGAGTACTTGTAGGAGTGCTTGAGCGATGGCTTCGCGACGTTCTTCTGACATAGTGGAAGTACTTGTCGGCGCCATTTCGGGATGGTTCGCCGAATGGTTCATGGCAGCAAAGGTGATAATACTGTAAGAGCTTTAGTGAGCCCAAACTGGCAACGTGTGCAAAGATGTGATGTTGCTGTGTTATAAGAACTGTAGAGTATTGCTGTGTCAGCAGTTTTTTTTGTAGCGCCACGCCTCGGTCGACTCCTAGGACCAGTCTGGTGAGTTCTGCCTCATGAGACTCTCCAAAATGTCCAACTGTTGTTTACATGAAGCCAGGATGGCTGTGGTAGCTTCATGTTGTGTAGTTAACATCGTGGTCGTCTGCTGCATTTGACGTTCCAGCTTATCCTGTGACTCAAGAAAAGCTGTGTGAAACTGACGAATGAGATTGAGAATCTCAGTCGTGTTCGGTGGGGTCGGCTGCGTAGTTGGTGGATACGGCGGAGTGGCCGGCCCCGGAACATCTGATGTAGGAGGAATTGTAGGAAGGATTGCTGGCTCATCCTCCTTCTCCGGAAATGTATCTGTCTCCGGATGCTGTTCATTCTCTTCTTGCTCCTCCGCGACACGTAAAATCTGGGAGCGAAGTGGCATAACGCTTTGCGGCTGTTTGTTTGCCGAAGAGGCGTCTGTGCTTGGGCTCCTTGTGGATCGGACGATGATGTAACGGCCGGTTGCACAGCGCTTTGTGTCTGGGCTGCAATCTGCCAGTCATGGCGCTCTTGTACATGGTGTCACCTTGATTGTCTGAAAATGGCTGCGGTAGGAGTCGTATACATGTTTTTCGCGGCGATGTCGGAAACGACCATCAACCCCACGAGCATCACGTATGCCTTGCCATCCTACGGCAACCTGCACGGGTTCACGATCCTCGACTCTTCTCACGTGCAGTGGTACCTCTCAGGGTGGGAACACGAGACGTACAACTACCGTACCAATCGCCGTGACCGCATCTACTGAGCCACCTGGCAAAGGCCCACATTTTGCTGGGAAATGAGTCACTTCCTTAGCGGGATGGTATTCTGAGATCTTTAGATGCCGTTCTGCCAGAAGTGAAGTGTGATTTAATTCCGGCACCGCCCTAGCGGGTTGGTTGCAGTCCAGCTCGATGTCAAAAGAAGGGCGCGAACCCAGGGCCTGCTCATGTTTGTTTTCAGTTTGAGTTGTGTATCGCAAAATGCGAACATCAGTACACGACAGCTTAGCGGCTAGTCTTTCCTTACACCGTCGTTTCGCCTCTACCGTAGCACTAAGATGCGCGGGGGCTGTAGTTTGTGTAACATGTAGCTAACCTGCCTACAGCCTGACTCAAGAAAAATGTGCGTATGCATTGTGGCTGTTCTGCCCGTAAACATAAAACCCGAACCCGTACACCCTAAACCTAAAACTGTGGCCTTGGGAACCTCTGAGAAGCTTCGTGACGAGCCTGTTGCATAGGTGGTGTTGCTTGGACTAGCTGGTCTTTCACTCTTAGGGTTCAGGGTGTAGGGTTTGGGAAAGACCATAATCATGAGTCCAAACCCCACCCCTTTAAACCCCAGAATCCCCACAATCTGTCGCCGAAACATTCAACCCGAAATCCCGAAAACTGAAGCCCGGCCCAAAGCCGCAGACCAGACGAGTATCTTCGCCCCTAAAAAATTTGAACTTTACCCCCTAAACACCCTAAACTAAACCCTAAAACCCTAAACCCTAAACCTTACCCCCTAACCCGGAACCGAATCTCTTCGTCGAAGGGGCCGGAAACGCTTCGGTTTCGACGCCTCTGCTGCCGTTTGCCACCCGAGTTTGGAGGCGTTGCAGGGCTCGGGCTTTAGAGACTTTGCAGTTTGTAATCCTACTACATATACGTTAGGGTTTCGGGTTTAGGGTGGGGGATACTTACCAAAACCATGATAGTAATTGCTACTATCGAAACCGATTTCGAACTGTATGTAGGTAATTCTAGGGCTTGAAGAAGAGCCAACATCCTTCCCTAGGGTTCCGTAATGTAAGTTTACGATAATGAACCCCGATTTGGCCACTATAGTACATGGGTTCTGGAAGGGTTGTTTTGAGGTTCAGGTTTTCGGATTAGGTGCTTTGGGCCTAGGCATGAGGGGTTTTCAGGCTGTTAGATTTATTAGGATTCAGGAATTAAGGATAAGTGGTTAAGGGGTTTGGACTTCTAGGGTGCGAAGCTTGACGTGTAGGGCTTCGGGCAAACCGGGGAAGATCTGGTCTTCCGAAGGATGGAGATCCATGGGATCACCTCTTCGAGGAAAGTTGCAGGAGCAAGTTCGAGACCACACGAGCGGCTAAACGCTTCTGCTCTACATGGACTCCGGAGCTCCCGCGCTGGATACGAATTGACTGTGGCAGTCAAGCCCAAGCCAGACACTGCTACGATGGGTCGCCGGAACCGAGCAGCTGGCAGACGCCCTCACAAAGACTTCGGCGAGGAAAGTCCTTCTTCAACTTCTTTCTCAAAGACAGCTGTGGCGCCTAGTGTACGACCCCTCCTTCACAGCTGTGTCAGATCTGGAATTTGATGCCTCAACCCTTAAGCCCTAAACTCCAATGTTGCTGACGACCCCTGCAGCTGCTTCTAATTTTGTGTTTTGTTTCATGGGCTATGGCTATGGCTTATAACCTTAGCTGAATCCCGAAAATGATACGACAAGAACCAACAACAAAGCAACAACATAAACAGTAGTGCATGCAAGTGACCTCAAACATTCCTTTGAATTATATTCTAAGCTTATGACTTAAATTGCCCCCAGGCCCTACCCTCAATATTCAGGCCCCGAAATTAGTCCTAAAGACTGTTGACTACAGGAGCCCTAAGCCCGAAACCTTAAACCCTGAACCCCGAACCTCTTCCCGGCTCTCCCTCACAGGTATTCTGACTGTGCCAGGGAGGAAAAGGGCCCTCAACAAAAAAAGAGCACCGAACCTTATCCTAGAAAGCATTGACTGGAGGAGCTCATGGAGTCCTTACTTCTGGCGGATCTGAGCCCATCTCGGCCCTTGTTTCTGGCGACTGGGCTTCGAATCTTTTGAATGGGGGTTTGAGTGTGTGGGGTTTACAGGATTTAGAATATCGGGTTTGAGGTTTGTGATTCAGGGCTCAGGGTTTAGGATATATATATATATATATATGGTTGTGCGCTGTGCGTTCTCGGCCACCCCCCCCCCCCCCCCCCCCCCCCCCCAATGGTATCCCCCCCAAATATACAGGAGCCTGAACCCTGGAGGCTTGGAGGACTCCCGCTACAGGCGCGCCGCACAGCGCATTGTACCCCGCTTGGCCCGCCCGCTACGCACCCGCGTAATTTCCACAGTAAGGATAGGGTCTCGAGGCAAAACAGAGTAACATTATTCCTACGCCGAAGGCCTCCAAGCAGGGCTTCCTGCGAGCACTAAGCAACATGTTCTAGGCAGCACTCAGCAAGATTACTCGTGTGCCAAAATTTCCAAGCAAGGCTATGTAAAATTCCTTAGAAAAGGGTTCCAGGCAATACTTCGTAACATTACAGGAGAGCATGTGCGGAGAATGCCATATACATACACAGACACGCGGTGTGTGTGTGTGTGTGTGTGTGTGTGTATGTGTCTCAGAGCAAAAAGGGAAAACCATCCTGTTCCACAGGAGGGGGGGAGATAGAATGGCCATACATTCAGAAAGACATGGTGCGTGTGTGTGTGTGTCTCAGAGCAAAAGGGAAAACTATCCTGTTCCACAGGGGGGGGGCTTGGAAAATAGGGCAAACCATCCTGTTCCACAGGGGGGGGGGATAGACAAGGCAAACCATGCCGTTCCACAGGGGGGGGGGCGGGGAGAATACACGTCGATTACTTATGAAAATATATCAGAGTACCTATAACAGGATACCATAGGGGGGAGGGGGGGAGGGGGGGGGAGGGGGGGGGGGGGGGCCCGCCGGGGCGCAACCATATATATATATATATATATATATATATAGAGTGTTTCGGGTTGGTAAGGAGCTCGGTTGTATTGCGAAGGGCTTTCGAGCTTTTGGGTCGGAAGTGACGAGGACCGCGGGCTGCGGAGCACCTTTGGCGCCAAAAAGGGCCGTAACCTCTGCCTATAGGATCGCCCTAAAGCTTAAGGCCCCATAGTAGTTCCTTGTTGGGGTTCATATATAGAATCCCATAAGGTAATGCCAAAAAGGAACTATTATGGGGCCTTTGGGTAAAGCCTAATTACTGAAAGTAGCTAACCAACTCAACCCTCAAACCGTAAATTTTTTAGTGGAAAGCCCTTGTATGAGTCTCAGGCGCTTAAACTCAAAGCCCAAAAAGGTCCTAAGTTGGCCCATGTCAATGCAACACGGTTCTCAGGCGACGAACAGCCGAAACTCTTCAGAGATCGAGAGGCAATGTGGGGCTTTAAAGGGTTTGGAATGGTTTCTTGAGGGTCAATTTTGTAGTGTGTTATAAGGTGACTTGAGAAGGCTTTCGAGTGTCCTAGTTTACGGTACTGGGATAATAATTAATGATCAATGTTTTAGGCCCCTGTTTTAAGGTGGTAGGGGTTGTTCGCAGGGAGGCACAGCAGAGTTTCTTAAAGTTGATGGGGCTTTGGGGGATGAGGGGGTTGCAGGTGCTAAAGGCGTTGAATCTATAAGGGAAGGATTCGGTGTTGTATAAGGCAGGGTTTAGGCCCAATCCTTTACACCCCCCGACCCTACACGATCAAAGCCTGAAACCTCTGCACCCTTGCCCCCGCACCTAAAAGCATAAAACCCGAAACAGTAAACCCTGAACTGAAAAATCTGAAGACCCTATACCCTTGCCACATAATCTGCAAACTTTGTACCCTAAACTCCGAGCATGTAAGCCCTAAACACCGAAACCATGCCCGTGGAAAACTGGCTCTCCGAGATGGTAGTGCAGCGATTCGGCGCTGCCACACGGAGACTCCAGGCCTACTATAGGGGCTTCAAAACTTACCTATACTACTTTGGGGGTTCCTTATTATAGTTATTGTTGTATGGGCCCCCAAGCCCTGTTCTAATTAGTAAGGCCCCTATATTGCTGCAGCCTGAGAGCTAAGGGTCATGGGTTCAGGGTTTTGGGTGTATCTCTATGAAGTTTAAGCAAGGGTGGTGGAGGTTTTGCGGGGTGGCTGAGTGGCTGGGAGTTTAGGGTTTCGGGTTTAAGGATAGGTGTGTATATGTCTATATACATGTCTGTCTGGCTGTATGTATGTATGGTTTGTTTGTATGTACGTGTGAAAATAACACCTCCCTTTCTCCCCCAGACTTTGCCAACCGTCGTTGGCTCAAGACCACTTTGCCCTACGAGAAAAGGCGCTGCTGAACTTCAGGGTTACTTTGGTCTAAGTCGTGTGAGCTTGTGCACGGAATTACTTTAGGGTAGTTTGGTGCGCATTCTGGACTAGTGTACTTTCGCATGGTAGCGGAGCTGAAAGCTCCACGGAACTTTGGTAGAACAACATGGCGCTAGGAGGTGAAGACAACTTTACAGGGAAGCTTCGGCTTCCTCTGCCAGAGACTTTCTCTGGGAACCCAGCAGACTGGGAAGAATGGTCATGGAACTTTAAAGCGTACATTTCGATGTTCGAGGTAGGTGCTGTGACTTTGGTGGACAATGCCGAAATGCGAACGGCAGCGCAAGGTGACTTTACAGATGCTGATCTAACAGTCACTTTGGGCACAGGTGATGTTGATCCGGAACAGACCGCCAACCGAGTACTTTTCTCCCGAAAGCTACATTACCTGATTTCTCAACTTGTGAAAGATTCGGCGAAACTTGTTGTTCGTCAGAACGAGGACAGCAACGGCTTTGAGACATGGAGGAGACTTTACAAGAAGTTCTCGCTGCCAGGAGCCACGCGGAGTACGTCACTTTTGACGCAGCTGTTGGACTTTAAGTTCAACCCAGCAACATTTGAGCAGGACTTTAATGTTTGGGAGACAATCAAGAGTAGATATGAACGACAAGTAGGACAACCTTTGCCTGATGGTGTTCTTGTTGCAACTTTGCTGAACAAAACCTCTGGAGCTTTACAACAACACCTTAGGTTGAATGCCCAAACTTTGGCAACTTATGCTCAGGTTCGAGAAGTTATCCTTGAGTACCATAGGTCACGACTTTTGATGAATCCAGTTGCACAAACTTCGGCGAATGCAACTTTTGCTGGTGGAGCCTCGGCTCCCATGGACATTGGTGCCTTAGCGGCAGCTTTGTGGAAAGGAAAAGGAAGGAAAGGAAAAGGAAAGAAAGGAAAAGGAAAAGGAAAAGGAAAAGGAAAAGGAAAAGGAAAGGACTTTTCGAAGTCGTTTGGAAAAGGAGGACAACATTGGAACTTTATGATGAAAGGAAAAGGAAGAGGAAAAGGAAAAGGAAAGCCCACTTCTGGTTCTACTTCGGTTTGCTGGACGTGTGGTAAAACAGGTCACTTTTCGAGCAACTGTCCGTTGAACCGTGTTTCAGCTGTTGAAGGTGAAGAACTTTACCCGTCGGAGGACGCAGGAGATTGGAATCACTTTGGTGAGTCCGATGATTGGACAGATTGGACCGAATGGGCTGTGAACGCGGTCACGGAACTTTACAACGACCCTAACAGTTGGGATCAGACTTGGGATGATCAACTTTGGTCTTGGGATGCTTGGTCCTGGGATGTTGACCCTTGGGGTTGGTCTTCGGACTTTACTTCAGAAGCTTGGCCTTCAGAGGCTGCTCCTTCGGCGAAGGCCGAAACTTTGGCGAAGCCCAAGGAAGAGGCTTCCTCGTCAAGCGGCGCGGCAACTTTGCCCGTGTCGGCTGTGACTTTGCAAGGACCACCTGGACTTTCAACCCCCAAAGCCAAGCCTAAAGCTAAAGCAAACATCAGCCCGAGCACTTTGCTCATGTCGGCTGTTGTTCTCGGCAACTTTGGTTTGGGGAACACTTTCAGAGTTGATGGGATGACGAATGGAGTTGTAGACTTCAGCTTTGGTGGTTTCGGAGAGTGTGAGAACTTTGAGCCTACGGCCTGTATGGCACCGCTTGAGACTTTCTCCTTGAATGGTCGCACGGAGGAGAACCAACGACTTTTCAGTGTTGGGGATCTTGATCTTAAGAATTTGAATACGACTTTCAAGGATGTTGCTTTGGAGGAGCATTTGATTGCTTCGACTTTGGAGGACACCGAGCCGTGGATCCTCTTTGATTCAGGTGCTGCAACTCACTGTTGCCCGAAGGACTTTGCCTCGGAGTGGCCACTTTTGCCACTCACAGGGAAAGCTCCACCTTTGAGGAGCATTTCGGGTCAGCCTTTGACGGTCTTTGGAAGGAGACTTGTGAAGGTTGACTTTGAGGGCCAGCCCTGTTTCCTACACTTCTACGTTTGCGACGTTCCCTACTGTGTGGTGTCAGTTGGCAGACTTTTGAGGTCAGGCTTTGACGTGAACCTTTCTTCTAAGAAGGCGAACACTTTGGAAACACCTGATGGACACAAGGTGCCCATCACTAGGCATGGTTCACTTCTTTTCTTGAGGCCCACTTTGGCACCTTTCAACCGAGAAGAGTTTGAGGTTGTGTGTAACACTTTTCACACACAGAGCGCGCAAGGTACCATAGTGGCCCCCGTCTTTAGACCTGTCGTTCAGTATCACATTGATAAATGGGAGCTCTCGGGTAACACTTTGACCCGCATACACAAAAGAGCGAGAGCTACTTTCTTTTCTCCCGAAGGAACGAAAGATCGCCCTGTAGACCTGAAGGACCTTTCGGATGAACGCGTAACCTACTTTGAGTACGCAGATGGCAGAAAAGAGACTTTCACCGACAACTGGCGTAAAGCGGAGAACCCTAAAGGGCCTGCTCCTGAACGCTTTGTTGGCAAGACTGTTTTTAAACTTTCCTCCAAGCCCACTGGCCGCAAGCTGGTTGGAAAACAGACAACTTTACCTGAACCCACACCTGCACGCAAACCACAACCACTTGAACAGCAGCAGGAACCTTTAGCAGAGGCCCCACAACCACTTTTCAAGCAACCCACTAAAGGCCTCAAGGAACAAAGCACCGAGGACACTTTCCGTCTGCGCCTTGAGCAGACTTCTTCAGGAACGCTGGAAGACTTTCGGAAGGCTTTGCTTGAACAACTTTTGGAGAAGGACCCGGCAACAGGCCAGCCGTACACGCACGACTTGTGGCTTGACTTTCCGTCTTGCTGGGTGCGTGTCCACTACGAACAGCGGACCACACTTTTTGTGCCTGAGGATCCGCACTTTGAAGAGCAGCTTGGCGACGGCCGCATGACTTTGGTTGTGAGGCCAAACACGGAAGAAGTGCCCTTTTGGCATGCTGACAATTGGCGCAAGCGCGGCGCCACTTTGATCAGCTCTCCGTTTGTCGGCGCCACTTGTTTTGAGAAGGCAGACTTGCAACTTGTTGAGTGCGAGCCAGAAGCTCCTGACTATGTTGCGCGTCGCCCCCGCGGGCTTAAACAGCCTGGCGAGCCAACTTTGACGGAGCGGCTTGAACACGAGTTGACACACTTGCCGTTTAAGCCCTGGTGTGAAATTTGTGTGCGTTCCAAGAGCAAACAGGCTAAGAGTCGCAGACCTTCCCTGAAGCAGCCTGTGCTGCAGATGGACTTTAGCTTTCTTGGCGACAAGCCTGGTGAGGAACAGATCACGATTTTGAATGTTGTCGATGTTCTTTCCGGCATGGCACTTTCGGTTGTGATCCCCACCAAGGCCCGCACACCTTATTCACAGGCTGAACTTCGTCGCTTTGTGCTTGAAACGGGCAGAACTTTCGGTGTGTTGCAAGCGGACCCCGAACCCGCCCTCCTCGCTATTGCAACTTCTGTCACTGGTGAGGTTGGTGGACTTTCCTTTCGAAAGACGCCCGTTGGTTGGAAACAAGCGCAAGGCAGCGTCGGTAACATGCAGGCCACTTTGTACGGCCAGATCAAAGCTTTGCGCCTTGACATACTTGAGCGCTTTGACGTGGACCTTTCGGTGCACTCGGCTTTGTTTACTTGGCTTGTGCGTCACGCGCAGTGGCTTGTGAACCGTTACCTTTGCAACGCGGAAGGAACGACGGCTTTTGAGCGGCGCTGGCGTAAGAAGTATGCCGGCTTTATCTGTCGCTTTGGAGAGACAGTACTTTTCCGCAAGCCGCATCCGCAGAAGGGCCGTGCAGCTTTTGTGCCTGGTGTTTGGCTTGGCAAGGACACTGAGTCTGATCAGCACTTTGTTGCTGACGCCACCGGCGTCTTTAAGACCCGCAGTGTCAAGCGCCACCCGCCCTCCCGGCAAGCCGACCTTGCACTTTTGCAGTCGATCTCTGCGCGTCCTTGGGACCCCACCGGTTCGAAGGCTGAGACGGACACTTTTGTCTTTCCTCAAGCCAAGCGGTCCGAGGAGGCGACAGCAGCAGACCTTTCGAACTTTGAGCAACACGAGTCGACTGAGCCACTTGCACAAGAAGCTTTGCAAGAAGTTGAAGACTTGCTTGGTGACGACTTTGGCGGTGATGAGCCAGAGGCGGTACCGCCAAGAGACGACTTGTCGGACTTGGAGTCTTTGGCTACGCCTCCTGACCTTGACACCTTTGAGCCACCGCACGTCACTTTGGACCAGCAAGCACAGGGCCTACCACGGTCCGCAACGGAAGCAGCTTTGCCGCAACCTGCGGCTACACGGCCTCGACTTGAGGAGGCGTCTGCTTCTTCTCCGACAAAGCGTACGTCGGAGACTTTGCCTGTTGGGACAAGCAAGGTGCAGAGAATGGCCAGCGTAACTTTTGCGAAGACCAAGAAGCGCTTTCGCGTGTGTGACTTTCGTGTCTCTGCTGTGACAACAAAGCAGGACCTTGAAGTACCGGTGTCGGTGAATCAAGATGAGAAAGAACTTTTGTTGATGAAGACACTTGAGAATCCGCACATTTGGTACCAGACCGAGTTCACACGTGAAGAGGAAGCTGCAGGCATGACAAAAGAGATGAAGTCGATGCGTGACTTTGACGTGTTCGACGAAGTCTCAGTTGAGTCGGTCTCGGAGGAGACTTTGCGGTCTGCAATTTCCACGAAGTGGGTTAAAGTGCGCAAGCCTGACGGGACTGTGCGCTGTAGGATTGTTGGGCGAGGTTACACTCAACTTGTGGAAGACAAGGATGAGACTTACGCCTCGACCCCGTCCTTGATCACACTTCGGCTGTTGTTGACTTTGGCTGTTGCGAAGGGATGGCACATCTCGATCGGAGACATTTCGACGGCATTCCTTCATGCCCTGGTCGATGGTGACTTTTATGTTATTCCTCCCCTGGAATTCTATCCAGAGGGCCGCACTTTGTGGAAGCTCAAGAAAGCCCTTTACGGACTTAAGCACAGCCCTAAGCTTTGGCAGCAGCACTTTGCATCTGTCATGGAGAAGAACGGCTTTCGACGCATGAAGTCGGACCCGAACCTTTATGTACATGACAGCAAGCAACTTTACGTTCTGGCGTATGTGGATGACTTGATGTTTTTCGGTTCGCGGGCTGATGTTTCGACTTTGATCCGGGATCTTCAGAAGGACTTGTTGCTTAAGGTGACAGGTACTTTGGATGAAGGTCAGAGTTCGTCGTTTCTAGGCCGCAACCTGAAGCGCACCTCCACTTTCATCTCTGTAGGAATGAGCCCATCCTACATTGATACGATGCTAGAGCTTTACGGTTTGAAACAGTGCCGGCAGGCACTTGCGCCAGGAACAGATGCTTTGAGGAAGCAGCTCGACTGTGAACCTTTGGACCCTGAGGATCACAAGCGCTACCGGCGCGCTGTGGGCCAACTTTTGTGGCTTTCCAGCGTGCGCCCTGACATCATGTATGCTGTCAAGGAGTTGAGCCGAGGACTTTCTGCACCGACCACAGAACACGAAACAAAGGTCAAGCATCTTTTGAAGTACCTGGCAGGAACAAAGCACTTTGAGCAGAAACTGCAACCAACCCTCTCACTTTCACCGCAGCACAAAGCAATAGACATCAACATTTTTGTTGACAGCGATTGGGCAGGATGCCACGACACCCGACGCTCCACTTCAGGAGTTTCCCTCTTTGTGCTCGGGGCGAATATACTTTCGCACAGCAGGACCCAGGCCACTGTGGCCCTCTCGAGTGGAGAGGCAGAACTTTACGCTATAGGCTCTGGTACTGCTGACGCTCTTTTTGTGAGGTCTTTGGTGGAAGAGAGCAAGATCTTTCAGAAGGCTAACCTTTGTGTTTTTACAGACAGCAACGTTGGCAAAAGTATTGCCTCACGTTTTGGCGCCAGCCGCAAGACGAAGCATGTAGAGTTACGATATCTTTATGTGCAAGAACTTGTTGCTTCTGGTATGGTTAGGATTAAGAAAGTTCTTGGTACTTTGAACCCAGCAGATATCCTTACGAAGTACATCGCGAAGGATACTTTGCACCGCCATCTTCCTACTTTCGGGTTTGAGGTTTAGCCACCCCATCTCGGGTTGGACTTTGCCACTCATCATCTTCCCCAGAAGAACCCAGATGAGAGAGAAGAAGACTTTGAGAGCTGAGAGAATCACGTTCTTGCGGACATGTATTTTTCATGCTTGTGCGGACATGTACTTTTGCGGACATGTACTTTTGCTTGCTTGTGCAGTCTCGACATGTCTTCGACTTTCGCTCGATTTAGGAACTTTCAGTTTTCCGGAACCAACTTTGAAGGTGACCTTTCTGTTTTCCGTTTTCTCCGTTCCGAAAAGGAAGAAACTTTTACCGTGAAACCTTGATGGTGGATGACTTTTCCGATGATGGTTTTGAGGTGCTACGGCACCACTTTTAATGTACATATGTAAGCTCACTTGACTTTCCCGTTCAGGGTGTTCGGGTTTTGTCGTGGGTTTTGGTTTTAACTTTGCGCCTTTTCGCCGCAACCGTTTTCACTTTACTTCGGTCTTTCGCTCGCTGCGCATGCCATGGCTGTCTGACTTTGTGTTGCACTGGCAACTTTCTGCCTCAGTGCATGAGACTTTGCGTAATGGCGCAACAGAACTTTGCGCAAGAGCCGCCTCTCACGGACGGTGAGGTTCGACTTTTGCGACTTTTGTTGCAAAGAGCGTCTGATCCCCAGTTCGACTTTGGGTTTGGACAGCGGGGCAGTGAACTTTGCTCCACACCCGCCTCTGTGAGCAGGAGGCCACTTTTGGACCGGAGTGACTTTGAGAACTCTGGTGTGCCATTGCTACCGCCAGTTTTCCACTCCACGGACTTTGTCTGGGTGGTGCTTCTGGCCCTTTTGGCACTTTGGGGCCTTACTAATTTGGCCATCTTTGTGGCCCCCGAGATCGTGAACTTTGGCGGTTTCCTTCGGAGACTTTTCCGCCAACTTTTGAGAAGACTTTTCGGTCGTGGGCGTGACCCGCAGCCGTGATGGCGCCAAAGACTTTGAGGCCGCCTGCCACTTTGCCGCCATCGATTGAGCGGCCACGGCCTGGCCATGGTTTTGGTCAGGGGACTTTTGTCCCTGACTTTTCGAACTTTGGCTTTTGGGGCACTTTGCAGCTCATGCTTGAGATGCTTTTTGGTGGCCGCCAGATGGAGCAGTTGTTTCGCCCTGGGACAACTTTTGACAACAACTTTGTCCTGGGAAAGTCGATACTTTTCCCTGGGTTGAGCCCGGTGTCGCCAAGCATGACGGCACCCGAACTTTACATGTTGATGCGCAGTCAACTTTTCTGGGTATTCCATGTGAGTCCGGGGAGCACTTTGCCAGGCGATCCTTCGGCATGGTCGCCCTTCATGTTATATCTTACTTTGCCAATGAGCGTTTTGGATAGAGCCTTGACCGCTGCCCGCCAGAGTGGAACTTTTACAGTTCACTTTCAGGATGTGGTGGGTACTTTGGAGAATTGCCTGAACATTTCCTTCAGCCCACGGTCGGCTTATCTTTTCTACACTTTCCAGCTGTCGATTTCTCAGATGCAGGGAGTGACTTTTCCTTTTGCTGCCAATGAAGAAATCGCTACGTTTGGCTTCCGACCAACTCAACATTGGTTGGCAGTCAACTTTGGAAGTGGACAGGCCAGGATTTGGAACAGGAGGTACGTGGACTTTCTGGTGAAAGTCGCGACTTTGCAGATCCCAATGCAGCCTACTTTTCTGACTTTTTGCGTGGTGAGACACTTTGGCCAGGCACCGTACACTTTGGTCGGCGATCTCAATCGCTACTTTGATGGTACATATGGTGTGCAGTGTCGTCACTTTCGACTGATGCACCTGCCGATCCTCCCAGAGGTGTACCAACTTTGTGAGGATATGCCCGAGGGCTGGGTGCCCCTCGCTGGCGCTACGCCGTCAACTTTGACGCGCCCTGCGAGGTTGTGAAGGCCACTTTTCGCCTTTCGAGGTTGGGCCAACAGCACACTTTTCGGCGTCTTTTGACGCTTGGTGCCACTTTGGTTGCTGCACTTAGATGGGCCAACCACTTTTGGGCCACGCTGCACTTTGATGTGCCGTGCGCAGTCACGACACTTTGCACCACGAGCACTACGAACGCTTACTTTTACAAGTCAACTTTTGAGGTTGTAGATAGGAGACCTCGTTGCAACTTTCTCCGAGCAGCTGCTTTGCAAAACTTTGGCCGTGAGCTCACACATGTACATGTACACTTTTATGTGTTATTGTACTTTGCGAGAATAAAGTAGTTAACTTTAATCTCGAGGAGGCGTGTGAAAATAACACCTCCCTTTCTCCCCCAGACTTTGCCAACCGTCGTTGGCTCAAGACCACTTTGCCCTACGAGAAAAGGCGCTGCTGAACTTCAGGGTTACTTTGGTCTAAGTCGTGTGAGCTTGTGCACGGAATTACTTTAGGGTAGTTTGGTGCGCATTCTGGACTAGTGTACTTTCGCAGTACGTGCCTATGTATCTCTGTTTTCATTAACTGTGGTCTTGCATTTCGGTGCTTAGGTGTGCGTTCAATGGTGTATTCGCCATGTGAGCATGCGCACACATGACATGAGGCGGATAGACAGACAGATAGTTCTGCCATGCCGGCCAGCCGCAACTGCTTTTAGGGTTTGGGTTTAGGGGTTTAGGGTTTATGCTTCTACGGGAGTGATAGAGATGTCGCCTGCCACACGTGATGCCAGCAGCCAAGTCCAAAAGGAGAAGGCTGACAACTTGCAGCCCCAGAACCAAAGTCGAAGCCTAATACAGCGCTTTGGGCTTTTTAGGGTTCAGGCTGATGGCTTGTTTAGGGCAAAGCCTAACCCTGGAAACTCACAAGCCAGATCTGTAGCTCATCGGGGATCGGACTGTTTATGTACCAAACCACCATAAATGGAGGCTTCAAGCTTGAACACCCAGTAAGAGCGTCCCTTCATAGTCCCTGTACAATGAAATCGTTGCTAAGCGCTAAATGCAGAAGACCTAACCTCGAACCCAAAGCTCTAAACCGACTAAGTCCTAAATGCAGAAGACCTAACCTCGAATCGTGAAGGACTTCGAGCGTTTTGCTGCCATCCCGCTGGAGGCAGGTCTGGGTGTTCGTTCGGGGTTTGGGAATTAAGGCCGGTTTAAAGGTTTAAGGTTTAGGATTAGGGTGTATGGTACCAGCTGAGCACATCTTCTTGGTGCCAAGGAGGGCTTGAACTCAGTGTAAGGGTTTTCCCTACATGAGAGGAGGTTTGCTGCTATATCATAGTGCACAGACAGGCTTTTCAGGCTTCTCTTAGGGGCACTTAGAAATAATTCTTACTTTTGGGCCGCTATAACCCCTTACGAGACGGCTAAAATCATGATTTTCGCTGGTGTCCCAAGCTCAGTATAGTTCTAGTTCTAAATGTAGCCCAAAATCCGAGCCCTAACTTATAGGTTGCCCAGCAGTGCCAGTCTTTCCGATTTTCCCCTCCTTCAAGTTGAAACCGTAGTCAGGAGGTCAAGTGATTACCTGGGAAAACGGCCAGACCCTACACTTCAATGCCTCAAGGTGTATGGCCTGAACCTTAAAATAAACCCTGAACCGTAACATCCTAAGGCTGAACCATAAACGTTAATTCTTGAGGAGCTCTGGTTTTCCTCTTTTGGCTTACAGGGCTTGCGCACTCACCTTTTCTTCAGGACCATGGGTCTGAGGCAATTTTGGCGTATTGTGGCTTGAGATTTCCGGTAGCGCTGTGGTGGTGACATAGACTTGCGACGGTAGGGGCAAACAACACCGCACCTATCGCAACAACAAGGCAAGTAAAAGCAGTCACAACAGCCACTGCAACTCAAACGGACGGTTAAGGTGGCCTAAGTGCTTGGAGAGGTGGGTCCAAGATTTTGTCCCCGAGCTCTCAATCAGAAGCACCCGAACCCAAACCCTAAACCCCTGAACCCTCTAAACCCTAAACCCTAAGGGTGCTTCTTGTCCAAAGCCCAGGAGGCGACCTCATGAACCAGCTTACCTTGTCAGCTACAAATATGACCTTGTGGAGCCCTTCTTGTATGCCTTTAGCCCTGCTTTAAGCACATTAACACCAGAGATATCATACCCTAAACCCGAAGCACCACAAGGCACATCTCGTGGTAGAGCTGCTAGTGGCGGCAGCTGGATCGACTTTTGTACCTCGAGCTGCCCCCCACATTTTACTCAAGCTGGTTTGGGGAGTAGGGCTTCATAGGGGTTTTGGAAGCCTTTGTATCGTTTCATGTCTTCCTTGATCAGGGTACATACGGTGACGGGTTTCATGCCTGTTTCCTTACGGGTTCCCTACGCTTTGTTCAGGGGTTTCATGTGGCAGAAACCCTTTTCCCGTACACGCCCAACCCTACAACGTTCATACTGGGCTTTTGAGTACCATACTTTAATACATTTTTTCTTACGGGAACCATTATAAAATGCCAGTTTATACTTTGTTCTCCCTGGTTACATAAAGCCCAGTATAGGGTCTTACATGTGCGTCTTCGATCAAAGCCGAACTTCGGGCTCCTTCTAGTGGGGACTCTACTACTCTACTACCCATAGCATTGGGCGGGGGGTCGAGAGACGACCGCAACCCCGAAGCACCGACTTTTTGAAGGACATACTTAAACACATCATATTCAAAACACCGACAAAAGGTAGGTTTCTTGAAGCAGCCAAACCCTGCCTCACTGCTACAGGGTCTTGGTAGCACGGGAGCTTATGTAACGCATTGCAAGGGCTCTAGCAAAGATAACCATTGGCAAGTGTCCTGAACCCTCACCCCAAACCCACCAACACCCTAAGATCCGACCCTGGACTTCACAGGTAGGAAATGCGATCAGCACCTTCTCCATGAACATGCTCATGGACCGGCTACGGCATTTGCTGATTCACGGTAGTAGGGCTTATCTGCATAGCTTTGGAATTTAGAGCTTGGGTCTGCGGTTTAGGGTCAAGGGTTCCAGTACCCTAAACACCTCAACATCATTATTCACGGTTTAGGGGTCCAGGGTTTTGGGATTCGTGCATGTCCTTCTCCACCACTTGACCTGTGCGCGTGTTTTGCGTTTGGCTTCGTGAGGCTTCGTGTGTTTGGATAGCTTGATGTGCAGTGCAATGCATGAATTTGTTGATGTTCATAAGGGGGGTGTCAAGGTGAATTAAGTTTGTTGGAGGAGAGATAAGTTTTCTTAGCTTCTGGACGCTGGTTTTTACGTTGCAGAAACGATTAAGGGTTGTGTTGGAGAACATGGGTTGGGTGGAGTGGGATGAGTGGGCCTGGGGCGGGGCGGGGTGGGGTGGGGTGAATGAAGTGTTCTTGGCAGGCTGTGAGTGTTCATAGCTTCTGAATGTTGGTTTTTACAATCATTACAACGAAGACACGGTTAAGAGTTGTGGTGGAGAATCTGGGTTGGGTGGAGTGGTGCGGGGTGGGGTGGGGCGGAGGGTGGTGTGGAGTGGGGTGAGGTGGCTGGGGTGGGGTGGGGGCTACACATGAGACGTGTGCGAATCACGTTGCTCCGTGATGGAATGTCCTGATGTTTAGGCCATCATGTTGCATGAATCCCGGGCTGAAATCAGCTTTGAAATCGAACCTGCTTTCAACTATTGCCCGAACTTACCCTGCAATGCGGGCCTCGTCCTTGCTAAGTAAGAGGGAAAAATACCCTGAACCCCTAACCTCAAAATCCTAAGTCCGAAGACCCCAAACCAGAAACCCTAAAACCCCGAAGCAGGAGTTGCAGACCCTGTCCGGTCGCTTGGCTGTGATCTTGAGGAGAGTGGGATCCTTTGGTTTGGGGTTTAGAAGAGAGACCCGGGTCCGGGTCCTTTGCACGTGCCTTGTTTCGTGGTTCGGAGGGTTGAGGCTTTCGGGAGTCTAGGGTTCGGGTTTGTCATTTTTTGGTCGGGGGTTCAGAGTCAGGCTGCCCTACGCTTTTAGTAATGGAGGGTATAGGAGGGTGTGGGGTTTAAGGCTTGGGCATATGTACTACGTTGCTGGACCATCCTGGACTTGGTCCGAAAACAATTGTAGCCAATGGTCTTTCGGAGCTGAATTGCATACTGTAGGAGCCTTAACAATTATTAGAATTATAGTTAATATACCCTGTAGTTTTGCATCGCTACTTGCGTAGGAGTTTGTATGACCGTGTACAGTCATCATGTTGTATGCTGACCCGTGACCTCTTTGCCCAAGCCCTCTGAGTAAAAGAGTAGCGTGCTCTGCTCATGGCTTAACGGTTTGCTGCCCATTCTATATACCCCAAACCCTATTCTAATTGTTACGGCCCCTACATTACCGGCAGTTCCTGTGGAGCGCCTTGGGCACCGTACGCGCTCGGCCTTAAGCCCGAAACCTTCCGCTCAATCTTCACACACCTTTGATGGCTATGGCTGCCACGGAATCAAATGGTACGATCCGGGCTCATACGGTCGCTTTGCGGGCTGTTGTGCTTACCCAGAGGGTCCATTTGTACTACCATTATGGAATTACGGTTGATGGAGGAAATCTTGCACCACCTGCACAGTCACAGGTTACACGCCACTTGAGCACAACCCCGCCCCCCCTCTTTAACATTGAAGATGATGCACACCGAGGTGGTGCAAGATTTTTGTCATTGGAACCCACGGCACTTCCGAGGATCACCGGTCAATATTAAAAAGGGGGCGTGGGGTGTCTGCTTAGCTTGGCCACTTAAAGTGGTGCAAGATTTCCCCCATCAACAGTACGTTACACGATCGTCACTGTAAGCAAGACGGATTAAACAAGTTCTGAGCGACCAGTCCGATGCCGATGCCTGTCTGGAAGATATAAAAAGGACCGAGGCACTTGCAAGACAGAATTGAGGAAAGGTAGGTTTTCCTTGCATTTCGGCAGAATAATCTAAGTGTTAACTGTATAATGTGCCTTTTCTACAGTTAACACTCAGTTAACACTCAGTTAACGCTACAGTTAACACTACAGTTAACGCTACCGAAGTTTTGCGAAAACCAGCATTTTGCAGACTACACGCATGTTAAAAAGCAAAACTACTAATTTTTAGTGTCTTTTATACACATTTGAAGAAAATGCTGGTTTTCCCAGCATTTCGGCAGTGTTAACTGTAGTGTTAACTGTAGTGTTAACTGAGTGTTAACTGAGCGTTAACTGTGGGAAATGTAAGGAATCTACACTAATGCAGAGTACACGGGGAGCTCGCCAGTGGGCGTCCCACCGGAGTGCCGCGGAGCGGCATGAAGCAGACTTGGATCGAAGTGGAGTTCCCGGGGCGGAAGGAAGCACAGCGGTAAGCGTTCCATTTTTGAGCTTGCCGTCTTGCATTCTTGGACATGCATCGGGTTTGGTCTGCATGTGGATGGTACCCGTCACAGGAAGCATGATACAGTCCAGTAAAGATACAGGGTACTTTGGTCATCTCAGCAAGAAGGATCCTGTCAGTTGATGGAGGAAATCTTGCACCACCTGCACAGTCACAGGTTACACGCCACTTGAGCACAACCCCGCCCCCCCTCTTTAACATTGAAGATGATGCATACCGAGGTGGTGCAAGATTTTTGTCATTGGAACCCACGGCACTTCCGAGGATCACCGGTCAATATTAAAAAGGGGGCGTGGGGTGTCTGCTTAGCTTGGCCACTTAAAGTGGTGCAAGATTTCCTCCATCAACAGTAGGTCTCCAAAGCCATAGTAGAGATGGTCTTTTGGGACCTAATTCCATAATAGTAGTGTATACGGACCCTCTGGCTTAGAGGTTAAGATTGATGGAAGCGTTTCAAGCCCGGGCATCTGCCAGCACACACGAAACCACACTACACATCTCGAGTACTGTCCTGCCCACACGAAACCACACGAAACATCTCGAGTACTGCCCTGGCCACACGAAACCACACTACACATCTCGAGTACTGCCCTGGCCACACGAAACCACACGACACATCTCGAGTACTGCCCTGGCCACACGAAACCACACGACACATCTCTTGAACGCAACGGGTGTTTCCTTTGAAGGCGTCGTGTTTGCCTGGAGCTTAGAGGTTCATTCCCTATAAGGACCCAAAACCCTGAACCCAATATCCCTAAACCCTCACTCCCTCAACCCCTTCTTGGATGTCGGGTAACTGTAGCTAGTTGTAACCTATATTAGGCGACGTATAACCCCATTTATCAATACCCATGAACCTCCAAGTAGACCGCAAGGACCTGCAGAGACGAGTCCGAGGCAGACGCTGCTGTCGGCATTGGTTTCCGAGGCGATATAGCTGTAAATAATACGAGGGAGAAAGGGTGTCCTTTGAAGTGTTCTATAATGGTTCCATGAAGCATCCCTTGAAAGGTTGCTTTATGGGCTTAGGGCTTGGTGTGTACTTGGAGGTGCATGGGCCACTGGGTAGTTAAAAGTGGCTTATATATCGCCGAATATAGGTTATAGCTATGTAGTTATGCTGCATATAACCCTACCTTTTAGCCACCCATGAACCTCTGACGTTTCAGGTTCCGTGTCGAGGAATCAAGATTCAAAACACTGGTTTCTAGGGTGTTACTGTATATTACTGGGTTTTGCAGTTTCACTGTGTTTTCTTCAGAGTTGCACGGGGGCATCCAGTACTAGGACCCAGAGTAAGCCCTCATTCCCTTTTTTAGGGGCTCAGGTTCCTTTAAAACGCCCTTGAAAGCACAAAAGGCCCCCCCCCCTTTTACTCCTAGGTTACTCTTGGGTCCTAGTACGAGTGGCCCATCATTTCATGAGGCGCGTCTCAAACGGTGGCATTCGCTTCTGATGATGCTGTCAAAGACTGAAGAGGGATGACAACTTGCTCCGGGAACATATAAAAAGCTGTTGAGTTTCTTGGGGTGCGTTTGCCACTTCATCTGGCCACTGTCGTTGGTCAACTCCACGTCAAGGAATGCCACTGGAGGTTCTCCCCTTTCTATGCGTCCGCCTCTACTGGAGATTTCCCAAACTAGTTCTGGCCTCCAAGAGTTCTGTGATGATTGAATGAGCTCAATGTCGGAGGAACAGACCACTGAGTCGTCTACCAAACGAGCATAGAATGCGATGATGGGACCATGCATCTGATTAATCATCTCATCCACCTGAGCCACATACAGGTTTGCTAGAAATACACCTGGAGGGATGCCCGTCGCTAATCCCCAAGCTTGGTAGCATTCTCCGCGATGAACGATGTATTGGTTTCTAAGCACAACCTCCAAGAGCCGACAGGTGTATAGAGCTTTGGGCGACTGTCCATAATGTACGTAGATTGCATGCTGAACTGAAGAAACGAGGTGCTCCGTGTCTATGCTGGGGTAGAGATTCTTGATGTCAATCGTTGCGATCTCAAAACCTGGAGGAACCGTTTTGGGCATCTTCTCCAAAAAGACTGCGCTGCTGTCCACTGCGAATCGAAGGTTTCGTTGAACTGGCAAGAGCATGCGGCATAGCAACATACAAGCTGGCGTTAACCAGCTGTTTGACAGATTTGCAATCGGACGCCCTACAACCGGAGATTTGTGGATCTTCGCTCTCAGTCTGAAACTGCCCTCGCCTGCGGTAAACGCGGCTTTGATGATCTTCTGAGCGTCACGCTGATGTAGGAGTCCATCGTTTTGTGCTCCGGCGGTCAAACTTTCTAAAGCGCATCTTGCTGAAAAAGCCTGAGTTGCATATTGAGAACGATCCAATTTGCGAAAACCTGTGCTGAGAAGACGTTGTATTTCGTCCTCCACCCATACTCTTGGCATGATAACGTCTCCTAGACTTTTGTCCGCGTCCTCGATGACAATGTGGTTTTTGTTCTGCTTGAGCCACTGTCTAGCCTTACCGTCGAGCCATCCAAGATTCTTCTTGATGGGCATGTCCGGGAAGTTTGCGATGAGGTCTCGCTTGACTCGTCTACCAAACCTTGTGGCGATTTCCCTGTTGCAGCAAGTTTTAGCCGAACGAAGTCTTGTAAGGCCATCCAAGCTGCAGAACACTTCTGACAAAGAGCATCGTGATGCGTCTGGAACGAATTTACCACCTTTGTTCAAGTACCACATAACAAACGGAGGCACTTGGAAATCTGTGTAACAATGCACAAAATTGCCACGTATGCGCGTGCAAAGATCTCGCATAGAAGTACTGCGAGAGCGACTTATGCAGTATTGCAAAAAGTCTATACTATCAAAGGCTGAATTCCAAAAACTTTTGCATCTTCTTCGGGTGTTCTGTACAATGCGGTTGGGAGGGGGTGGTTGTCAACAACCACCTGCGAAGTGCACATTCTTCAAGATGCCTTTGCCACGCCCTTTTCCTTTACGACCACCTCCTTTGCCAGCGTGCTTACCTTTGCTTTTACCTTTCCCTGAAAACTTGCCTTTTCCTGAAGACTTGGCAGTCTCCTGATGCTTACTCGAACGGGTAGTCGATGCACTATGGGAACGGCGCGAAGATGAGCGATTGGTGCCAGAGCTTTTTGAAGATCGTTGCCTCGAACTGGCCTTGCGCGAACGTGGCGTTGAGGATCTGGGTCGACCTCTGGTAGGGTGCGGTGTCGGTGTCCTTGTCTTTGCTTTACTCGGGATTGCGTTGACACACTTGATGGTGAAGTGCTCTTCCAAATCCGGGTACTTTTTGACTAGAGCTGCGAGTTCGCTGGATTTGCCAACAGTGACATGCTTAGCTTTGGTGCCATTCGGTTTGTTGATTGTGACTGCTTGTTTGTCAAGCTCGATCATCGCAATCAACTGCTGGGGATCCATTTGTTGGAACTTTGTCTCTGCTTCTAGCAATGCGTGCTCCTTCTTCTGTCTGGCTGTAGCTGCGTCATTGATGCGACTTTGGACTTTGGGCATCTCCTCACGCATCACAAGCTCGGCATACAGCTTACAATTCGCTTCCGCTTGGTTGAGGGCCTGCTCGGGTACGAAGTGCTGTACCTGGGAACGCCATGCTGCACATGAATCTGCAAGTGTTTTTGCAGCTTCCGAAGGGGCTATGCGCTGCTCGAACAGTTTGAAAGCTCTCTTTTGATGCTCAACAATGAAGGACTGACATTCCTTTGCATGCTTGCGCCTTAGCGCTGCCCATGCTGCATTGATGTCATACGGTGTGTTGTCTTGTGGTACCGTGTCGATGTCAATGACGGGTTCGGCCGTAGCTTCGTAAGGACGTGGCCATTGCCATTTCCTGGAAGCTTCTTCCTGAAACTGCTTCATCAGCTCCCCACTGTCTTCAATTTTTCGATATTTGGCGTGAAGATCAGAATGAGTAGCGAAATGGCCGACATCCTTCATGAACTCTTGCCTCCATTTGAGCGCGACCGCCCTGAGCTGTGGATCAAGACTGTCAAGGACCTGTTGGGGATGTTGGAAACTTTGGGCCTTACCGTGTTGATCACAAGCTTGCTGACGTAGCAGTCGAGTTTGCTCCCGAAGCAGTGCAACTTGTTGTGCCATAAGATCTCTGACATCTGGTGAGCGTGGTCTGCCAGCTGCTGTGATACGAAGCTCTGGATTTTTTATATGTTCCCGGAGCAAGTTGTCATCCCTCTTCAGTCTTTGACAGCATCATCAGAAGCGAATGCCACCGTTTGAGACGCACCAATCAAAGCGGCCATGATCTCATGCGGCATCTTCGTTTCTTTACATACAGAATGTCACTAAGGGGGCATTCATACCAAACGACGTGGAACAAGATCTTGAAGCAGTTGAGTGCCATGGAGTCTTCAACAAACAGACGATCTCGCAGTGCCCGCGACAAGAGTTCCCAGTTCTATGCCTTCGTGAAGTACAGTCGCACCGTTCCCGCTAAAGTCATCAAGAATGCTCTGAAGAAGCACTCTTTTGATCTACAATCAGGGTTTCGTGAGCCGATATGTGTTAGTTTGGCTTACAGTGTACAGAAAAACTTATTCAGACAACATTTCGCACAAAACTGGCACACGCCAGTCACGTGCCCGAGTTAGTTTGAACATCTTCGCATCTTCACACAGACGTTTGAGGTGGGTGGGAGGGTCTGTGTTTTAAATTCAAAACAGAGCCGCAGTTCGAATGCAAGCCTCGTGACATGCGCTTGCATAATGGCAGCCGTACAGCACCGAATCCGATTGAACAAGCCGCTCGACGGCGAAACTTCGGCGAAGATCGCGTGCTGAAAAGAGCTGCGTGTTCTGCCGCCCGGCTGGCGCTTGAGCCCCGTTTTTTACACCCCAGAAGAGGCTCGGCGCTTGGAGGGAAGAAGGCGCGTTCCCTCGGCGACGACCCTGAGAGATCGCTGCCCAAAAGTCCCTCCCCCTTCGCCAGCCAGCCCCTGGCTGGGTTTCCAGCCATTGCTTACCCCCCCCCCCCCCGTGGCCCCGGGTGGGTTTATTGGGTCTTATTGCGACGCGGAGGGTCTTCCCTCAACCCGAAGGCACGAAACCTTGAACCCCAACTCTTTACATGGGAGTTTCCGAAAATTAGGGTACCTTATTTGGGTGTCCTTATATAATCAGGATCCTACTATTTAGGGTCCCCTATTTTCGGAAACCCCCATATAGGGGCCTAAATAATTACCAATTTACTATTGTGGGGTTTTTGGGTTGTGGCATAATATTAATATCCCCCCCCCAAAACCACTAATTATAAAGGCCCCTAGATCATGCGCAGCATGGCCGAAGATGCATCTGAGCTCGGACCGGACCGGCTGGCTGCCCTCCTTTGATCCATCCTTGTTCCTTGTAACTTGTGAGACTACCCGGGATCCAAAATCCAATTCTAGGGCAGTACGTGAGGTGTTATCCGCCCCACACGATAGGCCTTATAGACCCGGAAAGTATACTTACAAACTCTCAGCCCTGAACCCACAAGCCCTTGTGCAACCCACAACCCTGAACATTAAACCCTAACCCCGTAAACCCTATAAGCCCTACCCAGGCGAGGGTGTCCACGCCCGTGGCGTGGGCTGGACGCCGCTCTTTGCCAGCGGGGCAGGTTGCGGGTGCCACAGCTGCAGTTGATGTCCGGAAGAGAGCAATGTGCAGCTTCGTGGCATTCAATTTCGTTACAGGCCTCGTCCCGCGACAGTGGTCCTGAAAGGGCCTGGGACCAGCACCGCTCTTGCCGGCTATGATTTTGGCGATTGCCGTCAGGATTTGCTTCTCAAGAGAGATGTCCTGCAGATTGTGTTTGTGTCATCATAAAGAAGGGCCTTCCGAGCTTAAGTTTTAGGGCAGAGCCGAGATATTCAGATTTCTTTGCTTGACAGTAGTGCTTTTGCGGGTGATCGTTCGGTGGCCGGATGGGTGCAGCATTTCCGAGCCAGAACAGGAGGACCCTTGTGCACATTCTCGCGGAGCAGATTCGTTGGATCAAACACCTGTGTTTCACCAGGTGTCCTGCTAACAGGAATATTTTTAGCAGGCTTGATTGGCAGCATCATTTGCGAATCGCGGCCTGGAGCTGTTGCGTTTGTGATTTGCATCGCATGGGTCGGGACCTGCACTACTGGCCGGGGCATCTTCTTCAATCGTATGGTGGATGTCATAGGGGACTTACCGTTAACGTGCGCCAGAATCATGGTGCCAATGGCGCCATCGTCCACCAGAATCACGGCGTCAGGCGTATCCTCTGCCAGATCCGCCCGATTCTTTCTTTGGGCCACCTATGTGTATGAAGTCTTGCCGGAAGAAGAGTCAACATTCTGCAGGGTCTACATCGGAGCAGATCAAACCGCTGAAGAGGCAATCTCAGAGTGCATGGTGCCAGCAACGAGAATTTGGCAGCAGCAAAGCTGTGTATGTTGTCTAGAAGATTTTTTGCCAGCATCTCAAGTCGCAGTTCTTCCTTGTGGGCATGTCTACCATCAGGAGTGCATCCAGCTTTGGTTTGAAGGTGTACAGGCGCCGGGCGCATGCCCAATTTGTCGCATCCGGCAACCATGTTCAGGTCCGCCCTTCGGCCGCTTCGGCCCTTCGCCGATCTTGAGTGAGGCCAATATTTGGGGGATTGCGCAGAAAATGAGTGGAGCAAACGGCCGAGCTTGAGATGATTGAGAACGTCCGTTCACATTGCACAAGGTTGGCATGTGTCATTGGTACTATACACGTTGCACGAAGTTGCAAAGCGGCATGTGGCACAGGGTTGCGATTGCCATAGCCCAGGGAACCAAACCTGTTCCAGCATCGTTTAATTTGGGCATGTTTGCATGCTTCCTGAATCTTCGTTTGTGTTTCTTTGGATGTCGTGATGAGCCCAATACCCCTTAATTAAGGAATATGGCTTAACATATAGGGCTTCATATTATGATTTGAGCTATATTCCTTAATTCAGGGGTATTGGGCTCTCTGTTGGGATTCCAAGCCTTGAGGTTTAGGGTTCAGGGCTTTGCGGTTTTGGGTTTGAGGTTTACGGTTTCGGATTGGCGGTTTGCGGGCTACAGGGCTTAAGGTCTAGGGCCTAAGGTCTGGGGGAAAGTACAGGGACATCTGCGTGTTTGTGTCGTTACAAGGGTAAGGGGTGCTGTACATTCTAAGCCCAGATGACCTAAACCATCATACATCCTAAGCTCGTTGTTGCTTTTCCATTTCTGGCAGGCAGGGGTCGAGCTTCCGCTTATTGTGGCAAGTCGAGCTGCTGCCGCATCACGTAATTAAATGGTCAAACATGCTGAACCCTAAACCCTAAACCCCTAAGCCCCTGAGCCTTCAACCTAATCTGCAAGTTCTTCCGCGCAATGTTGTTCTTTCTACCTCCCAAGCGAGGGCCCTAAATTTACATCTCAAATTCGAAGCCCTAAATCCTTAGCCCAAAGATTGAACGGTGAATCATTGAAGCCCAAATGCCTGCAAGTACAGACCCCAAAGCATATACCCCCTAAGCGCTCACACACACCGCAAACCCTAGCTTAGGCTAAGTTCTTTAAGATGAAGCTATGTGGGGCAACCCAGAAAGGAACCCCCATGCAACCCAGAGGGTAGTAGGGTTTAGGGTTTGGGTTCGATCCAATGACGGCTTAAATAATTGCCAGTACTATTTTGATTTTGGGGCTCCTTATTACAACTTAGTATAATATACCCCGAAGCGCTCGACTGGAGCTTGGGGCAGGCACAGTCGATCCCAGCAATGTATAGCACAAAGTCTGCCATACAGGTCTGGCGTGAGCAATATCTGATATACCTTTCCTGATTAGAGTTCGTATTGTAGTTAGAGTATGATGTACCCCTATACCCGACCCTGATAGTTCAGACCCTTATACTTATACATATATAATATGCAAATATATTATTTGCATATTTATTTTTCTATCCACACATTCATATTCTTGACTTGTTTATGACTATAGACCAGAAACCCCAAACCCAAAGGCCTTCCGTGTATGGTCAGGTAGCTACTCCGTGGAGGGATCCCAGAACGTATGGCTTTGGGTTGCGAATGCAACTGCCGAGGCTTTAGGGTTAAGGGTTTAGGGTTTAGTTCACTCATGCTCCAAAGCCGTTTATTATTTCAGGAACTACATCTTGCTGAGTTTGCGGAGGGATCCTGCGCAGGGTGCAGGGTACATTCCGCGATAACGGCGTTGTGCGGGTTTCAAGAAGTATTACTTATTACTAGGAACCAGTATGCCTTCGGATTCTCGAACATGTTCGCTCTGATAAAACTTCTCAAAGAGAGTCAGTGTCTGCTTCTTTTGTTTCAGCGTCCCAGCTTCAGGCTTTGAGTTTAGAATCGTTCAATCGGAAACCATCGGAATAAGGGGTCATGTGCTTGCGGTTCGTATACAAAGGCCTTGACTAAGTTCTGCCGGGCGATATGGGTTTGGGAGCTTGAGGGTCTAGCCGAAGCCCTCCCAACATGGATAAGACTCCTAAACCCCCGCATCCTAAGAGCTCAGAAGATCCCAGTCCTCAACGAGCATCCTACCTTTGGGGCGAGCTTTTTCGGCAAGGGGAGAGTCGTAAAAGTTGGGTTTGTGAAGCTTTTCCTGAGATTATAAGATCCGACATAAACTACAGGTAAGACAAAACTGCTAGCGTATGGTGGGAATCTTTACCCCTGAGCCTCAAAGCGAAAACCATTAACTATGGCAGGGTAACATGGAGGCTTGAGTACATACCTATACTATTCCGCAGGAGTCCTTGTCAAACATGTGCGAGAACAAACTCCAAAACCTGTTCTGATGATTAAGGCCCTTGTCTAGCCTTATTGAAGTCAATGTGGGCGGCTCACGTTTTTAGTGGTTATGCATTGTTGTAGGCCCCTGATTCGTCGCACAGACCAAAGTTCCTGAACCTCGAAAATCCGAACACGCAAACCGTCGCACGCCCCTAAATCCCTTCCCACACCCCGAAGCACGTAGTTGGGCTTATAAACTTTAAACTTTTTCGGAGAATCAAGCCCTCTTAAAGCTGAAAGTTTACACTTTTTGAGGCTTCTGAAGTCGGCAACTAAGCAAAACCTCATGTTGCCGTGGGGCGCTTCTCGGTCCTGGATTCAGTGGGCAGAGGCCCCCAGGGCTTCCAGCCGCTCCCTCCACCGAAGCGAAGCGCCCACTCCGAGCATCTCAGTGGTTTTCAGGAGCACACCAAGCGTAGACCCGCCAGGACGAGAGCAGGCGAAGCGTGCGGCGCATCCTCCACAGCGGCTATGGAGGAGGCGCGGCGATTCAATCGAAGCGGCTCTGTTGTTTAGTGGACACCTCGAACCCAGAGTTTAGCCCTAAGGGTCCAAGTACCCATATAGAGATGCATGGGCCCCAAAGTACCCAAATAGGGACTACATTAAGGCCAATGTATATGCTATATGAGTACATGGACCCTTAGGGACTAGAAAGCTACGATTTGGAGCCCGATTACCTGATTTTAAGAGCCTTCGGATCCCTAGGGTGAGGGGCTTCAAGGTTTTGACAGGTTTCTGCCACGAGCCCAGGTCTAGAAGTTCATGATCATAGTCTGAAGTAGCAGCAGTCTAGGTCTCCCAGTACTCTCACGCGGAATGGTAGTAAATTCTTTGGGTCAGTTTCTGATTTGAGGGTCCAAGACAAAATTTAAGTTATTTCAGACTGGAGGGTCTAGTTATCACTGAACCCAGAATCCCGACACCATGGCAAGTTCCGGGGGCTGGGTCGCAGAAACCGGCGCTGTCTGAGGATTCCCTGGAGATTGCCAGAAAGAGACTGCTTGTAAGTACCCGGAGACTCCAAAGCGCCCGGATTAGCAAATATACCTCAGGGTTGCCAAAACCTTGCCGGTTCAGGAGTTAGGGCAGTGAGGGCACTAAACCCGTAAACTCCTAAACCCCTAAAAACTTCAATGCCCTAAACCCTAAACCCTCTAAGCCGTATAAACCGCATGGGGCTCGGGAAACTTCACTCTGGGCATCTTTTTTTCACTGCGCTTTGGAGTGCCATACTTTAACACCTTTTGGTTAAAGGAACCAGTATGAAATAGACTTTATACTTCTTTCTCCCTGGTTAACTTATTTCAAAGCCCAGTTTCAGTTTAGTGATAGCATAAGCCCCAGCCGCTGTGAAAATGCGCAGGTTCCTTGCGGGTGTAAGGGGCTTATCGTACCGTTCGGGCTGTGAAGTTCTAGATTTCAGGGCCTCGTTCTACATCATGGCGTAGTAGCCTGCACTTGTGTATCTATAGCCGGCCGAGTACAGGGCATTGCTCTGCACAAGTAGCGATGGGAACAGTAGGTTGGAAGAAAGCAGCCTCATGTCTTTCTCTAACCTCTAATATAGGATAGGGACCTTAACACAATAAATAAGTTTGAAGAGGGTAACCTCACAATCCCAAGTCCTAAGCCCCGTTCTTCGAGTGCTGAAGCTATGCCCAACATAGTTACATGAAGCCCTTCACCCCTAACCCATATATGTTCTGAACTTGCACTGCCGGGTTCTCTTGCAAGGCATGGCGCATGTCACCTTCATCGCGCGGAGCTTGGACGGACTGATCTTGGTAGAAACGTGGGACGACTCCAACAAGGCTGCTTGGAGCTGCAAGAGTCTAGAGCCCCTTGCACTTTCAAATTGTCATAAGCTTTAGGGGTCGCGGAGTTTATGGGCTTGGAGAGTTGGAGCCCTGGGTATCATAGGCCAGGTCCCGTCGGCTGCTGAGCCTCTACCCATAGGCTGCATTAAATCCGATAAGAAGGACCTACTATGGAGCCTATGGGTATGTAGCTCTTCCCCCCCCCCCGCTAGAACAGAAAAGAACGTACACCTAGCTGCACCGTCTAACGGGCTCCCTAATCCTGCTGCCGCCGTAAAACTTCTGCGGTTTTGCCTCAGCTGTACGCAAAAGTTGCGGTAGAATGCCAAACTTTAGATCAAGGCACAGCTCCCCGAAATCACGAAACCTCACAGCACTCAGCATGAAGACACTGCGTCCTGCCTTGTCTTGCATACTTTCGTGCTGCCTCAACATTTTCTTGTACTGCGAGGTGGAATGCATGAGTTGTAGTAGCATACACGTCCAAGCAGAGTGCATGGAGAGGCGTCTGATTATATCATGTTAATTGTGTTTGTTGTTTAAAGTTTTTTCTCTTATGGTATACGAATCTGTTATATGTTCTACTGTAGTCTACTATGATAGCTTATGTTCTACAAATATTCTACTGCAGTGTGTTATATCCTGTTACTGTGTTAGTGCATTGAGTTCTATTCAAACAGAATGTATTAAAGCTCGGCGAGACCCAGGTTTCGAAGCAGATCAAGGATCAGGCCAAGCAGCTCCTCCGCGACTTGGGCTCTCGAGGTTTGGCTTTGAGGGGGCTCTTGCATGCGATGGTCTGTTTGTTTGTTTGTTTGTTTGTTGGTTTGTTTGTTTTATTGTTTTTGTTTGTGTGTGTGTTGTTGTTTTTTGTCTGAGGGGGTTGTGTTTTCTTTTTGTGTTGTTGTGTGTGCTTGTTGCTTGTTTTCTTTTGTTGGGGGGGGGTTGGGGTTTTGGGTTTGAGCGTTTTGGGGGGTGTGGGGTTTCCCCGTATAGGCTTTCTGGTACGGTTGGCTGTTTAGGTAACGGTAACTGTTTTTTTTTTAATGGCTTCTCTTTATTATTCAGGCTCATATTGCTCCGCTGAAGTAACATGCCGCCGAGATGTTCCGTCGAAGGACCGCGAGCTCCAGAAGACTGGGTATGGAGACGTAAAATTTTTACAGTCGTATCTGCTCAAAGATGACCCAACAGAAGGACCCTAAAGCCCAAGCTACGACGCTTAAGCCTTTGTGAGGATTGGGGCTGTAGAGTCCGGGACGTGGGATCTCGTTGGACTGCTTAGCAGTCTCGGGCTTAAGTTGAATATATGACTGTTCTTGAGGTTCCCTATCATCATGATCAAGGCCCCGAAATTAATGTGACGGCGTCTAAGCGCTCTGTTCCAGTGTAGTTCAGGGCTTTGCTTGACGCCCAAGGTTGAGCATGTTTTGTTGAGTTCAGGGTGTAGGGTTTAAGAAGCATAGGGTTCAAGGCTCTTGGTTGTTGACCCTCCTCTCCCTCAGTGTTGTTTATAATGAGGATCCTGACAGGACTTCCTTACATTTTGCTACACCGGTATCGGAATCCACCAGTCTTTATATACACATGACGCGTCCTTCCGTTTTCTTCGGATTGGAATTTGTTGCCGAGGACCGTCAGCTACAGCGTGTGAACACTCGTTTATTCCAATGGGGACGCCGCTTGCTGATGTGGCCGCGTGGTGCCCCAACTGCGGCCGTTCAGGGTCAGCTTGGTTGGTTTGATGCCCATTTCTCCCACTTACTTAGTGCTGCGGGGTTATGGGGACGCCTACTCTCCATCCCAGGCAGATGTATAGCCGCAGAGGTTGCGCGTATTGCCTCTGAATGTCCCGGTTCTTGGGTTCATAGTCTCCAAAATGAGCTGATTCCGCTCGGTGTTTCTCATCCAGAAACTTGGAGTGTAGGACGTGGTGCTAGCCAATCAGTGGTTCGACGCTGGTTGCGCCATGTGCGTACCGTGTTAGTTTCGCATGCCAATGCGTGGTACTCCGCTGCAGTCCGCGGCATTGAAACTCTGCACGATTATGCACAGTGGCAGCCGCACCTCGGCTTGCACCCAGTGGTTTATGGCCGGCACGTGTCTCCTGCACATGCTCGCTACTGGGGGTTAGCTCGTTGTGGGCATCACCCCTTCTGTGATGGGCGAAGCGCTCGCCATCAAAGCATTGCAGCCAGACCTTGTCGGTTTTGTGCTGGTCACTCAGACACTCTTGCACATGCTCTCCTTCATTGCTCAGCGCACCAAGCCTTGCGAGAAAGGTGGCGTTCTCGAGCCAGATCGGGGCGAACGTTGAGTTTGTCGACGCTGTTCTGCACCTCCGCCGTCACCAATCGTGCTCGTGAAATTGCCAACAACGTGTCCTTTGTCGCTAGCGTGTGCCAAGCCGCTGAAGCGTGTGAAATGTGAACGCTTGTGCTGGACAACTGTGAGTGTGAGTGGCTTGACGTTGTAGTCGTAGTTATTCTTGTGCAGTTGTACAAACGCTTTTTGCTTAGTTGTGTAGCGTTTCACGTTCTGACCATGCCTCATGGTCGTTCAAGGACAGGACTCTCTGGCAAGGTAAAGTAATCACCGAAACATAGCCACTACGTATAACCTATTTACTAGGTTTCATGATCTGTCACGTAAACCCTTTACACTTACAAGTAAGCTGTTACCGTCTTGGTCAGTGCATACGGAGCTCCTTGTTATTGCAAGTGAGCGCAAATTTCGGGCTTTGATATCCGAGTAAAAATTCCGCAACCCTGTGAAGCACCGTATAAGCTTTAGAAACCAAAGCGGATGACCTTTCCTGGCTGTCTGCGCAGGAGCTGGCGAATTCGTTTCACTACATCATGGAAAATGACCGTCTGGCTTCGGATGCGGGGTGATGGGGTTTGGGGCATCGGGTTTCTTTAGGGGAGGACCCCTATTTCTGAAAAACCCCCTTGTTACTCTCTCAAGCAAAGCAGGTCCCGTCAGTTCATCAGTGGCTCTTTGTGCCGAAAACCGAGGCGTTTGCTACATGGCCCTCTTTGACATTGGCGCCTCGGAGGCATTAATATAGGGGCCTGGGCCTAAATAACTGAAATAAGTACCAACGCTGTTTTGAGGGTTTGTCAATATCATATTTATATAGTACAATATGCCCCAAAACCCTGTTCCAATATTTAAGGCCCCTACATTACCCGGGCCAGAGCTCCTGTCGCAGGATCTTTGGGAGTTGAGTGTTTGCGCTTTGCGAGACGGGTCCGTGCATATCCTGCCTAGCGACTATAAGAGTTTAATCTTCCAGGACCAACATGTCAACTTGTGGGGATCTGGTCCCGTAGAGCGTTCTTGTGAACGTCTGAACTGTGGAAATCAGGGGGGGCGTAAGGGCTCAGAATTTGGAGGGCTTAGGGGTATGGCGGGCCATAGCGGGGTTCAACACTGTCCACCCAATGTCCGGCATTGGTCTGCCGCCTGTCCCCAAGTCCGTAGGAGGCCCCGGGCGACAAGTATCCAAACACGCGGATCTTAGATACCAGCAACCATTCGGATTCAGAGTAGTTTCTTCCGGGGACCTAAAGCCCAAATACTACAACCACCCGCAACAAACGGCGCGCGAGAGCCTGCTTCGACCCGAACTGCTAGCTAGATCTGGGATTCAGAACCCAGAACTCTCAACCCTAAGCAGCCCCAAACCCGGACAGCCCAAGGCTATCCAAAGAACCTGGCCTTTTGCTTCCTCGAGGCTGGGTGCTGCAAGATAAGGTGTTTTTTGTTTAAGTGGGGTTCTCAGAGCGGTCCTGTGCAGATTTTATATAAGGGTGTTATCGGGTTTAGATTTTAAATTCTAGAGGCCTTAAGGCCTTAATGATTAAAATAGGATATTTGAAATTGAAATGTATTCTACTATAATGAGAATAGGGAGTGGATAGGAAGATTAAGGCTTCGATGACATGCCAAGAGTACCACTTCTTTTGTACGGCCCCTATGAGGTTTACGCAGCGGGTTGTTGTAGGAACCTGCAAAGAGGCAGGTGCTAGTAGGTTAAAGGAAGCCTTACGCCCTAAGATTTTCGGGATTTGGGCGTCTATGGTGTTTGAGGTGTGTGTGTGTGTGTGCGATGGAAGGAGAGGGCTGTTGTCGCTACTCTCCTTTGGGTCGAACGGCGCGAAGCAGCGTTGACGAGAGTTTACCGTGCGTTTAGGGCTTAGGGTATGGGCAGCTCTTGGTTAATGTGGGTCGGGTGCTTTGAGGTGAGATTACAAAGTTTAAGCATACGGATACGGGTTTCAGGCTGTCGGGACAAGGGCTTGCGGCATAAATGCTGCGCCCAAATCCCAGCTGCAAAGGCAAAATTGCAAGGTTGTGAGCTGATAAAAACAAGGGTAATAACAATGAAAGAAACTGTAGCAGTAACAACAACATTAGTGATATTGACTAGAATAGTAAAGGTAATAGGACCAGTAAGAGTAATAGCAATCGTAATCGTAATTGTAATGATCGTTAGAGCGGTTCACAGGGCCTTGTGGGTTCATAAGATGTTGAAAGTGTTACTTGTATGAGTATTTCAAGGTGTTTTCATTTTAGCTTCGTTATATTAGGGGAAGTAGACCGCGAACACTTAGTAAAGTGCTTAGTGCTGTTTTGTTACAGGTATTACAGTATTTATGGACGATAGATCAGGCTGGCCGTAAAACTGTTGCGTAGAAAGGAGCACCTCAGTTATTTCAGGAAGGGCGGATGCGCTGTTATGTTCAGTTGACTGACGTCCTTGCAGCACTTTGCCCGATGTCCAAGACCCTTTTCGCACCCCTAAACCCCATGTACACTCAAGCCCCTAAACCCTAAACCCAAAGAACTCAACCCAAAACCCTAAACACAAAACCTAAAGCCAAAACCGTAAACCCTAAAGCCCTGAAGCAGAACTCCGGGGTGCTGCAGGATATCCACATGCTCTTTCAGCAGGAGCTCCAGAGGGAGTTTGGCACAGGCCAGGGTGGGGGGGGGGTGGGGCGAAAACCGTAGCCCCCAACTCTCTCTCTATATCCTGGGTTCTGTTAAAGGATTTAATCTGAGGTACCATGAACCTCGTATCCTGGGTTCCGGGTTCTGAATCCCAAACGCAGCTGCAAGGCTTTGAATATAGGGGCAGTAGTAAGTGGAATAGCTAGAATAGGGTTTTGGGGCCCAATATACTATATTGCGAAACCACCAAGATTGTATTGGTAATTACTCAGGCCCCTATAATATCAAGCTCAAGCCCTGAACCCCTGAACCTGACGCCTCCAAGGGCTAAATCCGAACTCCTGAAATTGTGCCTGTGTTGGGAATCATCCGAGCTCGGCGGCTTAGGGTTTGGAGTATTTGGCAATCCGGCAGTCTGAGCCCTATAGAGGGATCAGATTTTTCGAAAGAAAACCACGCTGTCCAAGCCTCTCTTTGGTGCTTTGAGTTTGGATGAGGTTGGGGAGCTTGGCTGGATTCTACGGCTAACGCTTTACAGTGAAGGATCTCGGGCCTAAGTTTAGGGTTTTGGTTTTGTTCAGGGTCTTCTTGCAAAGCTGCCGTGGGCAGGTTCTGTAGGCTACCGGTCACATTGAGACCATTGCCCCTCCGCTGCATTCAGCGTTCCGGCGCCTAAACACATCAAAACAGTACTCGCTGCTGATATGGACCTATGAGCATGAGAAGTCATGCATGCGAGCAACAGTGATTGCAAGAACTGTACTGCCATCAGACGGAGCAGAAGCCTGCGGAACAGCAATGTGAATAGGTGCTGCAAACAAAAGAGAGCGACAAGTGGAAACAATCGGAGCAGTTCTTGCCATGCCCACCATACCATTTTGCACCTGAACCCGTATCCCTACCCGAAATGTTTCATCCTAAGCTTTGCACCTCTGGATCCCAAAAGCATAAGCCCCCAAACCGTCAAGCGGAGACTCTGGAGCCGTGCCTGCGAGAGCGAGTGTGCGAGTCGAAACCGTCAAACACTACAGCCACGAGAACCCCCAAACCTATAAAGCCGAGATCCCTCATACCAAAACTCCAAGTCTTCGAGCCCCTGTAAGAACCCTTTTTGAGGCCCTACATCAGAACCCATGTCCTTGAAGCCATAGACTTTGATCCTTGAAGCGAAGACCATAGAATCCACTCCAGTGCTCCTCCCCTTATGGGGCTTCTTTCATTAGGGTGTTATAGGAGTCTTTTCAAGATTGTACAGGGTCCGAGAGTTTGTTTCTAGGTGTTGCAACCCCTAAACCATGAACTGTGGATGTTAGGCGGGTTTTTGTGTTTATGACTCCTCCTGTGAGGAGCCGCCAGGTCCATGGGTTCTTTACGGGCTATTGCAAAAGGATGCTACAAGGGTTCTATAAGGGTTACTAGTTGGGATCTGCTTGGGTTTAGGCTTTTGGGCTTGGGGTTTAGGGCCCCGGGCTTAGGCTTGGGCGTTTCGTGGTTTTAAGCTTAGGGATTTTGGAGTTCAGGGTTTTGTTGCGTGGGTCAAGGGCCTCGAACCCTGAAGTGGCTGGCCCAGGAGAAACCGTACTACTTCATCAAGTTCGACAGGCGAATAACAAAGAGCCTTGGACCAGAAGGGCTTCCCGGAGACAGGGCTTTATCTTGCGTACAGTATAGGCGCCTAGAGACTTACCAATAAATACTATTTTGGGGGGCTCCTTCTTATAATTGTTTGAAGCCTCAGGATTTGAGGCGTAGGCCTTCGGAGCTTCATTTGGGTCTGGGTGCGTTAGGGTTTCGGGGGAATTTCTGGGCCTGAATAGGTTTAGGGTTTAGGGGTTAAACCTCTCAACATTCGACTGGAAATGACCTTGAAGAAGACCAAGTATAGCACCGAAGCCTTGACCGCAAACCGACACCGTTGTGCAGAATGTATCAGGTGAAGCACCCCCCAGACCCCGTACTCTATACCCTGCATCCCCACCATCAACACAATCGTCTTTAACCCTATGAAACCGTGCAGATGCCCTGTAAAGTCTTGGAAGTGCCGTTGAGTCTGGGAGCCCATGAGCACATCTCGGAGGTTGATTACTTAGTTGGAGTAGGTAACCTTTAACCTTCTTGGGGTGGTATTACAACGGTTTTAAAAGTTTGTCCCATAGGGTTCCTTATGGGGTCCTCTTAGTAGTAGGGTAGTGAACCTTGAACCTTTTGGGGCGTTATAAGTCTTTATGATCCCAAAGTTTAACCATAAGTTCCCCCATGAGACTCGACAAGTAAGATTACAAATGCTCGATTCCCCAGTAGTACCGACTCGACGGTTCCCCTATTAAAACTGAAGACCATAAAAAGGTATCCTGTACTTTTTTTTGCGACACTCTGGATCTGAGCCTCCCGGGCATCGATGCAAGGTTCAAGAACGGATCCTGAGAAATTTAATTAGCGCCTGCAGCAGGTGAATATGATGGGATGTTACAGAAATTAGTGAAGTCGGGTTTAAAGTGGGCACGGGCTTCTGATTGGGAAGCAAGGTATTGGTCGCGAAAAACTTATTCGCTTGACACAAGAAAACATCTGATGAAAGAAAGAATCAAAACAAACGGAACCATAAAAGCCAGATTGATTAGGCAACCCAAAAACGTGGAGATTTCTGCAGCGACTGGCCGTCGTAACGGGGATCTCATTGGCTTTCAATAACTTAAGGAAACAGGACCGGAAGCGCGAGGCCAGTATGCCAGCAGACATCTCGGCAGACAGCCAGCCCGGCTGGAATCCGTACCGCGACACAAAATCGAGTGCAAGTTGAACCCATGTGACCTTCTTACCACGATCTGTATCATGGAAGGACCAAATAGGTAATCGGAGGAAACTTTGCAAATTACTGGCAGCATTCCGGGATAAAGGGCGCTTCCCCGTGACAATGCCTTGTACATGGTCGCACTCGAAAGATTGAAACACAATTTGGCCTGGGGCCCGGAAGGACCGGGCAAAGGCAGAGTACAGCTGTTGTAGAGTTTGGGTTACTGTAGGGGGATAGGCACACCCCTGAGACAAAGGGAAACAAAGCAGTCTTCAACTTCGCCTACTCTCACACAACACCCGCGACAATAACCCAAGCAAACCTTGGGGGCTTTGGTTCTCAGGCGAAAGACCGGTTTGCATAAACACTGCGTCTTGGACGACAACGTAAGACCCCTAGGGGAACCATCGCTAGGTTCAAACCCATCTAAAGGAGCAAGTAAAGACGTCTGAGTCCTAGAAACCATAGTACGAACAAGGTGCGTTTGGATACTCACCGCTCTTTCGATGTCAGGCTTAAACATGGACAGCTGAGTAAGAAAACGTTCACGCGCCACTTGTTTAGCGGCAGCGTCTGCTTCGCAGTTTCCTTCAGTCCACGACGCCGGTTGCCTGGAGTCTCCCTTGGCTACATGGGCTTTGACCTTAAAGAAACGGACCTCACCCTCGTGACCCAGGGACACATCACAGAAGAGACACCAAAGATCGGCATTGTCAAACTTTCGTGCAACTGCTTTGTCATAAGAATGGGCCTGAAGCATCTGGATACGACTCAATACTGTAGCGCAATCAGTCCCAACTGAGATTGGGCCTGTTGTCATGTGCACGGCTAGGATGGCTGCATAAATCTCAGCGCGCTGCGAAGTGCAGTCTTGTCCGGGCAAGGGAAATGCTGAAGTACATTGGGCAGGGATGACTACAGCAGATGCTGCTGACCGCAACGGTTTCCACTGCTGATAGTAACAACTGCCATCTATGAAGATTGGTTCCGAGCTGGATGCTTTAACCGCGACCTCAGGTAAAAACAGATCGGGTGTACTGTTCTTCCTGAACCGCGATAACCCCTCAGACTCAACCACAATGCCAGAAGTCCATGACAACAACGGTTCATCTCCTCGGGTTGGTCTATGGCTCGCAAAAGTTTCACAGTCGCAGAACAGATGCTTATGAGTCTCCTTCTCTCCGCATTCAAGACAGTTGTCACTTTGGGAGATCTTCGCTGCTTTCAGCCTTGACCCTGTAAACACCGAGCCTGAAAGTAAGGTCTGAAGAATGTTGCGGGTATAATCGTGGGATCGGGGCAAAGAGTCAAGGTACGGCTTAATAAACTCCCAATCCCCATCACAAGAGAAACTATGGTCAGAAAGAAAACGAGTTAAAAAGATGTCAGGGAACCCACTTCGAACTCCTAAGGGGTTGTCCTGCCTATCAGGGGAAGACCGAAAAAGATACAACCTGGTGGAAAAGCCTATAGACTCCTTGAAAAAATCATTGCTACCTGCATTTAAAACCAAGTCGGCATCGTCAGAGCGACTAAACCGAAAAGCGTCTGGATCCACAATGGTCCACTTCAGCTCGTGGCAGAGGAAAGCAACTACGTTGGAAATCCCATTTCTTGTCCGACAGGGACTACGCTCCTGGGCTTTGGCTTTATGCAAGATTTTCTTGACGATGTGAGGGTTTGATTGGGATAGCTTCCGCAGTTTCTGAAACACATGGAGAGCCCACTTAGAGAATGGATCTAAAAATGGATCGCGATGGGTTAAAAAGAACATGAACGGACAACGCAACTTATGCTTCTTGACAACAAAGGCGTTGACAATTGCGGTCCGCAGCTTATGCAATGCACGCTTTGAAGGGGCTTGTGTGTCTGTTCCATATAACCATTTGGCATGAACATTCGCATGAACATGAAAACCTTTGTTCCAAGATGAAGTAGGCAAGCACGCCACCTTCTTAGCTACCTTGACCGCCTTGTTAACCCTAGAGTCTTGGTTTTTAGCCGATCTGCGCGCATCAGCGCCGTGGAAATAACCCAAAGACTTGACCTGTTTGGTTGCACGAAAGGGTTGATTTACTTTCAGCAAGAAGTGTTTGGCCCGCTTCTGCCTCCTTGTGAGAACCTTGGACTTGGCTGGATTAATTACTTGACCAACAGTCTCGTCAAACCCTTGGATAATCTTGAAGGTCTCAACAAGTTGGGACTCGAACCTGGCAGAACCCCACACTTTGCAGTCATCGATAAACGACGACAGAGAAACCTGCGGGGAATTCTGTGAAACGACATCGCTTAACACGGAATACAATGAGTTAACCATCAGAATGGAAAGACTACACCCTTGAACCGCCGAATTCGTAGACATAACCCTGCTTCCAAAAGCACTGCCCAACTTAAAAAACTTGACTTGGTGACGATAAAACCCTTTGGCAGCTCTGGCAACATGAGGGGGAAAACCTAACCCTTCAGCGACCTGCAACGCCAACTCAGGAACAATCAAATCGAAACACTTCCATCTGTCGATAAACAACCCAATGACGTCATCGATGCCTGATGCCTCGCGCTCACTCGTAAGATCAAGAGACGAAGCATCTGCATTTCTACCTTTGACACCACCAAGAATGTTGCAAGGAAAAACTTTATTGGACCATTCAGACAGCTGCTTAAACCTAAGAGACGACCAAACACTATAAATCACCGATGAAATCCCAATGGCTCTGGTGTCTTCAGGAGACCGAACGGTATCATGTTTGGCAATGCTAGAGACACTTACGGTACGAATAACAGCAGGCCACGCTCCAGAGGCCTCGGCTAACCTCATTACGAACGTAAAACCTACCCACCCGCACGGCGGCAATTGGTGCAACTCTGCAACCGCCCATCCGTCCAAGCCACTACACTTGTTGGCAGATTTCCTTTGAAACAACTTAAAGACATCATGATGGTCGAGGGGTTCAATGTCACACTCGGCCCGAATACGCTGAATTGACTGCCCGTACTTAAGGGTGAACTGGCGAAACTGATGCTCGACATCAAACTCGGAGTGATGGTTGTAAATCTCTTGCATATGCGAAGTAAGCATAGCAAGCATCTTATTCGGGGAACAAACGAAGGAACCAGAATCATCGAGAAAGACTTTAGGGGGACCAACCAACCCTCCTTTAAGCCACCTGTGTACCGCAGCTTTGTCCTTTGTAGAGGAAATTCTTAATTTGCTTTTCCAAGCAGCGATGGCATCGCGCTTAGACCTACGCTGATCATTCACTTCAGACTTCCGTATTTCATCAAGAGCAGTGTCTACAGAAACTCGGAGGTTTTCTGGGGAGGAAACATCCAAATGAGCTCCGAGGTGCAACTTGGAGGCTACTCGACGAAAATTCTTAACAGTGTTGTCCAAGCATACGAACCAAATGGGATTCATTTGCGAAGGCCACCTGGCAGCCTTGAAGAGCAACTCTCGACACAGTTTCTTCGCCTTGGCGTATGCACAAGCGAGTGAGTCGACTTTGATTTGCGCTCTGTGAACCCTTGTCTTACGGAATGCGGGTAGTCGGCCCCGGCTAGAAGGAATCTGCATACCACTAATGAGGTTCAACATCTCAGTAGCAATCATACAAGCAATCCTCCAAGCTTCTTCGACATCATTGGCTCCGACGGCCCCGATTAACCTATCTTTGTGAGCATCAAGGACTGGTTGACAAATATCTTCCCGCCGGGACCACTCGCAAGGACCGGAGGGCTTTGCGCCAAAGATCCAACGGGGATGAGGCTTAACAACGAAGATTTCTTCTTGAAAGACGTCGCAATTAAGCGAAGTGTGAACAGGCGTAATTATGCCCAGGAAAGTCGCATCCCCTCTCAAAGTTGCAATCGGAAACCAAGGTCAAGGCCTTGGTATTGGTCAATACGAAATCGATGCGCGTCTTACCGCAACCGATGCTGTACCCTTCCTTCCAGCTGGTCTTCGTGAACGATGCTTCAATCGGAAGGTTGCGCAGAGTTTGCTGCATTGCATAGACATCGGTCCAACTACCCGACATAAGGGCCTCTTGGATGGGGCTAGAACCGTCAGGATCATCTTGGAAATCCCCGCAAATAAAAACAGGATAATCGGCATACGTCGCAGCAAACTCGAACAAGGCACGGAGCATTTCATCCCGCAAGGCTTTGTTGTCAGATCCCGAAGGAAGGTACACATTGGCAGCATAAAAACCCCCACGGTCGGAAGAACACCAAAGAACTGAACGCTGGACCTAAGAGCAAACCAATCCTCAGGGATCGAGATCTCTTGCATGACGGCTCCTATTCGAGACAAGGCGGCAAGGCCGCCATGATTCTGTCGCATGGCCGCACTGCGGCCTTTCACTTCAATGTTTTTGGGTTGCTCGCCAATGACAAGATTGAAACCGTGCTCACGAAAATAGTTATTAAGAAAAGAAACAGAATGCGAAGGAATGCGCGACTCCTGAATGAAAACAAAGTCAGTCGGAGACCCTCGTGACGTAGAGTCAGCGGCTAAAGCGACGAGATCATTGCGATGCTTCCCACATGAGGAAACGTTGATAGAAACGAAACTTAAACCAGGACCTTCACCAGGAAAACCCTTGCAAGGAGAGAAAACTGTGAAGTTGAGGTGGTTTGGGTAAGCAGGCGTCTCAAGGCACTCATCCGAATGCCAAGTTTGCGTCATTAACAAACTGCGAAATGCCGATGTCAAAAACGCACCTGGATAGGCACGCGACACGGGCAAATCTACGGCGTGCAGGGCGCTAAGCGCAGCACAAGACCTCTCACATGAATTACAAATTAAACAGAAGGCTAGCGTATCCTGTGCTATCAAAGGGACACGGGGGAACTTAGAATGATTTAACTTCAGTCCTAGGGTTGCTTCATATCGTTTTTTAGTTGGCTATACCCCAGAATGCTAAATACTAAACCCCGACACTCTTCTCTAATGATTACGCAGGGTCCCGACAATATGCTTGCGCAGTGGGAGGCGAATCCCACTTAAGGGTTTAGGGTTTAGGAGGGACTCGCTGGCTGGCACTAAGAGAAAGCAGAGCTTCTCTGTCTGGTTCTTAGTAGGGAATGGGGGCATGGATCCCTATGATAGCCCCTTAAGGTCCCCTACTATAGCAGTCCCAATTTCCCCTTCCCTCATTCCCTACTAAGAACCAGACCGTTTTTGCAGGGTCTCTTTTGGTAGGATGGTCAGATGGGGCGTAAGAGTGGCGTCGGCAGAAACGTTTGGATTTCTGTATCTATTCAAATTCCAGCTGGATCAGCCTCGGAGCAAAAGTAAAAGCTTTAAACTCCTGATATTGCAGAGACCATAATGGCCGTCTAGCAAGCCCTTGTACACGTCAAAAACACCGTAAACGCCAGACTGGCCGCCAGACCGGAAGTTTCGCCGCAAACAAGACCATATCTGCACGTCTCGGAGATTACGTTTAGTCAGGCTTGAGCGTTGACGGTATAATTCATATTTACACTGCTGGCTGGTGTCTTGCATGCTGCCACACGGTGCTCAGGCACATCCATCGCACGATTTTGCTTTCCAGTGCGTGGTCCTGTCGCGGTGCGTGCCCGCGCTGGAAAGTACTCGTTTAGCTGCAGTGCCCATAGGAATAGCAATGCCCTCGCCCATCAACCGTAACTATGAATGAAACTTCATACACTGCCTGGAACCCCATCCTTCCAAAATCCACATAGAAGCCCCTTCCTAAAATCCCATATCCCGCACCACCAGCAATGGCCGTAAAAACGTCTTCAAACCCTGGCCCTATAAAGCCAGCCCTAAGCCCTAAAACACTAAAGCTCAAACCCTGAAGCTTTAAAACAAATTGATAAAGGCTAAAACCCAAACCCTGAAACTCAAACCCTAAAACCCTAATGGCCTAGGAAGAACACTGAGTACCGGGACCCGAAGTCCTCGAAAGCGCTCAGCAAACTGAGCTTCGGATTGGGAGTATGCAGAGCCTTCTTTTAGGGTCTTAGATGGTTCAGGGGTGTACCAGCACCCCCCACGTACCCCTCAATGGAGCCCTTATGTCCTTAATAGTGGGTATTTCGCGTATAATAGAGGGTAGTTGGGGGGTGATGGTAGAGGTTTGGGGTTTAGGGCTTAGGGGTTTGGGGCTCAAGCTTTCTGGCTGTAAGGGTTTACGGTTTGGGGTTCAGGGGCTTGGGGTTTAAGCTTTGGTGGGTTTATTGGCACAGGGGTGTTGGTTAGGAGTTTGTTTTTTGGGGGCTTTGCAATGCTGCTGTTTTAGATCTTACTTCGGTTGATGCTGCTGCCACTGCTGTTGCTATTGTGGTGACTGTCGAATTCGGTGCCATTGTCGTTGAAATGCGTCGCGAATGACGCCCCATAGCATGTGTCGAGGGTCCGTAAAGGTGTTTTTGGTTGCGGCATCAACTTTGTCGTAACTGCTGATGGGACTGGATGGTTGTGGATGGTTGTGGACTCGAGAACAAACCGGTTGAAGGATGGATCGCTGCAACTTTGTTAACGTAGAAAAGTTGGTCCCAATGCGGGCTGGCATGATTTGTAGTGTCTTCAGTTGCTAAACCCTCGTCTGACTTGTCGAGCACGAGTGACAAAAAAAGGGGTTGTCGGTTTTTTATTCTTAGCAAATTTAGGTTTCGGCCTGTGCTTGATGCTTGGATTTCTTTGTTTTCTTGTTTTCCTGCGTGAAGGCGTTGGAGATGATGATGGCGCCCATGCTGGTCAGGATTTCTGTTGTTTCTGTTCTGCTGACCTACGTCTTCTTGTTGCTGCCATTCCCATCTGTTTGCTTTTTCCGGTTGCCGGGCAGCATACACCGCGGGCCAAGTTGTACACCCCTTATCGCGCGAACGACAAACAGACAACGACGCTGAGACCTAATGATGGCAGCGAAGCCAACCAAGGTAGACCGTACGACCCCGCTCCCGACTCCCACCCCCTTCAAAAAAGCAGTGTACCTGCAACAAAAGGGGCTTGCCACACTTGCGCATGTGCCCCCGCCTGGGTACTTCCGTACGTTGTTGTCTGGGTTGCAAGACGTGTTTTATAATCATGTTACACCAGAAGAAATGTAGAAAAAACACGAACTGTGCTGGCCCCCAAGCATGAAGCTCGCAGCCGTGAACTTCACATACCTATAAGCTCTAACCCCTATATATCTACCCATAGGCCCCACAGTAGTTCCTTTTCGGGATTATTTCTACATATGAACCCCAAAAAGGAACTACAATGGGGCCTACATCCGAACCAGGGAGCTGCAGCCCAGTGTCATGGTTGCTGAGGAACAGCAACCTCCAGGAAGTCTCAATCGTCATGAGGCCTTCCTTCAGGGTTTATGATTTAGGTTTTAGGCTTCAGGCTTCAGGGTTTTTGGGTTTACGGTTTAGGGGCTTCTGCCTGTGTTGGGGCTGGAGCTTTGCATTCGGAGCGAATGCCAAACCCTCCGAGCCCTTCTAAGATCCAAATCATAACCCTTCAGCTCGAAGAGTAATGCAAAGCCCTCAAGCCGGGCCCTTTCTCAGGCCCTAGACACCCGTCTAGACGGAGCTGTTGGTAAACTTAGTATGTATATTGGCACTGAATCCTTCAAGTACGTCTCAGCTAGGAGCTTCAAGTGTAGAGGCTTCGTGTTTGAGTCTCGGGGCGTGTAGGCCTGAGGACCTCATGCTTATATCATAAGGACCCTTACGGGGAGTGGGGTGGAGGGGCGTAAGGGGCCTTCATACCGATAACAAGGGCGAACAAAGGCCGATTTAAGGAGGTATAGTCCCCTACCCCCTCCCCCCCCAACCCGCCTAAGGGTCCCTATGATTACAGGGCCTGTTCATTCGGATGTGCAGGAGGGGTTTATTGGGCTGTGGGAGGGTTATCAGGGTCTAAACGTGTATAACTTATAACCAAACCTAAACCACAACGGCCGCATAGACGCCAAAAGCGGTTGTCCCCGAACTCCACAGAACCGATAACACCCTCATCCCCAAACCCCGATGGTCCTTAAACCGCTAAACCCTAACCGGTAACCTGATGCTCCCGAACACTTCCCGGGCTTGAGGTAGAGTTGCCTCCATTTGCTCAGACCAGCATACGGCTCTTTGGGTGATAGGATCTTAAGTTAAAAGGTTACTTGGAGGCTTTTTTGACTTAGTAAGTAGGGTTAGTAAGGTGGGTCATGGGGATTATAATAGGGTTTCTAGGGCATATTAAGTAGACTCACTAAGTCGAAAGGGCCTCCAAGTAATTCGGATCATCAGACTTGGGGTTCCAAGCGGCTTGGGGCTTTGATTCTAAGCCCACGGGGTTTGGTTTTCTTTGCCTGCACGCACCTCCCGGGGCAACCGACTCGTAGAAGAGCCAGCCTGCTGGAAATCGTCATGGTCGTCGACGTCATCACCATCATGATCTTCTTCTTCGCTGTCTTTTTCGGCATTAATGCATTTCTCCTCCTTTGCGTGATCGCACGTCATCGCCATCAGCGCCATTGGCATCATAACATTCCACCATGCGTCATAAAGTCCTTCTTTGCACTTTCAAGTTCATCATTACCAACACCACAAACATCGTTTCTTCTTGACTCAGAAGCACGGTTACGACGACCATCGTCCTGCGGCCCGCTGACCCGAAAGCCATGCCGATGAAATGCCGTGTAAACTCCGAGCAAGCCAGATGAAACCTTTGGGGTTTTGCAGCTACACTGTAAAAGGACCCTAAGCCCTAAAGCCTTAAGTCTGCAGAGCCCTCAAAAAATGAAAACCCAAAGATGTCTCTAAACCCCGGAAACACTCAATAAATCTTAAGCCTGCACACCCATCCATATATGTGTATTTATATATATATATATACATGTATATATACATATATAGTATGAATAAGTATGGTCCAGTATGGTTGCCATATATATGTAACTTTAGAACTTACTAAGTTCTATGATCCTTTAGGTACCACACATTGCTAGTATGATTATCAAGGCCCTAGTCGGGTATTTACTAAACCAGGTTCCAGGGCATCTCAGGATTTGTAAGAGTGCTGTGCTTTCGGATGGCATTTGTGGGTGTTGGTCTGGTCCAAGTTTGTTTTAGCAGAGGGTTTAGGGTTTACCTGGACCCCCAATGACCTACCTTTTGAAGGACTTATATACGGAAATCATAAAAGGGAGCCCTAAACAGGAAGGTTCTTTAGGGTCCAGGTAGGGTCAAGGGTTCGTCCCTGCACTCTGATTGATCAAACCTGGGAGCCTGCAAGCACAGAGAGCCCGCAACACACAACGACACATGAATGGATCTTAACTTAAACCCTCAACCCTAACCCCCCCCCTCTCCAAAAAGTAATGATGCGCACACACGCACCTTCAGAATTAAGAAATAGCAAAACAAGTAAGCATTACACAAAGATTAACGAAGAGAGCACACTTTCAACCAAGCCAATGCCGTTTAAGGTCCCCTTAAACCCCAACCATTATAGGGTTCCTTCTAGGGTCCTTTTTACCCTAATGCCGAAACCCTATCCGCAAAACCGCAATCATTAGGTTCCTTCTATTAGGTCGTTCTTTTTAGGGGTGCATAAAGGCTAAAACCCAAAGCCCGAAACTCTAAACCCTTGTGACAACCCTAAACCCGGAAGCTTAATCCCGAAACCCTGAACCCTAAACCCGAAACCCAAAGTTCTGAACCCTAAACCTAAACCTGGAAGCCTACGTAACCCGAAAACCGAAACCCTGAATCCGAAACCCCAAGTTCTGAACCCTAAAAGCCCGAACCCCGAACCCTCGACCATGAACCGTAAACCCCTAAAACTGGTGAAAGCCTTCCACAACATGGGGTTGCTAAGGTTGAGGATATACATCCCGCATTCCCCATAGTAAGGAACATACCAGAATTCCCATAGTTTAGGGCCATTAAGGTAATGCAGGATTTGTATCTTCAACCGTACCGACGTTAACTGCAAGGTGGACCCCAGAGACTCCAAAACCCCATGATTCAGGAACATACCGTAAATCATACTGGGATCCCTAATATGATTTAAGGTATATTCCTTGATTAAGGGATTTGGGGAGGTCTGGGACAAAGGTGCTCAACAAAAAAGCGAAAAAAAGCTAAACTCCAATAGCAACCCTAAACCCTAAATCCTCAAGGATCCAAGCCGGACTGGAGATGCCCGCTTTGGTGGAGGCGGTGAAGATCCTCTACGCCCCCTCGCCGCACAGAAGACCTTTCTCCATGTCGTTTTGAGGTTTTTGGGCTTTAGGCTTCATGTATAATCCGGGTTTTGGGGATTTAGGGTGGGGTGGCGGGTGGATTGATATGTGTTGCTGTGTTTTGGGGGTCTGGGTAGGTTTTCCTTCCAAAAGGTTGCATACATGTTTGTTGTGCTGGTTGTTTTTTGGGGTTTAGGTTTGTGTCAAAGGTGGTTTGGGTTGTTTATTATTGTAGTGATTCGTTTTTTCGCAGTTCTGGTTTAGAGAATTTAGACGTGCTTCTGAATATACCAGTTGTTGTTCTTCTGTTCCCGCAGCAGTAAGGGTGGTCCTTCGTTCCCGCTCCACGTTGGCACAGGTTTCGTGTCAATGCTTGGGTTGTGCGAAAGTTCATAGTGGCTTTATTCGGTTTTGAGAGCGCTGTGTAAGCGCCTTAGCTTAGGATGCCATAATATGGGTCCACGGTTTCTGGTGAAGAGTCCTGCAATTTGGGAGGCGTGGGTGCAATTTAATGAATTTGCCAGGTTCCGGATACATGCAAGACGCGGGACTTTGTCGGTACCTGACACCAGGGAAATTACTGCATGTCACTACCGTGACCACAAACCCCAGATTCTAAACCACTGACCCCTCAGACATCACGTCAAGGAGAAAGCTTCTAGAAGCCAACTACGGTTCTGACTTCCTAGAGTCTTAGAGTCGCTGAAATGTTTCAGACCAAAGCCTCAACCTGAAACCTATCTTAAGCTACCATAACCTACTTTTTCGTAGGTTCTTACTTAAGTTTAAACCCTAATACAGAATTTATAGGGACCCTACCGAAAAGTAGGCTTTGGTAGTTCCAGGTATGAGTTCAACTTATAGCACACTGGAGGTTCTCGGTGCAGAGCATGCAGACGTCCCTGGACAGAGAGGGTTTAATTAAGGTTTGGGGTTGAGGAGATTAGGGTTGATGGGGTGTAGGTGTACGACTTTTCCCCTGTCCAAAGAAGGCTTGCTCCTAACAAATCCTGAATTGCATGATGATATGACCGTCTCCACTGTTCTGGAGATTGCGGAAACGGTGTGGCCGAAGCAGCAGGCCAGAATTTGCGATAAGTTCACCAGGGAGATGTCGAGTAGCGGATGTGCTGCTCAAACTCCGCAACATCCTGAAGGGGAGGCAAACCAGCGAGGATGAGGATGTCGGCAATGTCGATGCTAACCGAAGGGCTGTGGACCTGCATCCGTGCAGCCAAGTCGGGTTATGCCGTGGCGATGCAATGGGCCAAGCTCCGGGTTTGCACGACCACCACTACGTCTTTGCAGCAAGCAGTGCGGTGGCGCGCTGCTCTGACAAAGTTGAAGAGCACGGCAGATCGGCGCATGGGCACCGGAGACTGCCGCCCTCTGACTCTTGGCATGTTGTGGGAGCCTTTTGCCAGGGATTAGCCTTCAGGTGCTTGGTGGCGTGCTTGAAAGAGACATGCAGCTGGACTTTGATCTACATTCAAGTGAATTGGAACTCCTAGACCCTAAACCCTAAACCGAATTGGAACGAACAGACTTGGGAAATACATTGCCGCACCGCGAGAACTCCGAACACCCCTTCCTTAGCCCCAAAATTCCTACCTTCTTAGGCTTCCTTATCATGATGTCCTTATATGAGTCCTTGAAACGGTAGGTTGTTCAAGGTCCAGGTTCACATCTGTATTATATGAATACACGTTGAACATCGGCAACAAAAGTCACACTTCAGCCAGGAATCAACAACAAGTAACCCGATAGATGGATGGATAGCTAGACAGCCAGATACATGGAAGCCAACCTTTAAACCCTGGCGCACTTGAACCCGAAGCCCCTAAACCTCTGAGCCCCAAAACGAATCTATACCTCGATCCTTAAATAGGCCGCATTCGACCGTTATCAAGTCCTTCTGCGGGCTGCTAATGCTAAACGGCTTGTAGCCAAACAGGACGCTGAATGAAAGGAGCATCCTTAAACGGAGCCCTAAGCCATAAAACCCGGCAACCTAGACCCCAGAACCGAACTATTTTTAAACCTAAAGCATCCTCAAGAACGCCTTTCGAACTAAACCCTAAACCTTGAACCGAGGCTTGTTTGGATTCGAAGAGCACGGTGCAGGGCGACACGCAGGTGGGGCGAGATTTAAGGGCTTTGGTGTCAGGGTTTCAGGGTTCGGGAAATACGTTTATAATATTTATAGGCGCCTTAATAATTAGAATAGGGCTTTGGGGCCCATTATACTATATAACTATAGTAAGGAACCACCAAAATAGCAGAGGTAATTATATATATATATATATATATATTAAGGCCGCTATATTAGACGGAGTTCCGGATCTTGGGGTTAGGACGTGTTTTGAGTGTCCTTGTGCAGGTTGGACCGTTCGGAATCCACTGCCCACAAGCATCCTTGCCAAAAGAGAGCCTCCCTATGGGACAGGTCTGATTTGAGATTAGTGCTCAGGGTGCATGCAATTTCCGAAGGGATAAGCTCAGTTGATCAAACCCCTAAGCCTAAACCGCGTGGAAGCCCAGCTACCTGTAATATAGGGGCCTAAACAATTACCTCTAATATTCTGGGTTCCTTATTATTACAAGTATAGTAGACTGGGCCTCAAAACCCTGTTCGAACTATTAAGGCCCGTATATTAGCTACTTGCACATCCTTAAACTCCCTAAACACTAAGATTCCCTGTGCCCGAATAGTATATCATGGTTGTCAAAATTATGGTCCTTTTTTGGGTCCCTAATATAATACGGCGCCTAGTATTTAGGAAACCCCAAAAAGGGCCCGAATTTTGACAACTATCCATTTACTTTGGCTCCTCAAGCCCTGAACCTTAAACTCCTAAACCCTGATCCCTAAAACCCCCGAAACCCCTAGGAGACCATAAAAGGTCCGGGCAGCTCCTGAAGGACTTAAACCCTAAAGCCCTAAACCGTATAACCCAAAGCCCCAAACCCTATAAAACCCGAACGTAGACCGAGACCCGAAGAGCCCTCAAAGGTTTGGGCAGCTCCTGAAGGATGTCTTGGCCTCACGGATGCCATGGCCTCCACCTGCACAGCCTCTGGGGCTAAACATGGCTTGGGGCCTTCGAAGCTGAGGAGTTTGAGAATTTTGTTGAGGATTAGGGGTTTTGGTAGGTGGCTTTAGGGTTTGGGGTTTGTAGGGTTTGGGGAATTTGAGGGCTTAAGGGTTTGGGAATTAGGGTGTGGGGTTCAGGCGGGTTTAGGATCGTTAGTGTGTATCATGGTTTTTAGGGGCTGGGGTATGGAGTTCAGGGAGCTGAGGTCGTTGAGCAGGTCGTCTCATGCACAAGGCTTGCTTCAGTTTGTGTTTTACTTTTGTTTTAGGTGGATTCAGAGGGGCTTTTTTAGGAGGTCCGAGAAGAGTTTTCAAAGGCCAGAAGGGCCTTTGAAGTCTCATTCACAGGTTTCAAAGGCCTGAAAGGTTGATAATACGTATCAGGGTCTTTGGAGGGGCTTTTCTGGAAACGGGTTTTGGGGTTTTAGAGTCGTCGAGTCAAGGTTCCGAAGTTCGGGGGGTGTTAGGGTTTAGGGGTTAAGGGTTTAGGCCCCTAGGCCTTTTCGTCTTAACCGGTTCTCTGACCTCGAGCCTCCCTTTGGAAAGTTCCCCAAAGCCTAAACATCGCAAAGACCTTGGCCTTCTACAGCACTTAAAAAGAGACTACTTAAAGCCCAAAGTATGTTCTATATGAACCCTTAACCCCTTAAACCCTAAACCCCTAAGAGCCTCGACATAAACATACAGCCCAGCCGCCCGTAGCCCGATTCTAAATAGTCACCCCCCAGAGTTGGAACTTGTGAATGGGACTGTGGTTGTGGTTTGGGGCCCAGGGTAGTTTAGGGCAGCCTCTTGGCAGTAGGAGGAGGAGTGCCAATATTGGAACTTTTTTCCCTAAACCCCAAGCCCCAAATGGTACATAGTATATACGGACCCGTGGGGAAGTCTACAAGGCTTCAATGTCAACTTGTGGATTCAGGGTCTCGAAGGGTTCGCAGGTTTTGGGGCTTAGGGTTTGCTCTGTTGGAAATCCAGCACGGCTGCTCGCGTCGTAGATTTTAGGTTCAAAGTGGTAATGGTGCTGCAACAGCGCAGGACTGGCCGTAGACCACTGCCATGAAGGCCGTGATCTTCCTATGGTTGGTGGCGTCTGCTGGACACGGAATGATTTACCAGGACAACTCCGTTACATTTGCGGCAGAACATAGCGGAAAGTTACCAAACATGTTGACTCTGAGTGGTGTGGCATTCACGATCCGTTCGTTTCGCATAACCAAAGGCCAGGATCCAGACGGCAACATCGAAGTGGGCCAAAAGCAGGCGTTTGCGGGCTCCAACGGCGACTTTGTCTTTCGGATCGGGCACAACAGGAGCAAAGAAGTCGCCACTTGGTTCAGCTACGAATTGGGTCGGGCTGACAGGTGCACCTTCTTCCATTACCCAGGCCGCCTCTACTTCGCATTCAAAGGCGACTTGGAAGTGCGAGTGACTCGATCTCCGACCTCCCAGACCCACCACCTGATCAAGGATGTGCTGATCGCGCAAGGCCACGCTGGATTGAGAAACAACTGGTGGTTTGGAGGCAAAACGTGTTACAGGACCGATGACGACGATGGCGATGACCTTCTTCGTGGTCATCGCGTTTATTGCGAAAGTGAGGAAGACGCTGATGGCAAAGTGGCCTACGTCCGTTTCCAGCGCGGGGGGTTTGACCCATATCACAGAATTCGTGTCCAAAAAGTTGTGTTTCAGCACAAGAAGCCGAGACGTGGCAACCAGACCTTTCTTGCGGCGTTGCCCGACACAAAGAACACAGGCCTTCCAGTGCACGGCAATGTTGCGCCAAAGGGCAGCATGACTCTGCCAGTGGAGCGGTGACACCCGGCAACCAGACCACACAAACACTATTTCCATAGTGCAAAACGTTATCTACTATTGGTCGGCGTTGCAGAACAGCCATTGCCGATATCGTTTTTTAGTTGCTGTAGCTGGGACACCATGGATTGATCTGTACAGCGGCATATTGTCCTGTGCCAGAAGCACCAAACAGTTTTTAAACAAATTGCAACCTGAAAACGAGCACGGCTATTGTCATGCGACGTCCACGAAAGTAGCCGGGACCCTGTTAAACGTTGTGCCAGTTTGCACGGAGGCATGCCTCTGGCTGCCCGCTGCCGCTTGCTCATCCTGCTGGCAGAGGCTGCCCGCAGCTCAGTGTTTGAGGGGTTCGGCGCTTTGGGGCTTTAGGGTAGGTTAAACTTTAGGGCCTTTAGGGTCTTCAACCAGGCTGTAGGGGTTTAGGGTTTAAGGGCAAAGAAAAAAGGTTGGTTGAATTTGAACATGAACAGGCCATGACTCCCTACACTATACTTGGATTCTTCATGTACGGGACCAATCCGTCTCCCTCCGCCCGGAAGCGCGTGAGGGTGAATCCGGGGTCTGCCGACCGGATTACGTGGCAATCCCCAAACCCTAAACCCCAAAGGGTTTTAGTGCGGTTAAGGGTGTCGGAACTGGTTAATGCAAGTTCCAAAAGCCCTTTGATTTCTGTAGAGCAGCTGTGTTTTTAGGTTTCCAGATTGTAGCTAGAGTCGAATGTAACCCCGAAACTTTTTTCTCATTTCTCAGGCCCTCTACAACTTAGTAGCTGAGCTGGTCATCTTCGACTTTTTGGGGTCTGTAAAGCCTTACTACAATGAAGAAGGCGGAACCGCAACTGAATCATTAAGGCCGAAGCACTCCTACTGTTTTAAATAGAAAGATTGACTTTCGTGACCGGGGACCTCAGGTTGTTTGAGCAATTCCCTACTCAGTATCAGTCCCCACTTCTAAAATCAGGAGACGTAATGCCGAGGTTAACAGCAAAATCAAGAACACAAAACCTGGAACCTTTCAAACTTAGCTTTTTGGGGTTCCTGCTTATGAGTTCCTTGTATAACCATGCCCTAAACCCTAACCGTACGGTGCGCATTAAGACACCTTTCGAAAGCCGACGAACTAAACGTAAAACGCTGGAAAGCCTCTGCTGTTTCAGAATGAGCACTTTAGGAACTTTAAGGCTTAGGGTTTGGGGTTGAAGAAACAGTGCTGAAGCCCTAAACCCTCACTCAGACCCCAAACCCTAAAGAACCCTCGTGCAACCACTGCGCAACTTTATTCAACCTTATTCGATAGAACAGCTTTTAATTTTCGCCAAGCCCTGAACAAAAGAATCTATTAATACCATACCTAGCAAGCCCTATGAAGTAGACGCCATGCGCAACTGTATTTGTGTGCCATTCTTCGAACTCCAAAAAGCTCAAACCCTTATTGAAGCCTTATTGCTATACCTAGAGAGCCGCTTCCGAAGCTTAAGCTAGGCTCAGGATAGCTCAGCACCGGACGTCAGCAGTTACACCGGCTGAAGATACTCGTAAATTCGGTGTGACAATCATAGCGGCAGTCCCATAGTCCAACCAAGTGCCCTGCAATGCGGGCTTCGTCCTTGCCAAGTAGGAGGGAAAAATACCTAGAAGACGCTACCTAGGGTCTCCATTGTAGTTCAATTGCTTGTGTTAGCTTATGGAGGATTTCAAGCAAACAAAAACTGCTTATGCAAGAACCCGGAACTCCAAGGGCTTACATGGTCGGGCTAGCGAAATTTAGCAATATGGGTTGTTACAGGTATTGGGGCTAATGCCCAGTAATCAGATAATTACGTGGGTCTAGGATGGTAGTGATGTAGGTTGATATTTGGCGAAGTATATGAGGATTGGCCGCTTGTACCTGCAGGGTTAAGGTTATTGGGGGTTAGACTTCGCAGCAGGGTCGGCAACCTTTTTGGAATATTGCAGTTGCTACATAATCCCAAAGGTCAGCCTGTAGTTCGCCTAGGCTACTCGACGGCTGAGACATTTGGGGGTTGAGAGGCCTGGTGGTTTCGGGCCAGAAGGGTCTGGGTCTGGGGAAACGGAGGATAAGATTTGCCCCAGACCTCGAAGTCTACAACCCGAAGGCTCCAGACCGTACGCCCTATTCCCCTATTTCTTTTGTTTTGGGAGTCGATCTGATGTTGGTATTCCAGAGGTTTTTGGCTGTCCGTTCAAGGGGATCTTGGGTAACTTCGTATGAATCCGACTCATGAGGAAAGTGGCTTCGTGGAAGGTGTTTGAGGGCTGGCCACGGTTACGTTAAGTAGCCCGAGTCAACAGCGTCCGAATGCTGCGACGATGCCCCAAGGATGAAAGACTAGGGTTTGCAATTGGTTTTCAGGAGATCAACTCCAGAACAGATAAGGGGGACATTGCTTTCGATGGAAGATTTCAAGAGAAAAACATGAAACAGACATTCTTTGCGAATCAAAACTTCGACCCGAGCATCAACAGGAAAGGTGAAGGGCACACCCGCTTTCTGGGCCCTTCCATATAGCTAGCGGTAGCACATTTCTTTTCCAGTGGCTTGGACAGACTTTCAGCTCCCCTCATCCCTTCATCTTATCTAACCTCGGTGGCCGTTTCGGAGATTTTTAGTTTTTTGGTGTTTTGTGGGGTTCATTGCATGTAGCCGCAACAGCAGCCTTCAGGCTCCAGGGATCCTGTCGGGGATGCACGGACATCCCTCACCCTTACAAGATGTCTGTGGTGAGTGCAGGGTTGAGGCGTTTGTTTGGGAAAAGGGCTGGGTGAGCGTGTTTAACTGCCAACGTCCAAGTAGCACTACAGCAGTTAACGATGAAGCATGAAGGTAAAGTAAAGCTGATACGGGACAGTGGAGATGGTGATGATGTGCTTGCGGACTGCACGAGGTTCAAGCAGATTCAAGCAGTAGATGAGCTCACTGAATTTCGCTTCGATTTGAAATGGCGGCGCGCTGTACATTCATAGCGCTTCTGCAGGTCATGAGCCTCCAGCCGCGAACAGTGCCCCTAAGCCAATTTTAGCCTGACACCCTACCGTCGAAAGCCTTCCGATCATCCCTACCACCTGAAGCCAGCCTCCGATTCGAACTTGTTTCTTTCAGATTCCATGACTCAGGATAAAAGCCATCTCGTCGATTAAAGAACTCCGTGTTAGTTGTGCCTGCAAGTAAAGCCACTGTTGCAAAACCCTGTAGTCCAAACCCTGTCCCCTATTCCCTAAACCCTAAATCCTAAGCCCTAAACCCTACATCCTAAGCCCCTGTGGTGGTGGTGGCGGTGGTGGTGATGGTTTTGGCGCTTTAGGGTTGAAGGGGAGATTCTTGACAGAGCGTGCCTGCAGGAGAGTTGTCTGCCTGTGAAAACTCGTAGGCAGGACACTTGAATGCGCAGCTGCATGTCGTCCGGATTGGCATGTGGCCCAATCAATATTTCAGCTCCTCTTTGTGGGGCGCCGCCATGCTCTTAAATGTTTCTCCCTCCCGTCCCTCCCTGGGGAATGGCTCGGTTTCTGCGAAGCCAGTGACTTTTGAAGCCAGCACACTCTTGCTGTAAAGTGCATCGTTGCTCTACCCTCCAGTGGCCAGCTGTCAAAACGAGCTGTTCTTTCCTGGGGCCCCTTCGGCAAGTTCATGTGAGCGTCATGCTCAAGAATTTCGGTTTTAGGATTTTAGGCTTTCGGATTCTAGGATATACGGGGTTCAAGGATTTAGGTGTTGGGGGTGTAATTTTTACGGGTGCTCAAAGCCTTGGCGGGTGTTTTTTTGGGGGCTTTTGGGTGCAAGGAAGGAGTCGGAACACCAGTAGTAGGGTTCCTTATAGGATTTCTTACTCTCATGACTATGTTACAACAAAAAGATATGCTTAGTATGGCCATGTTGTAGTAACAAAAAGATGCTTCATTATGAATACGAATGATCACAGTAGAATGTTCAAGATAGTTGCCCTGATCGAATGTTCAGACCCCTACACATCTTACTGTGTGGGATTGCCTGGAGGACACCGTCGTGGAGGATCCGTAGGCGCGGTTCAGACTATCTGAGGTTTACTTTCGCTATTCTGAAGTTTTGTTCTTACGCTATCTCAAACGTTCTCGAAGGTTGTTTTCCTTCATTTTTGTAGGACTGGCTGCTCTTTTGCGGCTTCGAGGTGCATGTCGTGGTGTTACAGGCTTTGGGGCTTGGAGGTTATGGAGGTTTGAGGTTCCTGGTTTGTTGTGTCCGTGTATGGCGAACAGTCAGCGACGACGCAACATCCTGCGCGCCGTACTTCCCTGGTATGGCACACCATGGATAAGGTGACAGTACCATCATTTCACGCTTAATTAGGTTTTCAGTATAAAGGGTTTATGAATGTCTATCATGATTGGCCTGTCGAGTTTATGGGGTTCCGTCAAGCGCCGTTGCCGCGCTGATTCCTGCAGAACCATTGGAGCCTTTCTTGCACTGGCTGGATTTTTTGTACATCATCGCCCCGACACCTTACACACTTCATCAACGCCGCCAGGCTTGAACATCAAACCGCTAAACCCTACGCCCCGAACCCGTACATCATACACCCTCTATATACAGGCCAACCTCAACACTCTAACTCTAAACACAAGACAGTGAGAGCGTAAACCCAAGACAGTGGTCCTACCCCTAGACCCCCCAACTACCCTCTAATATACCCCAAATACTCACTACTAAGGGCCATAAGGACTCAATTCGGGCCCTTGGGGGGTCCTGGCCTATAGACCCCCCGTCTACCATCAGTGCGGCTGTCACAGCTGTAGGATGGCCTCAGGATTGTGGAAGCAGCCGAAAACGTCCTGGGGCGCTCCCTCTGAGGGCCGCGTTGTCATCTAGGATTTAGTTGTCCTGATGGCCAGGGTCCTTGTGTTTCTGATAGCAAGGATCCTAGTATTTCATGCGAAGATTGAGGTATGTATGTATGTATGTATCTATGTTGTCACATATGTAAATAAATAAATAAATAAATAAATAAATAAATATATATATATATATATGTGTTCTGAACCTCCCATATTGGAAAACCCTAAACCCTACTTCGACCACGTAAGTTCTGGTCCAGAGTTGAAAAGTGGCTGGCAAGGATGGAGTCGCCTTCTCCGTCGCCATCGGCTCGGCTGCAGGCGTCGCCTTCGGTGTGGCCACCGTTAGCGTGCCTCGGATCGGATTTGTTCGGCCTTTCAATGCCCGGATAGTTCGGTATGTTTAGGCTTGCCCATATACGGTTTCAGGTTCATGGAATATGGTGGCGTTTTGCCCCTGCTGCGTGTCAGAGGCGATCATGAAATAAGTTTATCATGAATGCCCTTGCGTGGGCACCAGGAGCTCAATGTAGGGGTCGGAACACTTAGGAATTGGAAGCCCCATGCCAATAGTTTGCCTAAAAAAACATCAAGGCCTATTCTTACTGTGGTCGGCAATGTAGGCACAGCTTCAACAAGGAGCTTGGAAGGCCCACTGTGAGAAGTTGGGTTCTGGGATGGCCTTAGAGAGTTCAGCAATGTTGTCATATTCCATTTCAAGGTGGTGTACAACGTCATTGTTGCAAGTCTAGAATGTCTAGAGTGTTGGATTACGGATTTGCACCAGTAGTCTGGGGATCTGCAGAAATAAGGACTGCAAGATAGGCCCTGAAGTAGTAGGACCCCGATTATTGATACCTCGCGGTATCTAGTCTCCATTCTAGCTCTTTTCACCCGTCCGTTAACAGATCTAGTAGCTATGGTTTCAACCCCATGATAAAACAAGCTAGCCCGCCCCCCCTGCCCGCAACAAACGGGCACTGCAACAGAGACGATAGATATGCCACGCATCCTGAAGAAAACCCAAACCCCAAGCCCCATACGAGCCGGCAAAATTAAATTGTACTAGTAGTCCTGAAAAGTCCTAATTTCACGCATACTGTAAGATATCCCCAAACGTATATTAGCTCAAATTATATATATCCCAGAGGGTCCGTTTACACTACCATTATGGAATTAGGCCTTAAAAGACTGTCCCCATTATGGTTTTGTGGACCTATAATTCCATAGTAGTAGTGTATATGGACCCTCTGGGTATTGCGACGTCTACCCATAGGCCCCAAAGTAGTTCCTTTTTGGGATTACCTTATAGGATTCTACATATGAACCCGCAAGCGCCTCCTTATGTGAACCCTACTTTTTTGGTGGGATATAGACCCAGCGTTTCTTAGTCAGGTTCCTACATTAACCCCAAGGGTCCAAAGGACCCGACCATTAGGTACTCGGTTTTAGGATAGTATAGTAGGTTAGGATTTTGGAGAGTGTATGATAATTAGGTACTTGGACCCTTAGGGTTAAGCCGCAAGCCCGCCTAGAAAGGCGCTACTGATCTACCGCGGCTGGCGGACTCCTGCTGTTCGTTTCGATCCTGGGTTTGCAGTTGC
>CAJNDT010001250.1:0-69888 GCA_905221615.1 Symbiodinium sp. CCMP2592 | reverse complement strand
AGCCCAGCCAGCCAGACCACCCAGCCCAGGCCACCCAGGTCAAACCACGCCCATTCCGACAGCCAAGCGCAGGCCAAGCCCATACCCAGCCCCAGCCAAGCCAGTCCAGCCCCTTCCCCAAATTCCAAAACATGGTTCGCAAAAAAAAACTACCGAAATGGCTTCGGGCACCGGCCAACCTTCTGTTCTTCTCTATATCTTCCAAGGTTGGCCGGTGGAGAAAAAAACGACTTCTCCACCGGCCCAACAGCAATCCCAAAATCAAAACGAACCTGGAGCTGGTTAATAACGGAATAAGTTTCTTGATAAGCCAATTCCTCTGCAACCTCCAACTCCCAACGGCCAAATCAAAATAAAATTGCCACCACCCCCTTGTTTCCTACCCCCCCCAATACACCGCCCCACCCCCGCCACCCCCCCGTCCCCCCCCCCTACCCCCCCCCTACCCCCCCCCAACCCCCTACCCCCCCCCCATCCCCTTTTTTAGTACCAGCCCCAAATTGCACCACACTTCCTACCCCCCCTCTAAGCCCCCCCAACCCCCAACCCTCTTCATGCCTCTACCCTATAGCCTCCCTACCCCAAATCCACCAAAAAACCGCCAAAATTCCGTGATGAGGGTTTAGGACGCCTGTGCGCCCTTCCCTCACCCCCGCCCACCCCCCACTGGTTCGACCTGAATGAGGCATGCACCCTCACCCTGAGGCAACAGCGCGAGCCCAGTTCGACCTATTATGGTTCGACCTGTGAAGCACCTTCACGAGGCAACAGCCGGGAGCCTGGTTCGACCTGAATGAGGCACAGCCTGCACCCTCACCCTGAGGCAACAGCGCGAGCCCAGTTCGACCTATTATGGTTCGACTTGAATGAGGCACAGCCTGCACCCTCACGCTGAGGCAATAGCGGGAGCCCAGTTCGACCTGTTATGGTTCGACCTGAATGAAGCACAGCCTGCACCCTCATACTGAGGCAACAGCCGGGAGCCCAGTTCGACTTATTATGGTTCGACCTGAATGAGGTACAGCCTGCACCCTCACCCTGAGGCAACAACCGGGAGCCCAGTTCGACCTATTATGGTTCGAAGATGAATGAGGCGCAGTCACCACTGACTCCTCTGCTACAGCGTCAATCAAGGGACGTGTGCAGTCCAGCTTTCGGTTTGGGGTTTAGGACTTAGAGGATTGGGAGTTCAAGGTACAGCCTGCTCGGTCACCACTGACCCCACTGCTGCAGCGTCAACACAAGCAGACGCGTGCAGTCCAGCAGCCCAGAGCTCGGTTCGACCTTTTATGAGGCGATCCAACAGCCCGACGGTGTGTGTGTTTGTGTGCTTCAAGGACAGTATTTCCATTTACAGCCGTGCTCGATATCTGCCGCTGTTTTGAAGCACTATTCAGCGCAGGTTAATTCAACAGGCCCAGAGTCGCAAGCACAAGCACAGGTTCGAAATTAGGGCTTGCCTTGCTACGAGCAGATAACATTCTACATTTGCCATGCCCGTTTACTGCGCTGGATTCGAGGCCCCTGCAGGCGGTCTGGCCAGGCCTTGCATCTTCGCTCACGATGGCAATGGCGGCCGAGCACGGCCCACTGGAAAGCGCTGCATGTTGTGCTGCTTAGAAAAGCTGCAGCAGGCGCTCTCTTCCCGCGTAGCCAAAGGAAACTTGCATAGGCTCCTTAAGCACTGGCGCCGAATAGGGTCGCCGACATACGAAGCTGCCTTTGGACTGGGTTCTCTCTGTGCGCTATCTACCAACGAGCATTGTCTTCTTCGTGCAAGGGCCGGAGAAGGATGCGACTTCGATTTGCAGACCAGTTGGCTACACAAGAAGAAGCAGCGTTTGGAACATTTCGTGATGGGCCGCCCGATCCCTGCTGCTAGCCCGGACATCAGCCAAGGCAGTCAGAAGTATTTGAAAGCAAAAGCCAAGTGGTACAAGGGGAATCGCGATTTCCGTCTGCATTGGAGATATCGGCAGTATCGTGTAAAGGAGACTTTTGCAAACATCAAGACGAGGTGCAAGCGCCGAACATATTGGCGTGGCAGAAACGCCATTGTGAGGGGCATGCGCCGTGCATGGTGGAGAGCTCGGCGTATCTTGAAAACGAAGTATTTGGCAGCGATGGCGGCAGGACCACCTTACAATAGGTCTGGCTTGAAGTGGGCTGTGGAAGAAGGCTTACTGGAGACCGGCATTCAAGTACCTCTCGCAGATGGGGCGGTGCAACTGTGCCAACCGAGATGGAGCTTTCTCACTCCTGCCGGAGATGTTCTGTACTTCGAAAGCTTGGACGACCGCAAAAGTTCGAAGACGAAGCGGCTTCAAAGCGCCAAGGTTTCCATCAACAACGCTTTCGGAAGACCAGAATATGCCATTGACCGAGAAGAGTATGTCCATGACTGGAGCTCTCACATGATTCGCAACGGCGTGATATTCTCGCCGCCCTATGTCGACAGCATGTTGGAAAGGCTCGGCTTCAAGCTGCAACTCTTGCGCGAGTACAGTGCGTGGCCAGCAGGAGCCAGCGGCCTGCTACAAATCCGCAGCACCACAGGGAGTGCCGCTGCAGGCTATTGGGCCGCTCTGATACCAATTGAAGGCAGAGTGTACTTGCTAGATGCTTTCCAAAGAGGGCCTGCCTTGATAGAGAACATGCAACATGCTGTGCAAGTTTACACAACCTACGCGATGGTCCCTTTCTAAGTCTCACCGCTGAAAGCTTGGGGCATGTGACTCACAGTGCAGAGACGAGCGCTGACTCAAGCCAAGCTACGCGCCCCGTGTTCCTGTACAGGATGGAGCACTTGCGCAGAAACATGGTGACTGTTGTTGACATGGAGAAACGAATGCACTCTCATTCAACTGTGGCTCATGACTAGCTGGCCCGAGACTTCGGAGTAGGACGATTATTGAAGGCCCAAAAGAACTCGAAGCATTGTCCGGAAGTAATCCCCGAGCAAGCAGGTAGCCAGCCCAGCTGCCAAGCACCCAGACAAGCCCAGAGAGCGCAGAGACCAGCAGAGCCAACGCCCAGGCCAGCCAGCCCGAGCAGCAGCCCAGCCCCCAACCCCCTGCCCCCTTCTCCGGCCGGCCACCAGCCCAGCCGCAGCCACCCAGCCCGAGCCCAGCGCAAATTTCAAAATGTGGTTTGCGCGAAAAGAAACTAGGGCGGCTTTTTCGCACTTTCATTCAACTGTGTCTCATGACTGGCTGGACCGAGACTTCGGAGTAGGACGATTGTTGAAGGAAGTAATCCTCGAGCAAGCAGCCCGGAAGCCCCCACCCCCAACCCCCCAACCCAGCCCCCAACCATGCCCAGCCCCAACCCCTACCCCGACCACAGCCAGCCCAGCGCAGAGAGCTTTAGCAGGCCAGCCCCCACCAGCCCAGCCAGCCGGCAGCTCCCCAAGCCCAGCCCAGCCAGCGCAGCCAGCCCACCCAGCCAGCGGCCAGCCCAGCCAGCCCTGCCAGCCCAGCCGCTGCCCGAGCCCAGCGCAAATTTCAAAACGTGGTGCCCGCCAGCAGCCCAGCCAGCCCAGCCAGCCCAGCCAGCCCAGCCAGCCCAGCCAGCCCAGCCAGCCCAGCCAGCCCAGCAGCCCAGCCAGCCCAGCCAGCCCAGCCACAGCCAGCCAGCCCAGCCAGCCCAGCCAGCCGCCCAGCGCAAATTTCAAAATATGATTCGCAAAAAAAAACTACTGGGCGGCTTTTTCGACCGGCCGACCTTCTTTTCTTTTAGTACGACAGAAAGGTCGGCCGGTGAAAAAAGCAGGTTTTTTCACCGGCCGACCTCTCTGTCGTACTAAAAGAAAAGAAGGTCGGCCGGTAGAAAAAGCCATATGCAGAGGTTTTTTTTCGACCGGCCGACCTCTCTATTCGTGCTAAAAGAAAAGAAGGTCGGCCGGTGCCCAAAATAGTTTTTGGGACCCAAACCTTTAACAATTTCTATAAACCCTAAACCCTAAACCCTAAACCCTAAACCCTAAACCCTCAAGAAAGTGATAAATAGAAATTGCTTGTCCTCGTTTGTAGTCACCGCTACGGCCCAATACGCCGATGAAAAATTGAACGAGCTTCTTGATAAACAAATTTCCTTACAAGCTTGTAACCGCCGTTACGGCTTGTCCTTGTTTGTAGTCATGGCTACGGCCCAACATACCGAATAAAAATTGCCAGGCACTTGAAATTTGCAGAGTCTGTACCATACAAAGATATGGAGTTCATGGGTGGACGTTGGCGTTACAAACTCACAGCGTCCTTGAAATTTGCAGTGTCTGTACCATACAAAGATACGAAGTTCATGGGTGGACGTTGGCGTTACAAAGTTACAGCGTCCTTGAAATTTGCAAGCTCTGAAGCATGACACATTCCAGGCCGGAAATGTGTCATCTTGTCCGCCTTACAGAAAGAAGCATTTTGCTCTTGTCTGCGAAGAAAAAAAAAGTTTTCTGCTTTGGCCAAATCCGTCGAAGAAGACAGAGGCAAGGACAAGGCCGGGAGGGTTTATACTCAACCAGTATGGGTTTCCGAGGTGCGGAAGCTCACAAGTCGAAGAAGACAGAGGCAACGGCAAGGCCGGGAGAGCTTATCCTCAACCGATGTGGGTTTCCGAGGTGCGGAAGCTCACAAGTCGAAGAAGACAGAGGCAACGGCAAGGCCGGGAGAGCTTATCCTCAACCGATGTGGGTTTCCGGGGTGTGGAAGCTCCAGCCGAAGAAGACAGAGGCAGGGACAAGGCGGGAAGGCTTATCCTCAACCGGTATGGGGTTCCGAGGTGTGGGAGCTCAAGCCGAAGAAGACAGAGGCAAGGACAATCCAGGGTATGGAAGCTTGAGCCTCAACCAATGTGGGTTGCCGAGGTGTGTGGTCTCAGCGACAAGGCTGAGAGGGCTTATCCGGAGAGCTTTTCCTCAAACAAAACAGGAACCTGAAGGTATGCAGTTCAGGAGCTAGCCGACCTTCCCCCTCCCCCTCCCTCCCCCTCCCATGCCCTATTGACTTCCTTTGAGAGGTGGCAGGGTGGCACGAATTCTCAGGGAAGGTAGTGGCAGAAATCAATGGGGTGCGGGGTCTCCCCCCCGCCCCCCCTCCCCCGCCCTCCCCCCCCCCCTCCTGGGCCGGGAGGGTAGTGGGCAGACACCAAAAGAAAATCCTCAACTAAACGGCGTTGGTTCCCGCCCCTCCCCGCCCCCCTCCCCCACCCTCCCCCCCTCCCTCCCCCTCTCCACCCGGTGCCTCCTCCGGAGGGAGGCACGAGTCTCACGGGGGGTAGTGGGCAGACACCAAAAAACAATCCTCAACTAAAATGGGGTGTGGGGCTCCCCCGCACCCCTCCCCACCCTCCCCCCCCACCCGGTGCCCCCTCCGGAGGGTCCCCCCCCTCCCTCCCCCCCTTCCCTCCCCCGCTCCCTTCCCTCCCCCTCGCTCTGCCCCTCCCACCCCCCTCCCAAACCCGCTCACTTAGACCGCAACCAGCGTGGAGTGCCAGGTGCGTATCCTCAAGAAGAAAAAGGCCGGGAGCGGGAACGAAGCTGTGCAGGCTCGCCTGCATGGTGTCCCAGGTACGTGGTCCCAACCCCAAGAAGACCGAAGTGAGGAGGTGAGCGCTGATTATCCTCAACCAATGTGGGGTCCCAGGTGCGTGGTCTCAGTCGAAGAAGGCGGAGGCAGGGACGAGGCCGGAGCACTTATCCTCACCCAATATGGGGTCCCAGGTGCGTGGTCTCAGCCCGAAGAAGGCGACGAGGCCGGAGCGCTTTTCCTCAACCAATATGTTCCAGGCGCGTGCTCGGAGGCGGGAGCGCTTATCCTCAACCAATATGGGGTCCCAGGTGCGTGCTCTCGCGGACCAGGCCGGCGCAATATGGGGTTCCAGGCGCGTGGTCTCAGCCCGAAGAAGGCGGAGGCGGGGACGAGGCCGGAGCTGGGGTCCCAGGTGCGTGCTCGGCAGGGACGAGGCCGGAGCGCTTATCCTCAACCAATATGGGGTCCCAGGTGCGAAAGCGGAGGCGGGGACGAGGCCGGAGCGCTTATCCTCGACCAACGTGGAGTCCCAGGTACGCGATCTCGGCCCGAAGAAGGTGAAGGTGGGGACGAGGGCGGAGCACTTATCCTCAACCGATATGGGGTCCTAGGTGCGTGCCCTACCGCAGCGTGCATCAGTGCCAGGTGCTTGAAGCCAGAAGAAGGCGAGCTTCAAGAGGAGGCGACAACAAGCTCGAAGGACTTACTCTCAGAATACGTTCTCGGCGCGTGGTCTCAACCTGAAGAAGACAGAGGCGGCGACAAGGCCGGATCGCCTATCCTCAACTGTCATGGGTTCCCAGGTTCGTGGTCTGGAGAGAACAGAAGCCGAGACCAGGCCGGAGTGCCTATCCTCAATCAATATGGGGTCCCAGGTGCGCGGTCTCAACTTGAAGAGGATGGAGGCGGGAACCAGGCCGGAGCACTTCTCCTCAACCAATATCGGGTCCGAGGTGCGTGGTCTCAACTCGAACAGGACGGAGGCGAGGAGAGGCCGGAGTGCCTATCCTCAACCAAGATAGGGTCCCAGGTGCATGGTTTCATCTTGGAGAAAAGAGAAAGGACGAGGCCTCAACCAATATGAGGTCCGAGGTGCGTGACCCCAGCAAAAAGACGACGGAGGCAAGGACAAGGCCGGGGTTCGAAGTGCGTGGCCCCAGGAAGCTCAAGCTGAAGAAGACAGAGGTAAGAACGAGGCCGGGAGGGCTTATCCTCAACCAATATAAGTTTCCGAGGCAAGGACAAGGCCGGGAGGGCCCATCCTCAACCAACATGGGGTTCCGAGGTGTGGAAGTTCAAGCTGAAGAAGACACAGGTAGGGACAAGGCCGGGGGGGGGCTCATCCTCAACCAGTATGGGTTTCCGAGGCGTGGAAGCTCAAGCTGAAGAAGGGCAAGGACAAGGCCGGGAGGGTGTATCATCAACCAATATGGGTTTCCAAGACGTGGGGTCTCAAGCTGCAGAAGCGCAACGACAAGGCCGGGAGGGTTTATCCTCAACTAGTACGGGTTTCCGAGGCGTGGAAGCTCACAAGTCGAAGAAGACAGAGGCAAGGATAAGGCCGGGAGGGTTTATACTCAACCGATGTGGGTTTCCGGGGTATGGAAGCTCCAGCCGAAGAAGACAGAGGCAGAGACAAGGCGGGAAGGCTTATCCTCAACCGGTATGGGGTTCCGAGGTGTGGAAGCTCAAGCCGAAGAAGACAGAGGCAAGGACAATCCAAGGTATGGAAGCTTGAGCCTCAACCAATGTGGTTGCCGAGGTGTGTGGTCTCAGCGACAAGGCCGAGAGAACAATCCTCAACTAAAATGGGGTGTGGGGTCTTCCCCCCGCCCCCCCTCCCCCTGAGCGCCCTCCCCCCTCCTCCTGGGGCGGGAGGGTAGTGGGCAGACACCAAAAAACAATCCTCAACTGAAATGGGTGTTGGTTCCCACCCCTCCCCGGCCCCCTCCCCCACCCTCCCCCCTTCCCTCCCCCTCCCCACCCGGTGCCTCCTCCGGGGGGTGGCACGAGTCTCACGGGGGGTAGTGGGCAGACACCAAAAAACAATCCTCAACTAAAATGGGGTGTGGGTCCCCTTCCCCGCACCCCTCCCCACCCTCCCCCCCCCCCTCCCCCCCACCCGGTGCCCCCTCCGGAGGGTCCCCCCGCTCCCTCACGGGGGACCTCCCCACCCTCCTCCCCTCCCAACCCGCTCACTTAGACCGCAACCAGCGTGGAGTGCCAGGTGCGTATCCTCAAGAAGAAGAAGGCCGGGAGCGGGAACGAAGCCGTGCAGGCTCGCCTGCATGGTGTCCCAGGTACGTGGTCCCAACCCCAAGAGACCGAAGTGAGGAGGTGAGCGCTGACGATCCTCAACCAATGTGGGGTTCCAGGTGCGTGGTCTCAGTCGAAGAAGGCGGAGGCAGGGACGAGGCCGGAGCACTCATCCTCAACCAATAGGGGGTCCCAGGTGCGTGGTCTCAGCCCGAAGAAGGCGACGAGGCCGGAGCGCTTATCCTCAACCAATATGTTCCAGGCGCATGCTCGGAGGCGGGAGCTCTCGGCCCGAAGAAGGTGAAGGTGGGGACGAGGGCGGAGCACTTATCCTCAACCGATATGGGGTCCTAGGTGCGCGCCCTACCGCAGCGTGCATCAGTGCCAGGTGCTTGAAGCCAGAAGAAGGCGAGCTTCAAGAGGAGGCGACAACAGGCTCGAAGGACTTACTCTCAGAATACGTTCTCGGCGCGTGGTCTCAACCTGAAGAAGACGGAGGCGGCGACAAGGCCGGATCGCCTATCCTCAACTGTCATGGGTTCCCAGGTTCGTGGTCTGGAGAGAACAGAAGCCGAGACCAGGCCGGAGTGCCTATCCTCAATCAATATGGGGTCCCAGGTGCGCGGTCTCAACTTGAAGAGGATGGAGGCGGGAACCAGGCCGGAGCACTTCTCCTCAACCAAAACCGGGTCTGAGGTGCGTGGTCTCAACTCGAACAGGACGGAGGCGAGGAGAGGCCGGAGTGCCTATCCTCAACCAAGATAGGGTCCCAGGTGCATGGTTTCATCTTGGAGAAAAGAGAAAGGACGAGGCCTCAACCAATATGAGGTCCGAGGTGCGTGACCCCAGCAAAAAGACGACGGAGGCAAGGACAAGGCCGGGGTTCGAAGTGCGTGGCCCCAGGAAGCTCAAGCTGAAGAAGACAGAGGCAAGAACGAGGCCGGGAGGGCTTATCCTCAACCAATATAAGTTTCCGAGGCGTGGAAGCTCAAGATGAAGAAGGGCAAGGACAAGGCCGGGAGGGTTTATCATCAACCAATATGGGTTTCCAAGACGTGGGGTCTCAAGCTGCAGAAGCGCAATGACAAGGCCGGGAGGGTTTATCCTCAACTAGTATGGGTTTCCGAGGTGTGGAAGCTCACAAGTCGAAGAAGACAGAGGCAAGGACAAGGCCGGGAGGGTTTATACTCAACCAGTATGGGTTTCCGAGGTGCGGAAGCTCACAAGTCGAAGAAGACAGAGGCAACGGCAAGGCCGGGAGAGCTTATCCTCAACCGATGTGGGTTTCCGAGGTGCGGAAGCTCACAAGTCGAAGAAGACAGAGGCAACGGCAAGGCCGGGAGAGCTTATCCTCAACCGATGTGGGTTTCCGGGGTGTGGAAGCTCCAGCCGAAGAAGACAGAGGCAGGGACAAGGCGGGAAGGCTTATCCTCAACCGGTATGGGGTTCCGAGGTGTGGGAGCTCAAGCCGAAGAAGACAGAGGCAAGGACAATCCAGGGTATGGAAGCTTGAGCCTCAACCAATGTGGGTTGCCGAGGTGTGTGGTCTCAGCGACAAGGCTGAGAGGGCTTATCCGGAGAGCTTTTCCTCAAACAAAACAGGAACCTGAAGGTATGCAGTTCAGGAGCTAGCCGACCTTCCCCCTCCCCCTCCCTCCCCCTCCCATGCCCTATTGACGGCCTCCCTTCCAGAGGTGGCAGGGGCACGAATTCTCAGGGAAGGTAGTGGCAGAAATCAGTGGGGTGCGGGGTCTCCCCCCCGCCCCCCCCTCCCCCGCCCTCCCCCCCCCCCTCCTGGGCCGGGGTAGTGGGCAGACACCAAAAGACAATCCTCAACTAAAATGGCGTTGGTTCCCGCCCCTCCCCGCCCCCCTCCCCCACCCTCCCCCCCTCCCTCCCCCTCCCCACCCGGTGCCTCCTCCGGAGGGTGGCACGAGTGGGGCAGACACCAAAAAACAATCCTCAACTAAAATGGGGTGTCCCCCCCCTCCCTCCCCCCCCCCTCCGGAGGGTCCCCCCCTCCCTCCCCCCCTTCCCTCCCCCGCTCCCTTCCCTCCCCCTCGCTCTGCCCCTCCCACCCCCCTCCCAAACCCGCTCACTTAGACCGCAACCAGCGTGGAGTGCCAGGTGCGTATCCTCAAGAAGAAAAAGGTATCCTCAACCAATATGGGGTCCCAGGTGCGTGCTCTCGCGGACCAGGCCGGCGCAATATGGGGTTCCAGGCGCGCGGTCTCAGCCCGAAGAAGGCGGAGGCGGGGACGAGGCCGGAGCTGGGGTCCCAGGTGCGTGCTCGGCAGGGACGAGGCCGGAGCGCTTATCCTCAACCAATATGGGGTCCCAGGTGCGAAAGCGGAGGCGGGGACGAGGCCGGAGCGCTTATCCTCGACCAACGTGGAGTCCCAGGTACGCGATCTCGGCCCGAAGAAGGTGAAGGTGGGGACGAGGGCGGAGCACTTATCCTCAACCGATATGGGCTCCTAGGTGCGTGCCCTACCGCAGCGTGCATCAGTGCCAGGTGCTTGAAGCCAGAAGAAGGCGAGCTTCAAGAGGAGGCGACAACAAGCTCGAAGGACTTACTCTCAGAATACGTTCTCGGCGCGTGGTCTCAACCTGAAGAAGACAGAGGCGGCGACAAGGCCGGATCGCCTATCCTCAACTGTCATGGGTTCCCAGGTTCGTGGTCTGGAGAGAACAGAAGCCGAGACCAGGCCGGAGTGCCTATCCTCAATCAATATGGGGTCCCAGGTGCGCGGTCTCAACTTGAAGAGGATGGAGGCGGGAACCAGGCCGGAGCACTTCTCCTCAACCAATATCGGGTCCGAGGTGCGTGGTCTCAACTCGAACAGGACGGAGGCGAGGAGAGGCCGGAGTGCCTATCCTCAACCAAGATAGGGTCCCAGGTGCATGGTTTCATCTTGGAGAAAAGAGAAAGGACGAGGCCTCAACCAATATGAGGTCCGAGGTGCGTGACCCCAGCAAAAAGACGACGGAGGCAAGGACAAGGCCGGGGTTCGAAGTGCGTGGCCCCAGGAAGCTCAAGCTGAAGAAGACAGAGGTAAGAACGAGGCCGGGAGGGCTTATCCTCAACCAATATAAGTTTCCGAGGCAAGGACAAGGCCGGGAGGGCCCATCCTCAACCAACATGGGGTTCCGAGGTGTGGAAGTTCAAGCTGAAGAAGACACAGGTAGGGACAAGGCCGGGGGGGGGCTCATCCTCAACCAGTATGGGTTTCCGAGGCGTGGAAGCTCAAGCTGAAGAAGGGCAAGGACAAGGCCGGGAGGGTGTATCATCAACCAATATGGGTTTCCAAGACGTGGGGTCTCAAGCTGCAGAAGCGCAACGACAAGGCCGGGAGGGTTTATCCTCAACTAGTACGGGTTTCCGAGGCGTGGAAGCTCACAAGTCGAAGAAGACAGAGGCAAGGATAAGGCCGGGAGGGTTTATACTCAACCGATGTGGGTTTCCGGGGTATGGAAGCTCCAGCCGAAGAAGACAGAGGCAGAGACAAGGCGGGAAGGCTTATCCTCAACCGGTATGGGGTTCCGAGGTGTGGAAGCTCAAGCCGAAGAAGACAGAGGCAAGGACAATCCAAGGTATGGAAGCTTGAGCCTCAACCAATGTGGTTGCCGAGGTGTGTGGTCTCAGCGACAAGGCCGAGAGAACAATCCTCAACTAAAATGGGGTGTGGGGTCTTCCCCCCGCCCCCCCTCCCCCTGAGCGCCCTCCCCCCTCCTCCTGGGGCGGGAGGGCAGTGGGCAGACACCAAAAAACAATCCTCAACTGAAACGGGGTGTTCACCCCTCCCCGGCCCCCTCCCCCAGTGTGGGTTCCCCTTCCCCGCACCCCTCCCCACCCTCCCCCCCCTCCCCCCCACCCGGTGCCCCCTCCGGAGGGTCCCCCCGCACCCTCCCCCCCTTCCCTCCCTCCCCTTCCCTCCCCCGAACCCCGCACTGCAACCCCACCCTCCTCCCCTCCCAACCCGCTCACTTAGACCGCAACCAGCGTGGAGTGCCAGGTGCGTATCCTCAAGAAGAAGAAGGCCGGGAGCGGGAACGAAGCCGTGCAGGCTCGCCTGCATGGTGTCCCAGGTACGTGGTCCCAACCCCAAGAGACCGAAGTGAGGAGGTGAGCGCTGATTATCCTCAACCAATGTGGGGTTCCAGGTGCGTGGTCTCAGTCGAAGAAGGCGGAGGCAGGGACGAGGCCGGAGCACTCATCCTCAACCAATATGGGGTCCCAGGTGCGTGGTCTCAGCCCGAAGAAGGCGACGAGGCCGGAGCGCTTATCCTCAACCAATATGTTCCAGGCGCGTGCTCGGAGGCGGGAGCGCTTATCCTCAACCAATATGGGGTCCCAGGTGCGTGCTCTCGCGGACCAGGCCGGCGCAATATGGGGTTCCAGGCGCGTGGTCTCAGCCCGAAGAAGGCGGAGGCGGGGACGAGGCCGGAGCTGGGGTCCCAGGTGCGTGCTCGGCAGGGACGAGGCCGGAGCGCTTATCCTCAACCAATATGGGGTCCCAGGTGCGAAAGCGGAGGCGGGGACGAGGCCGGAGCGCTTATCCTCGACCAACGTGGAGTCCCAGGTACGCGATCTCGGCCCGAAGAAGGTGAAGGTGGGGACGAGGGCGGAGCACTTATCCTCAACCGATATGGGGTCCTAGGTGCGCGCCCTACCGCAGCGTGCATCAGTGCCAGGTGCTTGAAGCCAGAAGAAGGCGAGCTTCAAGAGGAGGCGACAACAGGCTCGAAGGACTTACTCTCAGAATACGTTCTCGGCGCGTGGTCTCAACCTGAAGAAGACGGAGGCGGCGACAAGGCCGGATCGCCTATCCTCAACTGTCATGGGTTCCCAGGTTCGTGGTCTGGAGAGAACAGAAGCCGAGACCAGGCCGGAGTGCCTATCCTCAAGCAATATGGGGTCCCAGGTGCGCGGTCTCAACTTGAAGAGGATGGAGGCGGGAACCAGGCCGGAGCACTTGTCCTCAACCAATATCGGGTCCGAGGTGCGTGGTCTCAACTCGAACAGGACGGAGGCGAGGAGAGGCCGGAGTACCTATGCAAGGACAAGGCTGGGAGGGCCCATCCTCAACCAACATGGGGTTCCGAGGTGCGGAAGTTCAATTGAACAAGCTTCTTGATAAACCAGTTTCTTTACAAACTTGTAACCACCGGTACGGCCCGCCAACTTTGAGCTGGAGCTCAAAAACGGAACAAGCTTCTTGATAAACCAATTTCTCTACAACCTTCAGGCCACGCAACCCAGCCCACCAGTCCAGGTTCATGGACCCCGCCCCCATCCCTCCCAGCCCCCACCCCCGCCTCCCGGCCCCCTCCCACCCCCCACCCTCCTACCCGCCACCCCCCACACCTTCTTGGGGCGGGTAGAGGGGGGGAGGCACAACCCCTATTCTTAACCTAAATGGGGTTGGACTGGCCGCCCCCCTCCCGGCCCCTCCCCCACCCCTCACCCTCCTACACGCCACCCCTGCACCCCCCACCCCCCCCACCCCCACTCCTCCACTCAACATGTGCGTTCAACCTGTCAGGCGCTTATCCTCAAGCTGATGAAGCGGGCAAGCCTGCCCGACCCGCTTGGTTATCCTTAACCTGTATGAGGCCGCCAGGCAGCTATCCTCAAGCTGAATGAGGCGGGCAGGCCTGCGCAACCCACGCTTGTCCTCAAGCTGGCCACGCTTATCCGGTGCCAGGCGAAGAGGTGCAACCGCCACGCTTATCCTCAACCAGAATGGGGGCCAGGAAGAAGAGGCGCAGCCGCCACGCTTGTCCTCAACCAGAATAGGGGCCAGGGGGTGCAGTCGCCACGCTTATCCCGGTGCCAGGCGAAGAGGTGCAGCCGCCGCGCTTATCCTCAACCAGAATGGGGGCCAGGGGGAAGAGGCGCAGCCGCCACGCTTATCCTCAACCAGAATAGGGGCCAGGGGGTACAGCCGCCACGCTTATCCGGTGCCAGGCGAAGAGGTGCAGCCGCCACGCTTATCCTCGATCAACCAGAATGGGGGCCAGGGGGAGGCGCAGCCGCCACGCTTATCCTCAACCAGAATAGGGGCCAGGGGGTACAGCCGCCACGCTTATCCGGTGCCAGGCGAAGAGGTGCAGCCGCCACGCTTATCCTCAACCAGAAGGGGGGCTAGGGGGAAGAGGCGCAGCCGCCACGCTTATCCTCAACTAGAATAGGGGCCAGGGCGTGCAGCCGCCACGCTTATCCGGTGCCAGGCGAAGAAGTGCAGCCGCCACGCTTATCCTCAACCAGAATGGGGGCCAGGGGGGAAGAGGCGCAGCCGCCACGCTTATCCTCAACCAGAATAGGGGCCAGGGGGCACAGCCGCCACGCTTATTCGGTGCCAGGAGAAGAAGTGCAGCCGCCACGCTTATCCTCAACCAGAATGGGGGCCAGGGGAACGAGGCGCAGCCGCCACGCTTATCCTCAACCAGAATAGGGGCCAGGGGGTACAGCCGCCACGCTTATCCGGTGCCAGGCGAAGAGGTGCAGCCGCCACGCTTATCCTCAACCAGAATGGGGGCCAGGGGGAAGAGGCGCAGCCGCCACGCTTATCCTCAACCAGAATAGGGGCCAGGGGGTACAGCCGCCACGCTTATCCGGTGCCAGGCGAAGAGGTGCAGCCGCCACGCTTATCCTCAACCAGAATGGGGGCCAGGGGGAAGAGGCGCAGCCGCCACGCTTATCCTCAACCAGAATAGGGGCCAGGGGGTACAGCCGCCACGCTTATCCGGTGCCAGGCGAAGAGGTGCAGCCGCCACGCTTATCCTCAACCAGAATGGGGGCCAGGGGGAAGAGGCGCAGCCGCCACGCTTATCCTCAACCAGAATAGGGGCCAGGGGGTACAGCCGCCACGCTTATCCGGTGCCAGGCGAAGAGGTGCAGCCGCCACGCTTATCCTCAACCAGAATGGGGGCCAGGGGGAAGAGGCGCAGCCGCCACGCTTATCCTCAACCAGAATAGGGGCCAGGGGGTACAGCCGCCACGCTTATCCGGTGCCAGGCGAAGAGGTGCAGCCGCCACGCTTATCCTCAACCAGAATGGGGGCCAGGGGGAAGAGGCGCAGCCGCCACGCTTATCCGCAACCAGAATAGGGGGTACAGCCGCCACGCTTATCCGTTGCCAGGCGGAAAGGTGCAGCCGCCAGGCTTATCCTCAACCAGAATGGGGGCCAGGGGGACGAGGCGCAGCCGCCACGCTTATCCTCAACCAGAAGAGGGGCCAGGGGGTACAGCCGCCACGCTTATCCGGTGCCAGGCGAAGAGGTGCAGCCGCCACGCTTATCCTCAACCAGAATGGGGGCCAGGGGGAAGAGGCGCAGCCGCCACGCTTATCCTCAACCAGAATAGGGGCCAGGGGGTACAGCCGCCACGCTTATCCGGTGCCAGGCGAAGAGGTGCAGCCGCCACGCTTATCCTCAACCAGAATGGGGGCCAAGGGGAAGAGGCGCAGCCGCCACGCTTATCCTCAACCATAATAGGTTCCAGGGGGTACAGCCGCCACGCTTATCCGGTGCCAGGCGAAGAGGTGCAGCCGCCACGCTTATCCTCAACCAGCCACGCTTATCCTCAACCAGAATAGGGGCCAGGGGGTGCAGTCGCCACGCTTATCCGGTGCCAGGCGAAGAGGTGCAGCCGCCACGCTTATCCTCACCCAGAATGGGGGCCAGGGGGACGAGGCGCAGCCGCCACGCTTATCCTCAACCAGAATAGGGGCCAGGGGGTACAGCCGCCACGCTTATCCGGTGCCAGGCGAAGAGGTGCAGCCGCCACGCTTATCCTCAACCAGAATGGGGGCCAGGGGGAAGAGGCGCAGCCGCCACGCTTATCCTCAACCAGAATAGGGGCCAGGGGGTACAGCCGCCACGCTTATCCGGTGCCAGGCGAAGAGGTGCAGCCGCCACGCTTATCCTCAACCAGAATGGGGGCCAGGGGGAAGAGGCGCAGCCGCCACGCTTATCCTCAACCAGAATAGGGGCCAGGGGGTACAGCCGCCACGCTTATCGGGTGCCAGGCGAAGAGGTGCAGCCGCCACGCTTATCCTCCACCAGAATGGGGGCCAGGGGGAAGAGGCGCAGCTGCCACGCTCATCCTCAACCAGAATAGGGGCCAGGGGGTACAGCCGCCACGCTTATCCGGTGCCAGGCGAAGAGGTGCAGCCGCCACGACGAGGCCGGGAGGGCTTATCCTCAACCAATATGGGTTTCCGAGGTGTGGAAGCTCGAGCTGAAGAAGACGGAGGCAAGGACGAGGCCGGGAGGGCTTATCCTCAACCAATATGGGTTTCCGAGGTGTGGAGCTCGAGCTGAAGAAGACGGAGGCAAGGGCGAGCCCGGGAGGGCTTATCCTCAACCAATATGGGTTTCCGAGGTGTGGAAGCTCAAGCTGAAGAAGACGGAGGCAAGGACGAGGCCGGGAAAGCTTATCCTCAGCCAATATAGGTTTCGAGGGGCTTATCCTCAACCAATATGGGTTTCCGAGGTGTGGAAGCTCAAGCCGAAGAAGACAGAGGCAAGGACGAGGCCGGGAGGGCTTATCCTCAACCAATATGGGATTCCGAGGTGTGGAAGCTCAAGCTGAAGAAGACGGAGGCAAGGACGAGGCCGGGAGGGCTTATCCTCAACCAATTTGGGTTTCCGAGGTGTGGAAGCTCAAGCTGAAGAAGACAGCGTGCATCTTTGTTGCCAGGTGCTCGAAGCCAGAAAGCGCGGCAGTAGAAGGGGGTGAAGGCGAGGACGACCGAAATGCCCAAGTGACTCGCTTATCCTCAACCAATCTGGGGTCCCAGGTGCGCATCCTCAACCCGAAGAGAGACGGAGACGGGGACGAGGCCGGAGAGCTTGCGTGCAGAAGCGGTTCGACGCATGCTGTAATTAGAGGAAGCCAGACCTGGCCCATACTTCGGCGCAGTGTCCTTTGCCGTCTGGCTTACTTTGCGAAAGCAATTTTACTGAGCAATATGCAACAGTAGACCCGTCCAGAACCCTTGGCTTGCCATGCCTCGCTACTGCCGTGGCTTCGAGGATCCATCTGGAATCGGAAGTAGACCATGCATCTTCTCGCAAGATGGTAGAGGTGGACCTGCTCAGTCCAGCAGAAAGAGCTGCGCATTGTGCAGTCTAGAAAACCTACAACTCGCTCTGGATTCCCGCATAGCAAAAGGCAATTTGGTCAGACAGCTCAAGCAGTGGCGCCGAAACGGATCGCCGACATACGAAGCGGCGTTTGGAATGGGGTCGCTGTGTGTGCTATCTACCAGCGAACAGTATGGCTTGCGCGCAAAGGCTGGACAGCCTCCGAAGTTCAAGCCATCATGGAGCTGGCTGCACAAGAAGTCACCCCGCCTGAAGCATTTCTTGCTGGGTCGGCCAATCCTGCGGGCGAACCCATCCATGAGCAGTAGCAGCCGCCAATATGTAAAAGCTGCATCAAGCCCACGCAGTGGTATCGGAAGCTGGCGTCTTCTCTCTGCTTATGTGGGATGCCGCAAAGCTGCACAGCGCATTGCTGCTGCGACAAAGAAGGATGCACGAGGTTCATTTTGGCAAGGGAAGAAGGCAATGCTGAGGGTCTACCGCCGAAGATGGTGGCTAGCTCGGAGGAGACTGAAGCGAAGGTATTCTGCGCTGATGGTGAGGACGGAGAAGCCTTTTCTGAGCTACAAAGCCGCGAAGTGGGCAATTGAGGAGAACATTCTACAAGCTGGCTTTCGAGTTCAGATTTCACGGCAGAACCACCCGCAGTGGAAATTCTTGACTGAAACCGGCAGCCTCCTATTCTTCCAAAGCTTGAATGAAAGCTTGGGTCTCGCACAGAAACAATTGGCGACTGCGACGTGCTCCGTCAACAATGCACTGGGCAGACAAGCATGTGACATCACTCTGCAGGGAGCCCAAGACCTGTTGAAGGCACGTGGTTATGAGCATGATTGGTGCACATTTTTGAGACAGGGCGGCAGGATACTGTCTCCTTTGGTCGTGGACTGCGCCCTGGAAAAGAGCGGCTTCAAGTTGCAGCATTGTCAAAACCTGGAGGTCTGGCCAGCTGGAGCACAGAGTATTCTACAGATTCGCGGCGACCGGAACTCTTGCCATGAGCGCTGGGTCGCTCTCATATCTTGTCATAGCCGAATCTATTTGTTGGATTGCTTCCAAGACGAGCCTGAGCCCACCGTCAATTGTCAGCTAGGCGTGCAACCTTGCGACACATACGCAGTAATCCGGCTTTGATTCTAAACGTTTCACCAACACGGACCTGGCTCATCTTGCAGACAACAGCCGGTTCATTCCACTTCTAGTTCAATGCACTTGACTCGGCACGACTCACGCAAAAGGTCTTGCTTTGTTGATGCGACTGTAACGAAGGCTCGGCATTCGATTGACAACTGGTGCCCTCGCGCAGGAAACGATTCCCATCAGGAGAGCGAGCACATGCATTGGCAGGCGACTCAGACTGAACGCTTAAACTTGTCAGGGGTTTCTGCGTCGACCACTTCGACCGAGCACTTTCTAGACGTTGGCCAACCTTACGCTGGAGGTCAATCAACAGAGCAAGCAATTTCGATAAACCAACCCAGGCGACCGTACCGACCCAGTGAAGTTAAGGAGGCCAGCCCGAGAGCCCAGCCCAAACAGCCCAAAGCCCAGCCCAGCCGCCCAGCCCAGCCCAGCCCAGAGCCCAGCCCAGAGCCCAGCCCAGCAGCCCCCAGCCCCAGCCCAGCCCAGCCCACAGCCCAGCCCAGCCCAGCCCAGCGCAGCCCAGCCAGCCAGCCCAGCCCAGCCCAGCCCACCCCAGCCCCCCCCCAGCCATCGGCCAACCTTTGGTTCGTAAACGAGGGTGGAACTTGCGAAACGAGTTCAAGCGCACCAGCGGCCCCACCTTTTGGCAGGATGGTCGATCTTGTCTTGGGCGGTCGGCCAACCCTAGACGACTTGCCACGGACCCAAAAACATGGAAGCAGTCGAGAAAACTCCTGGGGCACCGGCCAACCTTCCGTTCTTGTGCAAGAGGTGGAAGGTTGGCCGGTGCCCCAAAAAGTTATTGGGACCCAAACCCTTAACAATTTCTATAAACCCTAAACCCTAAATTTTAGAGGCTGCGCCTTGTATGAACTGCCTTTAGCGGCGCAGCCGAGGTGCGCCAGCGCAGCAGTTGGTTATGGGCTTTTGCAAACGAGCTTATTTAAATTCTTTCGGGCTTTGTATGTCAATTTACTTAAACCTTACTTGGGACTATACTTGCGAATTCATTTAGACCCTGCTTGCGGTTATATATGTCCAATCAATTACACCCTGCCTGAGGCTATATATGTCAATCTATATAAGCTTCGCTCGGAGCCATGTATGTCTGCGCCTATATATGCCAGTCTATTTCAATCCGGTTTGAGGCTGTGCATATCTTAAACCCCGTCTGGGCCTGTGTGTAATAATTTGCTATAACGGTGTTTGCGCCTATGTATGTGACTTTACTTGAACCCGTCTGGCCCTATGCCTGTCAATTTACTCAAACTCCGTTTGGGGCGAAAAAAATCGATTTAGTTAAACCCCGCTTGGGGCTGTGTATGTCAATTTACTCAAACCCCTGGCTTCACATGTCAATTTACTTAAACACCGTCTCTTGCTTCGCCGCTTCATATGTCAGTCTACTTAAAGCCCGTTATGGCTACCTATAATAATGTACTTAGACCCCGTCTTTGACTTCATGTGTAAATATACTTGAACCCCGTCTCTGGCTCCTTATATCAATTTACTAATTCCCGTCTTGTACTACATATGTCAATTCACGTAACCACCATCTTTACCTCCGGAGAGGTTTGAATACATTGAAGTGAAAAGCACCCGGAAAGATTTAAGTAAAGTCAAGGTTGAAGAGCCCGCGGGAAGGTTTCAAGTGAAAGGAAATACAAGCCCCGCAGAGGTTTAAGTTAATTGAATTGAAGAGCTTTCCGATATTTCAACTGTCTTAAACCTCTGCGTGCAATGACTGCCCGGTTTCGTGCGGCTGGCTCCAGACACATTCGCCCCGTGTCTTCAATGGCAACATATTATAGGTATAGGAGAAGGTTTGCATTTTATTCTAGGTTTCATGTACGTACATATATCGATAAATCTATAGATGCACAATATGTGAAAAGATTTCGATTTAGCTACAATGAACAAGCTGGAAAAAGCAGAGATATACTGATACAGACACGAATCTAAATCATACATGTGTATAGCTGTATATATGTATTGAAACGAAAAATATATTCAGATATGTTCATATATATATATATATATATATATTCATTTATGACATATATACAAATATGTAATAGAAAATATATTTAAATATAGAGATCCATGCAGCGTAGATCTAGGTATAAAACACAGAAATGTGTGTATATGTAGTATGTACGTATATATAGAAGGGATATTTGATATATATATATATATAAACAAAGACTTAAATATAAATCAAGATAAAGATACAGATGAAGATATATACATATATACAGATTCAGATATAGATATGGACATGGATATAAACATACCATACATGCATAAACTGTTAGAAATATCTGCAAATACATTCGAAAAGCATACAAAGTACATAGCTATCTGTGTATATCTACTGAACCAGATTCACATGTGTGATATAGAAATCATTCTTATCAACATGTATTTGTCGGTATGCACATATATACATATATGTAGCAATATAGATGTAGCTATGGATATGGGGATAGATATAGGTATAAATATAGGTTTAAATAAATGTATAGATATATGTATAGATATAGGTTCAAATGGAGGTATAGATATAGGTACAGATAAGATATAGGTATAGGAGTAGATATAGATATTGACATTAGTATTGACACACACAGAGATATAGATGCAGATACTAATATAGATATCGATGCAAATAGAATATAGATATAGTTAAGATATAGATGCGGATAAAGATATAAGTATAGACAAAGGTATAGATATAGGTAAGACAGGCACAGATATAGATATAGACTTAGACATAGACCTGCATGCAGATATAGATCTAAGTGAAGATGAAGACATACAGGCATGAACTAGTTCAAATCGATAAAACCATGAAGATATAGATATGGGAGCAGATATTGAAACAGACATAGATGTAGATATAGTCATGCAATTGTGTGAAGTTAACTACGAAGTTCACTGCATTTGAGGAACTGCATGCACGCATAAGCAGAGAGAACGAGGTACCGATGCTCAGACATGCGAATGTAGGTACAAACAGATGATAATGTCTGGGATTACTTCAATTTACTAATACCCGGTTCCTCTTATGATCTCGAGAAGAACTGGTGCGGATTTAAGCTTGCTTTAGCTTTCGATCCGCACTGTCCCAAAACTACATCTTCAATATGACCCGTCATTTGCAAAGTACAGGAGAGGTGAAGAAAATACATCGTATTTACATATATATATATATATATATATAGAGACATGTAAAAGGAACGATAGGCAAATACCTAGGGCTTTATGCAGACATGCGGGCTTAATTACATACATACATATATATATATGTATACTCATATATATATATACACATATATACATATATGCATATTCGTAGATACGAATGTATATAGGCATATATATAGATATATATGCATATATATATATACATGAAATTTTTCATATGAATCTATAGCCAGAGAGAACATACACAGATACAAAAGATAAAGACATGGAGATACGTACATAGATATACAGATATGCAGATATTCACATATATACATATGTAGGCAGCTTTTTGTATACAGAGACAAATAGAAACATATTCATGGGTCTAGATACATCCACAAATCTCAACATTGGTACAAGTACATATACATACAGTTACCTGTACTCTAAATATAAACTACGATATACATGCAGCCATAAAAATATACTAATCTAGATAATTTATCCATGATTTTGGCTTATATTCATATATATATGTATAGATAGAGCTATGAACATATATATATATAGACAGAAGTAGAGATACAAATATCAATGATATCAATATATGCTACAAAAAATTTTAAACATCATCGCATAGGGTGCATGTTTGAAAGCTATTACATGTGTACTTAAACTTTCAAACCTGTGTAGTCTTGCACCATTCCGCCTCGGCCGGTGGCTTCCGCCCCCGGCCTCGGCGGAAACTAAATTCTCTGTCGTAGCACTCTTATCATTTTATTGAACAGATCATTGGAATGATATCAATTGCTCTATGTTTGGAATATACTCAAACTTTTAAACCTATGTAGTCTTGCAAGTAGCCCCGTGTGGACGACAGCTGCTTTAAAATCCAACCTCGTGGACCGCGCCGGCCACAAAGACCCTACCCATGCGGAATCCATCAAGACGGCACCTGTGACCGAGATCTCCATCGCCTTCGGGGTCCGCTTGCTAGAAGCAGCTGCCGCAAACGAAGCGCTGCCACCGGAGCGCGAAAGGGTCCAAAGCGACGGCAGGTGGCACAGCTCGAAGAGGACCATCAGCGGGCCGCAACTCTGGACAGTCTACGGACAGCGCGGTCGCGATCCAGGCGTCCGACACTTGTCCGCCTACGAGTTCGCCCGGCACTACCACTGCCGGATGGCCAAGCACCCCTGGAGCCTGCAACGCCAAGAAGCCGCGGAACCCGCGGAATATCACGCCCTGCTCACCGACAAAGGCAAAGCCAAATTAGCAGCACAGGTTTCGAGGCAATATTTACAGCCCGGCGATGATTACCGCATCAAGGAGGAAGGTGGTTCGGACTGGATGCCGCTCGGCAACGGTCAGCTGGTCCAGAAGTTCCGGCACGACTGGATCATTGTTCCCCGCAAGAGGCCCAACGTGCCGGTCCTTTTCGGTGCCCTCGGAAGCCGAAGCGAAGAGGAGCAGGCCATGAAGATCCTGGTGCTCTTCCGGCCCTGGACCAGCAATCCTGAAGAAGCCACGGACCAAGTGCCCTACATCGGCGACCTTCGCCCCCCAGGCGACACCGGCAGCTGGCGACGTGCCCTGCAACTCTGGCTTTCCACATGGGGCTTCCCCACGGAAGAGGTCAAGCGCTACGTGCTGAACTACGCCTTCGTCTTCTGTCTCCCGCGACAGTATCAGCTGGACGACGACCTGGCGGCCAACAGCGACAACGAGGGCCTCGAGGACGTCCTGTACAAGTTGGAGAAAGAGGACCTCGAGATCGCCGCCAAGACGCGCATCCGGGGAGAGAAGGAAGCGAACGACGACGACCAAGACAATGCGGAACCCTCGCCGGGGGATCGCCAGCGAGCGCTCACGAAGGACATGTTCGACCTCTCCAAAGACATCTGGCTCCAGCAACACAGAGCGGACGACGACCCGGTCCGCAAGTTCGCTCAAACCCGCCTCCGAGACGTGCAAAACCGCCCCGGCATCGAGGACGCCAAGCGGCTCCACGACGCGGCCAAGGCCTCGCGCAGCCGCAAGGGAAGCAGCAGCGACCGAGCCCGTGGAGAAGCCGGAGGAGAGCACGTCGGAGGACTCTTCGGCGCACACAGGCCTTCTAAGGTGAACTTGCGCAACGTCTTCGACCGAGAGTTGCTGGACCGGTGGCTGCAGACCGTGCGCACTCGGAAATGCCGAGCGAACGACGAACAGTTCCAACTCGTCCAGCTCGTGGTCGACAGAATTCTCGTCGAATACAACCTCGTCCCGCCCGAAGACACCGCACGCAACAGCCGCGAGCCGCTGGTCTGGCTCCTACACGGCCCGCCCGGCACCGGCAAGTCCCACGTGCTGATGTTCCTGCGGGAGCTCTTCGACGACTTGCTGGGCTACGTGCAGGGCATCGACTACCAGGTGGCGGCTTTCCAAGCGACGAATGCCGCCGACGTCGGGGGCCAGACCCTGCACGCGGCCTGCGGCCTCAGCACGGACAAGTTCAGTTTGGACAAGCCCAACATCCCCGACACGGCTCGACACATGGCGCTGTGGCGCTGGCTCATCGTGGACGAGATCGGCATGGTCAGCGCCCGCCTGCTGGCGCAGGTGGAGCAGCGCATCAAGGACGCCGTGCCCGCGGCCGGCGCCTGGAAGCACAAACACCACCGCCCGAACCAGGCCCGATGCTTCGGAGGCGTCAACGTTTTGTTCATGGGCGACTTCCACCAGCTCCCCCCACCCGAAGGCGGCAGCCTGTCGGAGCCACCGACCGAGCTCAGGAAGAGCGGCGCCGCCGCCAATGCGGCGCCCCAGGACCCGCAAGTGGACCGCGGGCGCGAGCTCTTCTGGAACGACGAGGACGCGGTGCAGGGCGTCACGGAGCTGCTTGAGCGCGAAAGGTCCAAGGACGCCTGGTGGAACGAGGCTCAAGACCAATTGTAACACTAACACCCGCCCGCAAATCACACGCACCCACCCATAACACCAGCAAGACCCGATGAACAATACGTTCTACAAGCAAGAACCGGATTGTTTGTCCTGCCGACAGGTCGTGGACGAGATGCGCGCCGGTTGCCTCTCGAACAAGAACTGGAGATACCTGCACGGCAAGGAAGTCGAGGGCTGCACCCTAAGCGCGGAGGAGCGTGCCTCGCGCCAGCGAGTGGTGACCTCCGCCGCCGACCCGCGGCTGCTCGAGCAGAAGTTCCTCACCGCCCCGGTGATCGTGGCCAACAACGATGCGAAATACCAGATAAACAAGGACCGCGCCGCCGGCTACGCCCGTGCCGCCGAGACTCCCCTGGTCTGGTCCGTCGCGAAAGATGCCGCCGGGGCGCAGGTGCTCCAGACCCAGGCGTGCGACAAAGACGCCAAGATCCGCTGGCTGCAGTACCACGACATGGACACCGAGGGCCTCGCCGGCATGCTGCCGCTCGCCATCGGCATGCCGGTGGCGCTCACGCAGCACGTGGACCGCTCCAGCAAGTCGCTGCTCAAGGGCCGCGTCGGCTACGTACACTCCTGGGACTGGTCGGAGAACGACCAACAGCCCAAAGTCGTGTGCCCCGCTCAGCCACGCACACACACACACACACATATGCACGTGCAACATGTAATCACCAATGCGAACTTGTTCTGGCTCGCGCATGCCGCAAGCATCAATAAGAAGCAAGGTACGTCAAGTTCGAGAAAGCCGACTGGAAGCTCGACGGCGCGACGGAGCCGGGCCTCTACCCGATCGAGCCCTGCACTCGCCGATGGCATCTCGACAAAGGAAGGAAGAAGCCGGTGCTTCCGGTGAAACGGACGCAGCTGCCCCTCATTCCCGCCTTCGCCATCACGGCCCACAGCAGCCAAGGGAAAACTCTGCCGCTCCTCCGCACCGCTCGCAAGAATCGTAAATAGACTCAACAAATCTGAGCGTGTGCATCCATGAAGCGAGTTCAGCAGAGGTCGGCAGCGCTGCTGGATCTTCAAGTGGACCGCCGGACGCACACTGCCTTCGGCACCGTGGCAACCAGCAGGGTGCGCAGCCGCCACGACGTCCTGATCCTGCGCCCCTTCGCCGAGTGGATCTTTCAGCGAGGCGCATCGGAAGGGCCTCAACTTCTTTTACAGAAATTGCGCGGACAAGTGACTTACAAAGACATCCGGCAATCGCACTTTCCCTTCGCCGGGTGCGCGGGCTCCTGTCAGCAGAACAAGACGCTGGACCAATTCTCGGACGCCCAGTGGCAGCGTGCTCGGGCAAATCGCCCCGCCACCTGCCTCGCCTGCGAAACCCTGGACAAGGAAAAGCGGCAGCAGACTCGCTACATCGACGTTACCAAAAGGAACAAGTTCCAATGCGCCGGGTGCAAAATCGAGAAGATCGAGGATGCTTTCCCGCGAGCCCAACTCAACCAGAAGGATGCCGAAACACGACGGCGGTGCTTGACGTGCCTTCGACAGAAGCAAGCACTTCTCTGTCCAAGATGCAAACTCAACAAGCCACGGAGCGATTTCCCGGCACCGATGCTCACCCTGCCGGACAACGCCCTCGCCTGCCAAGCATGCCTCGACCAAGTGCCGGATGCTGGAAAAATTGCACGAACCGGATGGTTTCATTGCCGAGGGTGTGAGAACAACTTTCCGAACGAAGGAGCCAATGACAAGGACAGACAAAGATTGTGTCTCAACTGCTCAACAGGAATTCCAAGGAAAAGAGGCTGGAGAACGTGCAGGAACTGCAAGAAAGAGTTTGCCGAACCAGCAGAATCCAAAGAGCGACGAGAGCGACGGTGTCCTGAGTGCCGAGCTACAACCACGCCAAAAGCGCGTGCCAAGCACAAGAATGCGCCTTCCAATCCGGAAATGTGAGCAATGCCTCAGAAGAGCCAAGCGGAAATGGACAGATCTGCAAAAGGAGTTGGCTGCTTCCGTGCAGAGTTCTTATGCCTTTTCAGTATGCAAATGTTTTCTTTGCTGTTCCATGATATACAATTAGCAATAGTGAGATTATACAACTTGTTTTGCATGTATACATAGTACGTGTATATATATATATATATATATATATATGTCATAGAGGCTGGCTAAACAATTCACATTTTTTGAAGTGACTTCCGTTTGTGTGAAATATTTACGTCTTCGGAAAGCATCTTATATTGACCGCCAGGGTTTGAATGAATGTTCTCTATCATAGGTACATATTTTAAGCAGATCAGAATATAATCTCAAGTAAGCATCTGCTATATTATAAGATATAAGAATACTAAAACGATTCAATGGTTCATCATCTCGCCGCAAAATCTATTCCAATATTATTATATATATATATGTATATATATATATATATATATAAATATGTTTATACACATATATATATATATACAATATCAACTGCAAGATTCAATCTCCTAATTTATTCGCATTGAAATTTCTATTGCTCTCGTTTAATCTATCTAAAAGATCTTAAAAGCATAAAAATGAATTCAAATTCTGAAACTTCATAATACGACGAAATTTTTGAATTATTGTCCATGCATTATTAAGTAGTAAAATATGAATCACAATTCTAGATTATTGAATCGTATAAAACTCATTTTAATATATATATATATATGATTAATTGTAATACTTTTTCATATGAATACTCAATTTTAAAACTTAAGCTGCCAATATACGTATATATAAACCTAATTTATAGCTTTACTTGGCATAAATTCCACCAGCATCATCCAAAATTGTATCATATATTAATTGAAATTTTGATATCGAATAAAAACGATAAAAGAAATTGAGAATATAATCATATCATTCGAAGAATGTGTAAAAATTGTTTAATTTCAATACTTCATAATTTTAAAAGCAATTTACTTAATTAAGTACTTTAAAATCTAAATATATTGAAGCTATGATAAAGTGGACATATACTTAAAAATGTGTCTTAGTTTATCAAAAATATGTGTAAATAGTATGCATATGAAATTTTGATTGTCGATTGCTTAAATCCCCAGTCCCAACCACCACACACGCACAAACCACCACACACGCACACACCACCACACATGCACACACCACCACACACGCACACACTACACAAACGCACACACGTACGCGCGCACACACGTACACGTGCACACAGGCACACACGCACACACGCACACACGCACATACACACACACACACACACACACACACACACACACACACACACGCCCACACGCACACACGCCCACGCGCTCACACCCACACCCACACAACCACAGCCATAGCCGCGGGCCCAGCCCCAGCCCCAACCCAAGCCCCAACCCCAGCCCCAGCCCTAGACCCGGCCACCCACAAACCCACACAGACACAGCCACACATACACACACACACAAACAGACACACAACGCACACGCACGCACACAGACGCACACACGCACAAACACACACACACACACACACATACCCAGTCTGAGCTGGTTGTCTCGAATCGTCATCTTTCTCTTCACGCTTCGAATTGTGCACTCTTTCTGTACCGCTTCGACAAAGGTGGTCTTCAGAGCTTCAAAATTGCTGGAATGTCTTCAGATGCCTCTACAACTTCTTCTACCAGCCAACTACATAGAACGAAGTACTCAAAAACCAAGTAGAACAGAAAGTAGAAGTGGGTTACACAAGTCCGTCTGTAGTCTCAAGACTACATGCTCACGCAGATGTCTTCTTTTTAGACATCACTGCAGGTACGTCAGTCCAGCGTCCCAGACTGATTTCAGTGCCTAGTCAGAGCCTCTTCGTTGGGCAATCACTCTGACTGGGCAGATTGCCCCCCTGCATTCAACATTACTCGCTATCTCCGATGGTCTTCAAAGATGAAAAGTCTTCAAAAAGTCTCTTCCTTAGAAACAGGAATTCCACACACACCTACCCGGTCTGTGCCGGTTGACTAAGAAATCGAAGAGTAGTACTATGGTACACCTGATTTTGATTCTGATGCAGGGCGCAAGTAGCAATCTACGTATGGAGGAGTTCTAGCGCTGCTACCCGTTGCTTCAGATTGTTGATTTCGTTGGTGGTCGTCTCGATGAACTGTGCAAGCATCTCTCGGAAGTTACTATCGAGAGTCATCGAAGATGCTGGTGAGTCGGTGCCCGATTGTTCCAAAACTTCGAGAAGGGCCTGGGCCAACCATTCACGACGTGCTGCGGCGTCTTGAGGGGACTGTGCCGACGACGACGCACGAGGAGACGCTGCTTGTTCGGGAACATCTTGCTGTCGATCGCTCATGGTAAATGGACGCAAGAGGCAGCTGTCTAAACGCTGGATCAAAAACAAACGGCTGCAATTCCGAAACCGCAGTCAAAACAACAAACGTTGGTCACAACAAACACTACTGAACAGGTGAGCCGTAGATTTTGTAAACTCTTTACGGCACATCCGGCTGCGTGATGGCTAACTGTGTAGCCGGCAGTGCTGATTGCTGCTGCGTTGAGAAATGTGTGAGAACCTCCTGTACAAGACCTCTAAGCGTGGTCTGGGTTTCCTGTATCTTACTGCAAAGATCTGTCACTGTATTGGCAATCTCTGTCATTTCAGCTGAAAATTGGGCTTGCTGTTGAGCAAGCTCTCTGATTTGAGACTGCAACGAGTCAAGCTGACTCTGCTGAATACGCTCAGTTGAAGTGATCTGCTCAAACTGATGTCGGCAGTCTGCTCGAAGAGACTGCAACTCGCCTTGAGTGTACTGTATCCAGCGCTGAAAAGGCAAAAGCGGATCCAGTGCTGACCCGAGAATATCGGCACGTTGCATGGCAAGTCGAAGCAAAAGCCACAAGACACTTGAGCAAGAGCTACAAACAGGCTTGTACACGTATAAGCAACAGGCAGCAGGCAAAAGCAGACAGTTTGTCTTTTGTCCGTCTCTTTACAGGTATGGATCTTCGCGCACGTCGCTAACATGAGGCGTAAATCCACAGCTTCGGAGAGAAGCTAAATCGGCTTCAGAGAGTCTCCAAGCGGAACGAATGTGAAACGCAATGAGGATTGTTCGGGTTCCTTGCCAGGGTAAGGTAGCATGTCGTAACCTAGGATCAAAAGCAAGGAAAGGTAACTGAACTAAAGCATTGTACAGCATGAAGAAGGGCCATTAAAGCAGCAAGATAAATGCGAGAATGAAGCCAGTCAAAGGGCATACTGCATGAGCTAATGGGGCCTAGTCAGTCAGCTACACAAGTGGCTGCGATAAGAACTTGATAAATCTCGGGCTCTTTGATCTTGGTTGCCCACTGTACCGGCAATCCGATCTGAGCACACTTGTCACGAAGCCGTTGCACAACCATAGGATCCAGTTGTGCATGAAGCTGCTGAGATAGCTCCAAGGCTTTCTCAATGGTTTGGGCCTTTTCCGGGCCCACTTTGGACTTAACATTCTTCAGCCACTTGGAGATGTTCGACTTGGCCACCCCTTGAGTAGGAATTTCATGGAAAACTCGGGAATTGATAATGGCATCAGGATCCAAAGCCTTATCCACAAGCTCTTGGGTAGGATCTGCAACTGGGGCTTGAATCGGCAATGCATTGATTGCAGCAGTTTTACTGCATAATCGCATGCGCTTGGCAGGAGGCTGATTCATGGCTGCAGGGTTAGAAGTAGAATTCTTAGCCTTTTCAGCTTCCAATTGGGCCTGAAGGTCTGCAATTCGCTGACTCTGATCTGCAAAAGACGATGAACCCGAAGCACTTCCAGCAAAAGGACGAAGCGTATCCATGATATGATTGGACAACGCAAGAGTTCTAGCTGCCTTTACCTCGTCCGAGCTCATAGAGCTCTTGATGGAGACTTTGTCTGGATTCTGTCTACAGTATTCAGCAGAAACCTCATCGAGGTCCCATCGGCTTTCTCTCACAGAACTGAGAAACTGTGACGTGAGTACGGACTCGCTAACACGACGTGCGATGACGACTGAAACATATTGTCCATGGCTTAACGCGCGGAGATGGTTGTTTCTCCATCCCTTCCATACTAAGTCAGTGACACGCAAATCAGCAAGCTCACGGCCTGCCAGGCGATATTTTGTTGCCCAGCTTGTAGCCGCTACGCGTCTCAACATGGTCTTACCGTGGATCTCCTTGGTGTCTAGATGAGTTTTGTCTGGCTTAAACTCATCCGGCAACCCTTCAACAAAGGGCACTCCAGTTGGGGATCCGTAGTCCCACTGTTGTTGCTCACTCCATTCACTCTTCCTCTTCTCAGGAGTTTGCCATCCCGAAGAGGTCCAGCTGTTGTTGTTGGAAGAATGCGAATTGGATGCCCATGACGTTGATTGCCAAGTTTTCCACGACATGCTAAGCAACGACGCGCAGTTGAAAAGGGAAGACTGGGGCCCGATGCTTGAGATCACTGCAAAAACACAACAAGAAAAAGGACAAGGAAGGAAACAGAAGCATTTTGGATTCTGGCAAACCTGCTTACAAGATATACAAGAACCTACTCCGGAGGCTCAAAGGTCTTTTCTGGCTCTCAGGACATAAGAACAATCCACTCAATCTTGGCAAGATCTACTCGAATTGCCCAACGTTTGTCGGTGGCTTTGCTACGCACTAAGCCAGCGCGAGTAGCTAAGTTCAGCTCTACCCAGGTGGAAGACCAAGGGTACCTGGTGTGGCCACCGACTATGCATCCACTCAGCATTACTCCAGACTGTTGCTTCGCATGGTTGAAAAGAGCTGAACACTGCAAGACGATCTCCTCAACGGTCTGTTGTTGGTCCGTATGCTTCAACAACGAAAAGAAAGCGGAGACCGGGTAGTCCAGCGGTAAGCCCATACGGTCAGTTGCACTGGGCAATATAACTCCTGTTTTGAGTATGCCCAAGAGTCCCTGCGGACTCGTCATGTGGTAAAACTGATACTATGTTTCACCTGTAGCACGTTGGGTGTTAGGGCCCGGGAAGTTTCTGGTACGTAGTGCCCAGATAACTCTGCCGCTTGCAGTCGTAAAAGAGCGGCCGGATGAAACGAGGCTAGCAGGTTGGTACCCCAACGTATGCATAACACGAGAAAAAGTATCCACCACTTTGTCACGATGTTCATGAACTTGGCCATACGTTGAAAGTAACTCATGAAGCCAGCGGGGCCATCGTGTCAACTCACTCTCCGTAAACTGCTGCATGCGCTCAAACTCTTGCTGAGTAAACTGCTTGCGTTGATCCATAGTACGAAGCTTTGCAAACTCGAAAGGATAGAAGAGGCCTTTGGGAACCTGTGTGGCTGGGAGTTGTCCCAATGCCGGCCAATCGTAGTTCAGCGGTATCATACTGGCAAGCCGAATGGAGTAGGACAAGTCGTCCTCATCCGGATTTTGCGCCGGATAGGATTTGGGCGCTCCCTTCTTGTTGTTTATGGTGTCATCCAGTACCCAGGACGACGACGCAGTACTCAAAGAGCTAGGCGGTGGTATACTAACATTCAAAGCTCTCTGCAGAAAACCTGTGACATTGCCGGCTGAAGAATGAAAAGGCGAAGACGTCGGTGCAATCACTCGAGGCATATGTCCAGCACTACCGCAGAATGTGGTGTTTGTGGTGGTGGCAATGGTTGGTGTTGGTGGTGGTGGTGGTGGCGGTGGTGGTGGAGGTGGTGGAAACGGTGGAGGTGGCAATGGAGATGTAAGACTTGTGAAGTCGATGGTGGGTGGATGACTGGTATGGTGAAGTGGCGGCTGAGGGCTATCTGCTCGTAGATCTCCCGGTGGTAAATCTTGTAGTGCCAGAGTTATACTTGGCTCTGCATTCTGGGGTTCCGGGGTGCGAAAGTTTGCACCAATCCACTGAGAAGGCGGGTAGCTCTGCTGAATGTTGTACGCTTCACGTGAAGGCCGCGGAACAGACTCTGAACATCTTTCTACAGCTTTGGGACCAATCCAGCGTCCCGGTGGCTCCTCAAAGGACCTGCTTCGATAACGTCTACTCCGTGAACGGCGTTCACGGCGTCTCGGTTGATCAGACAAAGCTCGAAGATGTTCCGTGGTACGAACATTGTGAGCAGCAGCTGCCGTCTCGTAAAAATGAAAGTTGAACACAGGAGCCATGGCACTCAAAACTGAAAGCAAAGTAATGTTATGTAGATGACACGTGAGAAAGTGTAACGGTGAGGTAAATGTTGATGAAACTAGGAAGATGAGAACATAACCTTGTTGACGAGCCCATGCTTCACAAGCGGAAAAATCTGTATGCCATGAGACAATCAGATCAAGTGTCTCCCGAAAAAAGCTTGCATTCGAGCTGCATGTTTTGTCGTTGCGGCAAAGTTACTCTGATCCTTGCAGGCTGAGAGCGATTAGCTAAAACTCAGCAAAGACGAATTAGCTGCAACATGCTCTACGGAGTGCGACTGCGTTTGCGCTTGCGAACTGGTGAAGCATTCTCACTCACAGAAGAGCTCACGGGAGTCTCAGCAGAAGTTGCTGTTTGAGAACGGGCACGGTCTTGCAGCCAAGCCAATGTTACTGGAAACCATTCCCAGTACCAAACTTCGTTGTTCTCAGTCTTCTTCCAACACCAACGCCAAACCACTGATGCTGCCGGTGGAGTACGACTTCTATCGCGAGCAGACAGCATGTCGACGCACTACAGAGCTAAGTTTGGTAACGCAGCTGCGGACACAACATGGATCCGCTGCATTCACAGTGAGATCTCTAGAAGTCAGCTTTCCGGATGTCTTCAGCGCACGTGTATGGCTCAGGAGGTCTTCAGAATGGTCTTCAGAATGTGCATTCGAAAGCACAAAATCTAGAGGTACAACAAGTGACATGCTTATTGTGATAGCATCTTGGATGTCTTCAGCGGTCAGAAATCATCCAGCACACCATCTTTTGCGTCGTCAAAGAGGTACGTAGAGGACGCATTACTAAGAACACCACTGACTAAAGCGCTCAATAGATATAACATCGGCAACATCATCCTACATGTGTGTCAGAGCTCTTCGGGCGACCTGATCCCGAATCTTGACACACCGCCTCTGCAGTAGTTACATTACCAGGTCGCACAGGTTCGGGACTGTGGGAATTCGTAGAGGTGGACTTCAGATTAATCCGTAGACAGCTAGGAGCGCAATCATTCTCAAGAGGTATTCATCTTGCGCATACGATGTTCATCTGCCAGAGGACTTCATATGTTTTCTGCGTCTGGATGTTTTCATCAGCTGGGAGCATTCACATCTCATCGTTCGGTAATTTTTAGCGTTAGATGTAGACTGAAGTCCACTATTCAGAAAGAAGACAGGGACTCAGGGAGTATTCATCATTCCCCCGCAGACCGAGGGGCCGGCAGCGCTTTGGCAGAATTACTACCGGGAATCACACACATACCCAGTCTGAGCTGGTTGTCTCGAATCGTCATCTTTCTCTTCACGCTTCGAATTGTGCACTCTTTCTGTACCGCTTCGACAAAGGTGGTCTTCAGAGCTTCAAAATTGCTGGAATGTCTTCAGATGCCCTACAACTTCTTCTACCAGCCAACTACATAGAACGAAGTACTCAAAAAACCAAGTAGAACAGAAAGTAAAAGTGGGTTACACAAGTCCGTCTGTAGTCTCAAGACTACATGCTCACGCAGATGTCTTCTTTTTAGACATCACTGCAGGTACGTCAGTCCAGCGTCCCAGACTGATTTCAGTGCCTAGTCAGAGCCTCTTCGTTGGGCAATCACTCTGACTGGGCAGATTGCCCCCCTGCATTCAACATTACTCGCTATCTCCGATGGTCTTCAAAGATGAAAAGTCTTCAAAAAGTCTCTTCCTTAGAAACAGGAATTCCACACACACACACACACCCACACCCCCACCCGCACCTGCACCCGCACCCACACCCAGGCCGACACCGACACCGACACCCACACCCGCCCCGACACCGACGCCGACAGACACAGCCACAACCACATCCACAGCCGCCCACCCACCCACCCACCCTCGCGCCCACAAACACACACACACACACACTCACCCGCGCACACACACACACACACACAGACACACACACACACACAGACAGACACACACACACACACACACACACACACACACACATTTCGAGAATCTTCCGTTTCGTCCGAACTCTCACTGATTCACGCGTTTCTCCAATCACCTTCTTCCATGCAGTTGTCCGTCCGCCCGTCCAGACGTTCATCCCGTTCGCCCATTCGTTCGTCAACCATCCGCTCCTCCTGCGCTCCCGTTTCACCGCTTTATACAGTCCTCCATTCGTCTATGCATCTTTCCGGCCGTTCCTGGGATTGCTCGTTCAGCCGTCCGTCCGTCCACTCGTTCAATCAAGCGTCTAGCAGCTGTAAGTATGGGCTTTGCGGGCTCGACGTTGGAGTTGTGGTGATTTGGGTATCGGTTTTGGCTTGTAATTGAACGAAATCACACCAAAACAAATTTGTTTCGGCAATTGTCGTTTTTGTTTTCCTATCGCGTCGCTACGTTTGCGTGCTCGTGCGTCCGTCCGTCCCTCGCGTCCAGATGGTCCGTCCGTCCGTCCGGCGCCCAGTCGTTCGTCCGCCCGAACGAACGCGGGCGAGGTTCGCGTCAACGAACGCTTTAGGGCTAAGGGCCGGAGCCCCTTGTTTTTCCCATGAGGGTTGCCTAGGGCGCCAGCTGCGCTGGCGGACCCTAAACCCTAAACCCTAAACCCTAAACCCTAAACCCTAAACCCTAAACCCTAAACCCTAAACCCTAAGCTTTGTGAGCCATTTTGCCTGGAGGCCAACAAAAAAAGATTTTCTTCAGCTGACAACCAGCCACAAACAGCCTCCTGGGGCAAGCTTTGCGAGCCATTTCGCTTGGAGGCCAACAGAAAAAGATCTTCTTCAGCTGACAGCCAGCCACAAACAGCCTCCTGAAACAAGCTTTGTGAGCCATTTCACCTGGAGGCCAACGAAACAAGATTTGCTTCAGCTGACAACCAGCCACAAACAGCCTCCTGGGCAAGCTTTGTGAGCCATTTCGCCTGCAGGCCAACAAAAAAAGATGTTCTTCAGCTGACAACCAGCCACAAAACAGCCTCCTGGGGCAAGCTTTGCGAGCCATTTCGCCTGGAGGCCAACAAAAAAAGATATTCTTCAGCTGACAACCAGCCAGAAACAGCTTCCTGGGGCAAGCTTTGCGAGCCATTTCGCCTGGAGGCCAACAAAAAAAGATTTTCTTCAGCTGACAACCAGCCACAAAACGGCCTCCTGGTGCAAGCTTTGTTAGCCATTTCGCCTGCAGGCCAACAAAAAAAGATTTTCTTCAGCTGACAACCAGCCAGAAACAGCCTCCTGGGGCAAGCTTTGTGAGCCATTTCGCCTGGAGGCCATTAAAAAAAGATTTTCTTCAGCTGACAACCAGCCACAAACAGCCTCCTGGGGCAAGCACAGAGCCACCAAGATCCGGAAGTACGATTTGTTGCGGATAAGAGTGGGCCACACAGAGCCACCAAGACCCGGAAGTACGATTTGTTACGGATAAGAGTGGGCCACACAGAGCCACCAAGACCCGGAAGTACGATTTGTTACGGACAAGAGTGGGACAGAAAGAGCCACCACGACCCGCAAGTACGATTTGTTACGGATAAGAGTGGGCCACACAGAGCCACCAAGACCCGGAAGTACGATTTGTTACGGATAAGAGTGGGCCACACAGAGCCACCAAGACCCGGAAGTACGATTTGTTACGGCCAAGATTGGGGCAGAAAGAGCCACCAGACCCGGCAGTACGATGTGTTACGGCCAAGAGTGGGCCAGAAAGAGCCACCGAGACCCGGCAGTACGATTTGTTACGGCCAAGAGTGGGCCAGAAAGAGCCACCAAGACCCGGCAGTACGATTTGTTACGGCCAAGAGTGGGCCAGAAAGAGCCACCAAGACCCGGCAGTACGATTTGTACAAGAGTTTACGTTACGGCCAAGAGTGGGCCAGAAAGAGCCACCAAGACCCGGCAGTACGATTTGTTACGGCCAAGAGTGGGCCAGAAAGAGCCACCGAGACCCGGCAGTACGATTTGTTACGGCCAAGAGTGGGCCAGAAAGAGCCACCAAGACCCGGCAGTACGATTTGTTACGGCCAAGAGTGGGCCAGAAAGAGCCACCAAGACCCGGCAGTACGATTTGTTACGGCCAAGAGTGGGCCAGAAAGAGCCACCAAGACCCGGCAGTACGATTTGTTACGGCCAAGAGTGGGCCAGAAAGAGCCACCGAGACCCGGCAGTACGATTTGTTACGGCCAAGAGTGGAGCAGAAAGAGCCACCAAGAGCCGACAGTACGATTTGTTACGGTCAAGAGTGGGCCAGAAAGAGCCACCGAGACCCGGCAGTACGATTTGTTACGGCCAAGAGTGGGCCAGAAAGAGCCACCGAGACCCGGCAGTACGATTTGTTACGGCCAAGAGTGGGCTTGAAAGAGCCACCAAGACCCGGCAGTCAAGAACCAGTGCAGAAAAAAAGCCCCATTGTGTTAGTCCTAGTTGTCGTGCTCAACATCCTTAAAACAAGAAGCCAAGAACCAGTGCAGAAAAAAAAGCCCCATTTTGTTAGTCCTAGTTGTCGTGCTCAACATCCTTAAAACAAGAAGCCAAGAACCAGTGCAGAAAAAAAAAGCCCCATTTTGTTAGTCCTGGTTGTCGTGCTCAACATCCTTGAAACAAGAAGCCAACAACCGGCCCCTTCCCCCACCGGACCTCTCACGATTGACACCTGCTGTCAATCTGGCAAGGGAGTGTGACAGCCATCCGCCGGGAGGGTCCAGAGCTACTGACAATCCAAAGGGGCAAACGGCCAGCAAGGGAGTGTGACAGCCATCCGCCCCCTTTCCACCAAGCTCCACCCAGATTGCCACCAGCTGACAATCTGAAGCCCTGAAGATTGCCACCTGCTGACAATCCAAAGGGGCGACCGGCCAGCAAGGGAGTGTGACAGCCATCCGCCCCCTTTCCACCAACCCCCACCACGATTGCCACCTATTGGCAATCTGTACCCCCTTAAGATTGCCACCTGTTGGCAATCTGTACCCCCCTAAGATTGCCACCTGCTGACAATCTAGATCCCCTGTGATTGCCACTTGTTGGTAATCTGTACCCCCTTAAGATTGCCACCTGTTGGCAATCTGTACCCCCCTAAGAATGCCACCTGCTGACAATCTAGATCTTCTGGGATTGCCACCTGTCGGCAATCTGTACCCCCCTACGATTGCCGCCTTCTGACAATCTAGACCCCCTAAGATTGCCACCCGCCGGCAATCCATTAGGCCTGGCAAGTGGCAGCTAAGCACCAAAAACGCAGGTGTGATTGCCACCTGTTGGCAATCTAGCCCCCCCCCCCCACCAGGATTGCCACCTTCTGACAATCTACACCCCTTAGGATTGCCACCTGCCGGCAATTTATGAGGCCTGGCAAGCGGCAGCCAAGCAGCAAAAACACAAACCCGAACCGTACACGCAGTGCGTTTCTGGACCCTCCGCTTCGCCTGCCAAGGGGGCATGCTTGGTGTCTTTCTGGAAGCTAGTAATGGCGTTGAACTACAGCGACTGCTGTACGCGCCAATTGACTAGCGAAACGGCCTCCAGATACCTAAAAAGAGCCGAGGTGCCTTCCTTGAGCATTCCAAAAGTAGGCCGCGGTCATACTTTTGGGATGTGTGCCACGGACGCGCTTTGCGCGAGGATCGGTTTGTTTTCCTCAGTGCCAAGGGCCAAGGGGGCTTCCCATTGAGCCTGTCAACGGGAACGCGTGTACTCGCTCGCGGGTGCGCGTTACTACCGGGGATCCGATCTATCTCCAATCGGTGAACACATATGGGCGAAGGATGTTTCAATCCGACCAGAAACATCGGGGAAGCAGGGAGCGTGTGCTGCGGGACATTCTCTTATAAGGCGCCTAAAATAAGGCCATCCCAGTACTAAGTACGCTGGGGGGTGCCTTCGAAGACCTTCACACTCTCATACTTCCCACGCATGCATTCACTGAACATGTCCAAGCCAAGGACTGATTTTTGGTGCAAGCGACTCGGCTGCAATTAAACACGTGCATGTCCACATCTGTCCATGCTAGGCTTCCAATGTGCTAGCAATCATCTGATCTGGACGCCAAGGTACGGCCAACAAGGCCGAAACGCGCAGCAGCCGCCAGGATGCAATCACATGCGTGCACGCTCCCACTATCAAAACACTGTCTCGCGCAACACCCCTGCTATTCTTCCTGAACTCGTCAGCTTCCAGTGTCAGGTTTCTCTGCCGCAACGCAAACACTCGCCGTAGAGCAAATTTGGACTCAAGCTTTGGCACCATGAGCAGCACAGACAGCAAGAGCGCTGCCAGCAGCAGGTTAATTAGGTCACCGTAACCCATGACGCAAGCACAAACACACCAAGGCTAGCCGCCACACTAGCACTCTCCCACTGCATACTCAACACCCCGCACAGTTTCGTGCCGGGATGGCGGAGACACCCCTGGTGGTGCAGTGCCAGCTAGAGGCGTGCTGCGACACCCTCACGGCCAACTTTTTCACGCTGAGCGGCCGCCGCATCCAGCAGCCAGTGAGATATGTCCGAGCAAATGTGACCCGAGGATTCGTTCCTCAGTGCCAAGGGCCGGGATCTTCCGTCCAACCTGTTAATGGGAACGCGTGTCCTCGCATTGCGGGGCACGTTACTCCCTGGCTGTCCAATCAATCCGAGATTGGCGATACCACTTACAGGTGAAGCCCCTCTGTCATTCTTATCCGACACGGGCTACGGAAGTAGGAGCGTGTGCTGAGGGACACTCTCTGACAAGGGATTCTGAAACAAGGCTATCCCGGATTCATCATGAATCATCTATCCGGGGGGCGCCTTCAAAGACCTTCACACTCCCCATGATCAACATATTCGTTCACTCAGCATGTGCTCGCCAAGGTATGGCTCTGATCGCAACTCGGCTGCAATTCAACATGTCCAAGTGCAGAGCGTGCTTCTGTCAAGCTTGCGACATGCTCACCTCATGCTTCCCACAAATGCCTGCATGCAATATGTTCCAGCCAAGGTGCAGCTCCAGAATGCAACTCGACTGCAATTCAGCAGGCACATGATAGAAATTGTATTTGCCACACCGTTGGGAAGCACCAAGATGCCAGCAAACAGTGCAGAACAAAAACACCCCATTTTGTTAACCCTTGTTGTCGTGCTCAACATCCTTTAAATAAGAAGTCAAGAACCAGTGCAGAAAAAAAGCCCCATTTTGTTAGTCCTAGTTGTCGTGCTCAACATCCTTAAAACAAGAAGCCAAGAACCAGAGCAGAAAAAAACACACCCCATTTTGTTAACCCTGGTTGTCGTGCTCAACATCCTTAAAACAAGAAGTCAAGAACCAGTGCAGAAAAAAAGCCCCATTTTGTTAGTCCTAGTTGTCGTGCTCAACATCCTTAAACCAAGAAGCCAAGAACCAGAGCAGAAAAAAACACACCCCATTTTGTTAACCCTGGTTGTCGTGCTCAACATCCTTAAACCAAGAAGCCAAGAACCAGTGCAGAAAAAAAGCCCCATTTTGTTAGTCCTAGGTGTCGTGCCACCTGCTGACAATCTGGTCCCCTCGGGATTGCCACCTACCGACAATCCAAGGAAGCATAGGGCCAAAGTGAAGTGTGACAGCCATCCGCCCCCTTTCCACCAAGCTCCACCCAGATTGGCACCAGCTGACAATCTGAAGCCCTGAAGATTGCCACCTGCTGACAATCCAAAGGGGCAACCGGCCAGCAAGGGAGTGTGACAGCCATCCGCCCCCTTTCCACCACCCCCCCACCACGATTGCCACCTATTGGCAATCTGTACCCCCTTAAGATTGCCACCTGTTGGCAATCTGTACCCCCCCTAAGATTGCCACCTGCTGACAATCTAGATCCCCTGTGATTGCCACTTGTTGGCAATCTGTACCCCCTTAAGATTGCCACCTGTTGGCAATCTGTACCCCCCTAAGATTGCCACCTGCTGACAATCTAGATCCCCTGTGATTGCCACCTGTTGGCAATCTGTACCCCCCTACGATTGCCGCCTTCTGACAATCTAGACACCCTAAGATTGCCACCCCTTTGGGGCCTGGAGATTGTCACTCGGGGCCTGGCGATTGTCACTTTGGGGCCTGGAGATTGTCACCTGGGGCCTGGCGATTGTCAATTTGGGGCCTGGAGATTGTCACTCGGGGCCTGGCGATTGTCACTTTGGGGCCTGGAGATTGTCACCTGGGGCCTGGCGATTGTCACCTTGGGGCCTGGAGATTGTCACTTTGGGGCCTGGAGATTGTCACTTTGGCGTTGTGGGTGGCCTGGTTGCAAGTTTTTGCAGGTTTTGAGAGGTTTTTAAAGGCTCAGAGTGGTTTTAAAACGTTCTAAGTGGCCTCCGAAGTTATTTCAAAGGGCTTTAAGCAGTCTTGAAGCCGGGCAAAATTGACACCCACCGTCAATCTACGACCGCCCGGGGACCAGGATTTCCCCGACCCGCGCGCGTACACACAATGCGCTTTTGGACCCTCCGCTCGCCCCCTAAGGGGACATCCTTGCTGTCTTTTGGAAGCTAGTAATGGCGTTGAACTACAGCGACTGCTGTACGCGCCAGTTCACTAGCGAAGCGGCCTCCAAATACCTAAAAAGAGCCGAGGTGCCTTCCTTGAGCATTCCAAAAGTAGGCCGCGGTCATACTTTTGGGATGTGTGCCACGGACGCGCTTTGCGCGAGGATCGGTTTGTTTTCCTCAGTGCCAAGGGCCAAGGGGGCTTCCCATTGAGCCTGTCAACGGGAACGCGTGTACTCGCTCGCGGGTGCGCGTTACTACCGGGGATCCGATCTATCTCCAATCGGTGAACACATATGGGCGAAGGATGTTTCAATCCGACCAGAAACATCGGGGAAGCAGGGAGCGTGTGCTGCGGGACATTCTCTTATAAGGCGCCTAAAATAAGGCCATCCCAGTACTAAGTACGCTGGGGGGTGCCTTCGAAGACCTTCACACTCTCATACTTCCCACGCATGCATTCACTGAACATGTCCAAGCCAAGGACTGATTTTTGGTGCAAGCGACTCGGCTGCAATTAAACACGTGCATGTCCACATCTGTCCATGCTAGGCTTCCAATGTGCTAGCAATCATCTGATCTGGACGCCAAGGTACGGCCAACAAGGCCGAAACGCGCAGCAGCCGCCAGGCTGCAATCACATGCGTGCACGCTCCCACTGTCAAAACACTGTCTCGCGCAACACCCCTGCTATTCTTCCTGAACTCGTCAGCTTCCAGTGTCAGGTTTCTCTGCCGCAACGCAAACACTCGCCGTAGAGCAAATTTGGACTCAAGCTTTGGCACCATGAGCAGCACAGACAGCAGGAGCTCTGCCAGCAGCAGGTTAATTAGGTCACCGTAACCCATGACGCAAGCACAAACACACCAAGGCTAGCCGCCACACTAGCACTCTCCCACTGCATACTCAACACCCCGCACAGTTTCGTGCCGGGATGGCGGAGACACCCCTGGTGGTGCAGTGCCAGCTAGAGGCGTGCCGCGACACCCTCACGGCCAACTTTTTCACGCTGAGCGGCCGCCGCATCCAGCAGCCAGTGAGATATGTCCGAGCAAATGTGACCCGAGGATTCGTTCCTCAGTGCCAAGGGCCGGGATCTTCCGTCCAACCTGTTAATGGGAACGCGTGTCCTCGCATTGCGGGGCACGTTACTACCTGGCTGTCCAATCAATCCGAGATTGGCGATACCACTTACAGGTGAAGCCCCTCTGTCATTCTTATCCGACACGGGCTACGGAAGTAGGAGCGTGTGCTGAGGGACACTCTCTGACAAGGGATTCTAAAACAAGGCTATCCCGGATTCATCATGAATCATCTATCCGGGGGGCGCCTTCAAAGACCTTCACACTCCCCATGATCAACATATTCGTTCACTCAGCATGTGCTCGCCAAGGTATGGCTCTGATCGCAACTCGGCTGCAATTCAACATGTCCAAGTGCAGAGCGTGCTTCTGTCAAGCTTGCGCCATGCTCACCTCATGCTTCCCACAAATGCCTGCATGCAATATGTTCCAGCCAAGGTGCAGCTCCAGAATGCAACTCGACTGCAATTCAGCAGGCACATGATAGAAATTGTATTTGCCACACCGTTGGGAAGCACCAAGATGCCAGCAAACAGTGCAGAACAAAAACACCCCATTTTGTTAACCCTTGTTGTCGTGCTCAACATCCTTAAAACAAGAAGTCAAGAACCAGTGCAGAAAAAAAGCCCCATTTTGTTAGTCCTAGTTGTCGTGCTCAACATCCTTAAAACAAGAAGCCAAGAACCAGAGCAGAAAAAAACACACCCCATTTTGTTAACCCTGGTTGTCGTGCTCAACATCCTTAAAACAAGAAGTCAAGAACCAGTGCAGAAAAAAAGCCCCATTTTGTTAGTCCTAGTTGTCGTGCTCAACATCCTTAAAACAAGAAGCCAAGAACCAGAGCAGAAAAAAACACACCCCATTTTGTTAACCCTGGTTGTCGTGCTCAACATCCTTAAACCAAGAAGCCAAGAACCAGTGCAGAAAAAAAGCCCCATTTTGTTAGTCCTAGTTGTCGTGCCACCTGCTGACAATCTGGTCCCCTCGGGATTGCCACCTACCGACAATCCAAGGAAGCATAGGGCCAAAGTGAAGTGTGACAGCCATCCGCCCCCTTTCCACCAAGCTCCACCCAGATTGCCACCAGCTGACAATCTGAAGCCCTGAAGATTGCCACCTGCTGACAATCCAAAGGGGCAACCGGCCAGCAAGGGAGTGTGACAGCCATCCGCCCCCTTTCCACCAACCCCCCACCACGATTGCCACCTATTGGCAATCTGTACCCCCTTAAGATTGCCACCTGTTGGCAATCTGTACCCCCCCTAAGATTGCCACCTGCTGACAATCTAGATCCCCTGTGATTGCCACCTGTTGGCAATCTGTACCCCCTTAAGATTGCCACCTGTTGGCAATCTGTACCCCCCTAAGATTGCCACCTGCTGACAATCTAGATCCCCTGTGATTGCCACCTGTTGGCAATCTGTACCCCCCTACGATTGCCGCCTTCTGACAATCTAGACCCCCTAAGATTGCCACCCCTTTGGGGCCTGGAGATTGTCACTCGGGGCCTGGCGATTGTCACTTTGGGGCCTGGAGATTGTCACCTGGGGCCTGGCGATTGTCACTTTGGGGCCTGGAGATTGTCACTCGGGGCCTGGCGATTGTCACTTTGGGGCCTGGAGATTGTCACCTGGGGCCTGGCGATTGTCACTTTGGGGCCTGGAGATTGTCACTTTGGGGCCTGGAGATTGTCACTTTGGCGTTGTGGGTGGCCTGGTTGCAAGTTTTTGCAGGTTTTGAGAGGTTTTTAAAGGCTCAGAGTGGTTTTAAAACGTTCTAAGTGGCTTCCGAAGTTATTTCAAAGGGCTTTAAGCAGTCTTGAAGCCGGGCAAAATTGACACCCACCGTCAATCTACGACCGCCCGGGGACCAGGATTTCCCGACCCGCGCGCGTACACACAATGCGCTTTTGGACCCTCCGCTCGCCCCCTAAGGGGACATGCTAACTGTCTTTTGGAAGCTAGTAATGGCGTTGAACTACAGCGACTGCTGTACGCGCCAGTTCACTAGCGAAGCGGCCTCCAAATACCTAAAAAGAGCCGAGGTGACTTCCTTGAGCATTCCAAAAGTAGGCCGCGGGCATACTTTTGGGATGTGTGCCACGGACGCGCTTTGCGCGAGGATCGGTTTGTTTTCCTCAGTGCCAAGGGCCAAGGGGGCTTCCCATTGAGCCTGTCAACGGGAACGCGTGTACTCGCTCGCGGGTGCGCGTTACTACCGGGGATCCGATCTATCTCCAATCGGTGAACACATATGGGCGAAGGATGTTTCAATCCGACCAGAAACATCGGGGAAGCAGGGAGCGTGTGCTGCGGGACATTCTCTTATAAGGCACCTAAAATAAGGCCATCCCAGTACTAAGTACGCTGGGGGGTGCCTTCGAAGACCTTCACACTCTCATACTTCCCACGCATGCATTCACTGAACATGTCCAAGCCAAGGACTGATTTTTGGTGCAAGCGACTCGGCTGCAACTAAACATGTCCGTGCTCGTGTTCGTTAGTCTTGTGTTTGCATTCCTTCTTTGCCGATGCCAAGGTACAACCAACGAGGCCGGCAACGGAAGACGGCCACCAAGCTGCAGCTACACGCATGCACGTTTACACTTTCCCTTCACTCGGCCCAAGACTGGAGACCCATCCACGATTGAGAGTCCCTACAAAGGCAATACGTGCTTTCAAAAATCTTTGCATGTTCGATGTTGAAGACCACCACGCCGGGCTCTCATCTCAAACCCATTTTGTCGGCCTCGTGCTAAATCGTAATGCCAGTATCTCACAATCGACCTCAGCCAAGACCTTCAACCTCGTCAGGAATCGGCCCACAATTGGGGAGACTCGGAGAATGCAGCTAAGCCATTCGAAACTCGCAGGCGGTAAAGTCCTCATGCGCACGCGTTGCCTGCGAGAACTCCACGCACAACCAAGGCGAGCAGCTTCGGCAGAAGCCCATCCACCATAAAAGAGTCCCGACAGATGAAGACATCACTGGCAGAAGCTCTGGCTGTCAGGTCTCGCTTGCAGCATAAAGCAACCCAAACCAGCTGTCATCATGTCACAGCCAAGGTACAGCTCTGGTCGCATCTGGACTGCCACTAGACATGTTCATACTTGCCTTGTGTTTACAGTGATTCCCTTCCAATGCCAAGGTACGACTAAGCGAGGACTCCCGGAGTTCAATTGGGAAGCCCGCCCACCGCCTGACATATCCTCGTCCAATTTATGAAGGAAATCGGCTTGGAGAGCTTGCGAATCACCTGACAATCGTCACCTTCGTCCGCTTTATGAAGAAAATCGGCGTGGGGAGCCTGCGAACCATCTGGCAATCCATATTCCCGTCCTCTGTATGAAGGAAATTTACTTGGAAAGCTCCCTCGTAGCTGTACGTAGCTTTGTTCCAGGTAGAGGCATACCGTCTTTCAGCTGGAATACAAGTGGAAATGATACTGGTTTCACAAGGAAGGCAACTGGCGCACGAGTGAAAACATGCTCGGCCCAGAGCATCGTTCCCGAGTCTTCCCAGGTGTGCGGGAGAGCGGCGGAGATCGAAGCATGTAGCTTCCAGTCTTGCAGATGCTGCTTGAGCATTGCACCCTGTATTCCGCAGCCTCACTCTTGCGGCTCAAAGCTTGCATTTGCTTGCCTTCAGAGCACCCACGAGATGGACGGCCGCTGTCTGGAGTGGAGCCGGTGTTTGGAAGGCGGTCCTGGCTCGTGGTCATTGATTGACTCGGACGGTGCGGCCTTTACCACTGAAGCAACTCCTCGATGGGATCTGCACTTCTTTTCCACCGATTTCGTGGAGAGGCTGCTGCGAATCGCCGGCATGTCGAACCCTTTGCCGGAGCTGGAAGAGCTTGCTACATCCGCTGCTCTAGCAGCGGCAGCCCAGGGCCGCCTGCGGAGCCGCAACCAAGCAGTGCGCACGACGTTAGACGGGCCACTGATCACGTTGGTCCTTTCCCATGACATGTGAGACATGCTGACAGCACAGAGCTAGGAAAGAGTCGTTCGTTTCACACAACCTCTGCCGTGCGCCGGCCGCGAAGGAGCACCGCGCCTTGCAGCCACAGCAGCAGAAGCGAAAAAGGAGAGTCGGCTGCAAGCAGCAAGCCAACGACGCTGACATCGTGCCTGCAGCGAGAGCACACCAACCTTAACCTGGCACCGCAGCCCAATTCGTGATCGAGCCTCAAAAGCAGAGATCCGCTTCCTGAAGAACCATCTAGGCCGAAGCTGCTTCCGACAGTAAGAGAGAAAGAGCAGGCACGGTTCGCTCCCCCGCCCGTGCAGGTGAAGCCATCATGCAGCCCGAAAGCAGCCGACGGTGGGCCGACATGACAGACGACGACGATCAGGCGGGATCGCATGCGACACGCGCAGACGGCCCGACCCCGCCTGAAACCTCAACGGCCTCAGCGCACCGAACCACGAGGCGACCGGCTGGGAGTTCGAAGCGTTCAAGAAGGACTACCTGGCGAGGAGATGCAGCCTGACACTTCTGACGCCCGTGCATGCCCCAGAGCCTCCGAAGAGAGAACCCGTGTACACACGCGTGTATGTCGCGCAACTGCGCACCGAACCCACCGGCCGAGGGCGGAACAATCAAGATCGACGAGGCGCGCTGACACCTCGTGCCGTCGCCCTCAGAAATCACAGGAGAGCACACGGGCATGCACGCACGAGGCCTGGAAAACCTCCCCGACAACCGCACCTCGACGGGACACGACCCCGCCCTCCGGCGCGAAGCCAAGAACACCCCGACGGAAGAAGGCATCACGGCCGGAATGCAAGTAAGGACTTGTGCCACGAGAAAAGACATAGAAAGAAGAAAGCAAGCCGTACGCGGCATCGTGACCTGCAGGCCCCCAAAAAGCCACTGCCGCGCCAGCCACGATGGACGGCCGACGACGAGAGAGCCCTGGATCGAGCTTTCCAGCGAGCAGAGGCACCGGAGAGAAGCTACACCCCAAAGGCGCACAACACCTCCCCCGGCAAGCGTCTAGTCCCACTGTGTGCACAGGCCGACAGAACCGCCGAGGCAACACCGCCAAGAAACGAAGCAGTGGAAGCGGCAAAGCTCGCAAGGAATGCCGATGAACCATCTCACGAAGAACCGGCCGCGCGACGAGGGGGGGCCGAGACGGACTCCGACCACGACACGGAGCCCGGACCCAGCGTCGAGGCCGGCCTTTTTCCTCGAGCATCCACTGTCAAGAGCGCTCTTTAGGCAAGCAGACAATGCACCCGAGAGGAGCACTTTCGGGGCATGCTGGCCATCAAGAAGATGTCAGGCGACGGCAACTGCCTCTTCCACGCGCTCGGAGAGAACACCGGCGAGAGCGGGGCATGCCTCCGAGCCCTAATCATCCAGTACCTCAGAGAGAACGCAGAAGCCGAAGAAGACGAAGAGCAAGTGCAGGCCTGGCTACAGGAAAGCCAATACCTCCAAAGCGATCCGGGTCACTGGGGCGGCGACACGGCCATCATCGCTTTCACCCGCATGAGGCAGCAGCGAGTCCTTTTGCACTGGCGGACGCCAAACGGCGACATCCTCACGAGCGAGCGCACGCACTCGGACGTGGACGAAGCAGCCCAACGCGGGCCGCACGCAGCACCGAACGCCACGGAAGTGATCCATCTCTGGTACAACGGCAGGGACCACTACGACCTGCTAGTGCCCATAGACCGAGCACCGCCACCAGCACCACCACTGCCGCCACCACCACCACCACCACCACCCCACCCGATTCCGCGCCCAGCCAAGCGCAGAAGAACCGCCGCCGGCGGAGAGGAGGCCCATCAACAGGCCCAGGCGCGCAAGACGCCGTCGAAGCCAACGACACGACCGCCCGAGCCAGAGGCACAGGACGAGCCCAACCTCCTGGAAGAGCTCACCAGCATGCCCGTGGCGCCGGACAGCAGCCACCCCCGGCGGAAACTGGAAGAGGCTCTCCGGCACCTCGCACACACCCAGCTGCGAGCCCAGCCGCTGATACCGCCCGAAGCCAGGCCCGAAGACCTCGACCGTGGGGAACCCTGGCCAGGACAGTTCTGCGCCAGCTGCAACTGGTCATTGCTCACGGGCACCGAGCAAGAGCTTCGAGAGCACGTCCAGCAAGAGCACGCAACAGCACTGCAGAGCGTCGCACAGCACCTACCCAAGCCAATCCCGGCCGATGCACTGGCCAGCGTCTACAACGAAGCCATAGCCCTGCGGTGCAGAGAGGCCGCACCCGTGGCAGGAAGCTCGCGGGACAGAAGCGCGCTGCGGAGCTTCGCCGAAGCCACCAGCAAAGACAGGGTGGAAGCGATCATTTGCTTCTGCTGCGCATGCATCCACACACGCGTGGCCGACGCCGAGGCCGCGGGCCCCATCCGCTGGCGCAGGCTCATCCAGGGTCCCCCCAGCAACGACAGGACCCACGCCGAGACAACCGAACGTCTGCACGACATCCTGAGCATCGACAAGTACCTGGGGCTCTACGGCGACCTCGCCGGGGACGTCAAGCTCACCGACGTGGCCGAGCTGAACGAGTGGACCGTGACCATCCCCGGGCTCGGCGACATACTCTGCTGCCCAGAAGACCACCGCTGCCACGCCAATCCCCAGCACCCAAGCCAGCACACGCTCTGCGAGCACTGCGAGGTGCCCCTCTGCCGCGACTGCGCGCAACACTTGGACAACGGCCAGCTGCCGCCCCTGAGCTTGTGCAATGACATGTGGACAGGCTACTCCCCGGCGCGCCTGCACGCAGAGAAGGTCACAGTGATGGAAATGATCTGCGCAAGCCCCTGCGTGACGACCCTGGTGTGCATGTCCATGGAAGCGCGGCACCGCAGCGAAGGGACCACCTTAGACGAAAAAGCCCAGAACGCCCGTCACCGCCTGGGCGCGCGCGGCAACGCCCTCACCTTTCCCCTCCCATGGGAAGACCTCCTGCGCAACCTAGAGGCACACCACGCAGAAGTTGCCAGGGAGCAGGACCAAGCGGGAGCGGCAGCACCCCCCAGCCTGCCGCGCACAGGCAAGGCGCTCGCCGAGGTCGCGAGGGTGCTCCTCAAGACGAACAAAACGGGCAAGACGAGCGAGACCGAGATCAAGACGCTGCTCCACCAGGCCACCGTGCGGAGAGACGTAGTCGTGAACCTCATCCACGACATGCAGCGCCTCGGGCATCCCGCGTTCCAGCACCTGCGCATGGCGGATGTGCGGGAGGCAGCATCGCAGCTGCCAGAGGGCGGCGTGCCGCCGGAAGTACTCAAGATCATTTCCGGCCTGAGCGAGGACGACGAGACCGCCCACAAGCTGCAGCCGCAGAAGGCCGCCGCCCCGACGGACGCGCCGGAGCAGGACATGCAGCGGGCCGGCGCCATCTTCGCCGACCAGCGAGCCCGGGCCGTCGTGCCGGAAGGCTGCAGCACGGACCGCGAGGACCAGAACGCCGTGGCCACGGCCGCACTCAACGACCTCCAAACCCAGCTCCGCAGCAACGAAGAGAACGAGAAGGTCCTCGAGACCATGGAGGTGCGCACCGGCAACATCTTGGTGGACCAGTTCCAGCCGCTCTACTTCGCCACGGCCTTCAGCTTCTGCTTCGCCCACGGCACCGCCTGTCCGGACGTCCAGAACAGCAACAGCACAGCAAGCAACCGGGCGTCAGCGCAAGGACGCCGCCGAGACAAGAACCCGGAGGCCCCCCAAGTGCAGATCTTCGAATGGGCAACAGCCATGCAGCGCCGGGCAGAAACCCAATTCAGGCGAGACTGGAGCTTCGGCTTCACCCTCTGGAACTACCTCTTCAGGACCATGGTGAACACCCAGGGGAACGCCTTCATCTACAGCGTCGCCGACGAGAACCACGAGAGCAGGGCCCTGACCACCAAGGAGATCCTGGAGGGGCAAAAGCAGATCCAGCAAAAGCTCCTCAGAGGCCAGTACCTCGACATCAACAACCAGCTGAAGCCCATCAACGGAGACCTCACCAAACTACGCTTCGTCCCAGGGCTCTCAGAAGCAGCCCTGAAGGCTCGAAGCTCGTGCAAAGAAAATCCTATAAAGCACGGACCCACCCGCAGTGCAAGCCTCCCATCCTTCGCCGCCTGAAACCCCGTAGAGAGCAAGCAAGTGCCGTGACGCGCGCCGTAGAAGGCCACACTCGGAGCAGGCAAGCTACCAAGAGCCAGGTTACAACGAGTGCCCAAAGCAAGCCCGACAGCGGTGCCAGGTCCTGGACAACACGGAGGCGCGCAGTCGAAACATCCCGGGCACGCACGAGGTGCGCAAGACCATGCGCCTCCAAACCCACGCCAATCGGATATGCCACGGCACACCGATCTTCGTGACCTTCTCCCCCTCAGAGCGCGACAGCACGGTGATGCTGCGCCTGGCCCGCGCCCGGCAGTCCGACCCCAGCCTCGGCCCAGAGGACACCACCACCCGAGGAGCCCAGGGGCGCAGCAAGCCGGAGCTGGACGTGGAGTTCTACAGCCTCAACCCAGAAGCCCTCGCCGCCGAGCTGCCGCCCTACGACGCTCGCCGGGCCATGCTCACCAAGGATCCCGTGGCCTGCGCCGACGGCTTCCGCACCCTCGTGCAGCTCGCGCTGCGTCACCTCTTCGGCGTCCGCTACTGCCCCCAGTGCCCGAATTGCAGCAAGTCCAAAACACCCTGCGCGGACGCCTTCGGCAGCAACGCCATGGCCTGCGGCGGGATCTTCGGCCGCATCGACGCCGCGTTCGGGTCCATCGAAAGCCAGAAGTCCGGGGTGCTGCACGTCCACTTCCAGGCACGCCGGCACAGTCATGAGAGACAACCAAAGAAAGGCCATGCGACACCGAAGCCACCGCCGCCCCCTGTGCAGCTCTTCCTCCAGTGCTTCCACCAGTTCAAGTCCCTCGCGGAGCTGCAGGCCCTGGGTCCCGCACGCAAGCAAGAACTCTTCCAGAAGTACTGCACCTACACGGCCCACGTCAGCCGCACCATCTACCGGGACCCGCAAACCTGGGAGAAGAAGCGCCCGGAAACGGAGGAGCAGTGGCCCGCCTACCGCGACTCCTACCTGGCCCTGAGCCGCCCGCACTACCAGAGCACAGACGCGTCCACGGACGCCACGACCTGGCGACGGCTCTATCTCGACGAGGACGTGGAGGCCCTGCAGCAGCTGAAGCAACATCACGTGCACCTTCCCAAGACGACGAACGGTCCGCGGCTGCCGCTCGACCACTGCCGCGACAAGAAAGACCCCACGAAGTGCAAGGCAGGCTTCCCTCGCGAGAAGCAGCTGGTGGACAGCACGACACTCGTGTGCGAGGGACTCGCAGAAAAGATGGGCATGCCGGTCAAGGGCAAGCGCAGCGCCCTCGGCCGTCTCTGGGGGCCTTGCAACGACCCGAACCTCAACGGCAACCACCCCGCGCTGCTGGCCGCCCTGCGCTGCAACGGCGACGTCCAGCTGCCCTACCGCTTCCCGATCACCGATGACCTACACGACGCCGCCGGCCGCTGCACGCAAGACTGCCCGACGAAGAGCAGCCTGCGGGAGATGACCTACCAGGCCCAGCTGAACCAAGCAGCGCAGGCAGGCTATGCATGCGACTACCAAAACAAGCGGAACCCCATCGCGGTCAACGAGGTCCAAGAGTGGAACAAGAGCCACAAGGACCTGGAGACCGAACTGCGGAACAACTCCTCCGCCGGCTACGTGGGAGCCAGAGCCTCGAAGCGCCTCATGACGGACGCCTTCGCCCGGGGCGTGGTCCGAGGCTCCGTGGAGTGCACCAACCTCATCGACAACGCCGGCCACAGCGACCCCACCGCCGCGGAAGCCATCAAGACCGCAGCACTCGCGGATATGTCCCTCCAGATGGGCCTCGAGCTCATGCAAGCCGCCACCGAGGGCCGGCCGCTGCCGACAGAGCGCGCAAAGATCCAGAGCGACCTCAGTGGGTGGGTCGACAGACCCGGCAACAAAAGCAAAAGGAAGCTCGTCGCCCAGCCACAGCTGTGGACCGTCTACGGCAACCGCGGCACGGACCCCAGAGTGCAGCCCCTCTCGGCCTTCGAGTTCGCGCGGTACTACCACATCCAGCCAGTCAGGTATCCATGGTCCCTAAAGCAGCAGGAGGAGGCCGCCGCCGCTGATCGCGAAGCAGCCGCCGACAACGACATCGCCTACCACGCCCTGCTGACGGACAAAGGCAAGGAGAAGCTCGGCAAGAAACTCGGACGTCGACTTCTGCAGGGCGGCACGGACTACCTGATCCGAGAACAAGGCGGGGAAAACTGGATGCCGCTGGGCAACGGCAACCGCGTGCGGAAGCATCGCCACGACTGGGTCATCGTCCCACGCAAGCGGCCGCACGTGCCGGTCCTCTACGGTGCGCTCGGCAGCCGCAGCGAGGAGGAGCACATCATGAAGATCCTGCTGCTCTTCTGTCCCTGGACCAGCAACCCACACGAGGCCACCGAAGCCGTCCCGTACGTCGGCCACCTCCGCACGACGGACATGAGCAGCTGGCGCCAGGCGCTGCAATGCGCGTGGAAGCACGCCGGGGGCTTCCCCACCGAGGAGCTGAAGCGCTACGTCCTGAACTACGCCTTCGTGTTCAGCCTGCCCCGAGACCTACAGCCCGACATGGAACTGGCAGCCAACAGCGACAACGAAGATCTCCAGGACCAAATCTACAACTTCGACGCAGACGAGCTGCAGGAAGCCAGCAAGACACACGTGCGGGGCGCAGGCAAGCAAGGGGCTGCGGGCGCCGAAGAGGAGGCACCGCCCAACCAAGCAGAGGAGCCGCCCGCCACAAGCACCCAGCACGACCTCACCGTGCAAATGCTGAACCTCTCCCACAACGTCTGGCTGGGCGAAGCCTCCACGGCATCCGACATGCCGCGCGAAATGGCCGAGCAACTCCTGGAAGACGCCAAAGCAAGCACGGGGGTCGACGACGCCACACGCATGCTGGCAGATGCGGAAGCCTCGCGCAACAAGAGAGAGGCAGAAACGCCGGCAGACGCGCCCGGCCTAGCCGGAAGCCGCCGGGCCACCACGAAGCGCACCGCCAAGATCAGCAACGTCCAGCTCTGGGCGTGGCTCGAGAGCAACGAAGTGCGAAGCACGATGAACGCGGAGCAGCACGAATTCCTCAAACTCGTCGTAGAGCGCGTGCTGGTGGAGTACAACCTAGTGCCACCAGAGAACACACTCAGACGCAGTGAGGAACCGCTGGTCTGGCTGCTACACGGCCGTCCAGGCACCGGCAAGACCCACGTGCTGAAGTACGTGCGCAAGCTCTTCGAGGAGCTCCTCGGCTACGAGCAGGGCATCGACTACCAGTTCGCCGCCTTCCAGGCCACCAACGCCGCAGACATCGAGGGCGAGACACTCCACACGGCCTGCGGCCTCAGCAAAGACAGAGACTGCCTGGAGACGACCTGCAGCCCGCAGACAGCGCGGCGCATGGCTTACTGGCGCTGGCTCATCGCAGACGAGGTAGGCATGATCAGCGCCCGACTGCTAGCCCAGGTGGAGACCCGCACACGGAGCACCGTGCCGAGCGCCAACCAATGGAAGTGCGACGCCGGCGGCAACGTCAGACCCTTCGCCGGCATCAACGTGATCTTCAGCGGCGACTTCCGGCAACTGCCTCCGCCCGAAGGAGGCTTCCTCGCCGACCTCCCCCTGAAGCTACAGGCGCCCGGCAAGACCGCGACGGGAGGCCCAGAGCGCGACCCCCTGGTGGACCACGGTCAGGCCCTCTTCTGGGAGGGCGCAGTGCAAGGAGTGACGGAGCTGCACCAGAGGATCAGATGCAAAGACGACTGGTGGAACCAGGCGCCCGAGGGAGCAATTGAGCGCAGCGACCGCGCAAGCAGATTAAAACACAAAAGCATCTAAGAGAACATCGCACACGCCCGATGCCCCCCCCCCCCTCCGGCCAACAACACGCTCTCGGCATGCAACAAAACAAAAAAACAACGAAAAGCACTGGTACAGCCTCCTTCCACCGACCCGCTCCGCAGGTCGTGGACGAGCTGCGCGATGGGATGCTGTCCGAGGACAACCACAGCTACCTCCACGGCAGGCCAGTCGAAGGTTGCACCCTCACGCGCGAAGAGCGACGCTCCAGAAAGCGAGTGGTGGATGGGCCCGAAGACGCACGACTCAGAGAGCCCAAATTCGTGCACGGGCCTGTGGTCGTGCCGAACAACGACGCCAAGTACCAGATCAACAAGGACCGCGCCAAGGCCTACGCCCGGGATGCGGGCAGCCGGCTAGTCTGGTCCGTGGCCAAAGACAAGGCCGGTGCGGAAGCGCTCCAAGCCCAGGCGTGCGACAAAGAAGCGAAGGTCCGCTGGCTGCAGTACCACGACATGCACACGGAAGGGCTCTGCGGAATGCTTCCCCTGGCCATCGGCATGCCCGTCGCGCTGACGCACCACGTGGACCGCTCCAAGAAGAAGCTGCTGAAGGGCCGCACAGGGCACGTCCACTCCTGGGTCTGGCACGAGAACGACCAACAGCCGAGCATCGTGCGCCCCGGCGGCAGTCGATAGCTGCGAGAGCACACCCCAACAACAACAACAACAACAACAACAACAACAACAACAACAACAACAAAAAAAAAACAGGACGCGGCCGTGTGCCGCGGTCGTCTACGGCCCGTGAATTCGAGTCCCCGGCCAACGACAACAGCCCGGGGGAAAGGGGAAATCAGGGGCCCGATCCTGCACCCGCCTCCGCTTACGTAGCCGGCATCACAAGCGAGGTTCGTCAAGATCGGCAAAGCCGACTGGACCCTCAACGGCACGAAGGTGCGCGGTCTCTATCCCATCCGGCCGATTTCCCGCACCTGGAAACTGGACAAAGGCCGCAAGAAGCCCGTGCTGAAAGTCAAGCGCACGCAGATCCCGCTGACCCCGGCCTTTGCAATGACGGCCCACATCAGTCAAGGCAAGACGCTGCCGCTCGGCCGCACACAGAAAGGATCCAAACCACACACACACACACAGTAGGCGACAGTCGTGACGCCCGCCGCACAGGACGGCCGTGATGCTGGACCTGAACGTGGACTCCAAAATTCACGCCGCCTACGGCACGGTAGTGGCGAGCCGCGTGCGCGACAGATCCGACGTGCTGATCCTGCGGCCGTTCCCACTCTGGCTCTTCCGGCGCGGCGCCACGGAGGGTCCCACGTTGCTCCTGAAAAAGCTCCGAGGCGAAGAGATCGACTGGAAGGCCATGCACGAAGCACGCTGGCCGAGGGCCCGGTGCCAGACATGCAAGGAGCTGAAGAGCTGGGACCTCTTCACGCACGCAGAGTGGGAGCTGCAGCGGGCCAACCGCGGCGGCCAATGCATGCCGTGCCAAAAGCTTGGAGCCGTCAACAGCAAAGGACCCCTGAAACGAAGCATCAACGCACAGAAAGCCCTGGCCCGGAGCCTCCCGTGCAACCGCTGCCAGTTGATCAAAGTGGAAGAGGCGTTTCCAAGAGCACAACTAGCCCAGGCAAACGCAGACACGAAGCGCCAGTGCTCAGCATGCCTGCACGCCACGACCCAGCTGAACTGCACCAGCTGCAACAAACGGAAGCCAGCCACAGACTTCAGCCTCCAGATGCGAACCATGCCGGACGACGCCCTCGCCTGCATCGACTGTCAGGAAAAGCTCTCCAACAAAGCCAAGCGCCTGCGCGCGGGCTGGTTCATCTGCAGGGGCTGCAAAGAAAGCTTCCCCCAGCAAGCAGCCGCAGAACAGTCCGTCGACGGAAGGCACTGCCTGAACTGTTCCAGGCGCACAAACAGGCAGACGGGATGGATGACATGCAGAGCGAGAAACTGCCGAGAGAAGTTCCAAGGCACGGAGAGGGGGCTGTGCCCGAAATGCAGACCCCGCCAACGCCCCGCGCGGCGCAGCAAGACCAGCAAAGACTGAGCGGAAGCCGCCTCTCAGGTGAGGCAGCCATACCGGTTTCACGCCCCGTCCAGCACGGCCGCGCGCCCGGCGCAGAGAGGAAAAAAGGGCCGATCAGAGACGCACACATGCAATGAAGCGCAGTCACAGGCACGGTACCTGACATGCACAGGTCTCCTGCAAAGGGTGAGCTGGAGAGACGCTCCGTCAGCCGCCCCCTGCACCCGGCCCCCCCCCCCACCCTCCACTCGCGACGGTCCGTCCCGACCAGAGCAACTGTGAAGGCACGACTCGCAGAGCAAGGCCGTTCGGCTCAAGCACACACCCATGCATGCTGCTCCGCACCCACTGCCGCAACGCACGAGCCGTCAGTCATCGCACAAACACAGCAACAGAAGCCGAGGTAGAGAAGGCGCCACACGGCGCGCCCGGGACCCTCGCAAAGCCGTACCAGCAAAGGCACTGCAGTCGAAAAGCACGAAGCCGACCAGAGAGCCACAGCAAAAGCATCAGAGGATAAAACCCACCACACAGAAGGGGCAGCAGCAAGTAAGAGGAGTGGCCGCCAAGCGCCATGGCACCGCGGACAAGCAGCCGCGGCGCCAAACGCGCCGCAAGGCCCAAGGGGCAGCGGCTCGAGCAACGCCGCCAACTGGAACAGCGATACTCAGCCGATGATGGCAGATGTAGTGTACAAGCGATGGCGATGGTGTTCCACAAGAAACAAACGTTTGCGCACGATCTGGTTTATCCCGGATCGGAATGACGATCGTGATACTGGTATTTGCAACTTATGCACACCGCCAATTATGCGCCCGCCCTGCCCCCCCCCCATTTCGCTCTTCCTCTCCCGACATGCTTCGGTTTAAGTTTGCATCCACAGAGCAAAACCCGTTCTTACGTCTGGTGTTCCACAAGAAACAAACATTTGCGCACAATCTCGCTCATCCCGCATGGGAATGGTGATCGCGATACTGGTATCTGCAACTTGTGCACACTGCGAATTACGCGCCCGCCCTGCCCCCCCCCCCACCTTTCGCGCTCCTCTCTCGACATGCTTCGGTATAAATCTACATCGACAGAGCAAAACCTGTTTTTGCGCCTGGTGTCCCACAACAAGGAAAGGTTTGCGCGTGATCTCGTTTATTCTGCATCGGAACGACGCGATACTGGTATTTGCAACTTGTGCACACTGCCAATTACACGCCCGTGCCCCCCCCCCCCTTTCGCTCTTCTATCCCGACATGCTTCGGTTTAAGTTTGCATCCACAGAGCAGAACCCGTGTTTGCGTCTGGTGTTCCACAAGAAACAAACGTTTGCGCACGATCTCGTGTATCCCGCATCGGAATGACGATCGTGATACTGATGTTTGCAACTTTGGCACACCGCCATTTAACTGCCCGCCCTGCCCCCCCCCCCTCGGTTTTCCGCCCAACCTGCTTCGGTATAATTTTGCATCGACAGAGCAAAACCTGTTTTTGCGCCTGGTGTTCCACAGGAACATATACGTTTGCGCGTGATCTCGTTTATCCCGCATGGGAATGGCGATCGCGATACTGGCATTTGGAACTTGCGCACACTGCCAGTGTGCGCCCGCCCTGCCCCCCCCCCCTTTCGCTCTTCCTCTCCCGACATGCTTCTGTATAATTGTGCATCGACAGAGCAAAACCTGTTTTTGCACCTGGTGTTCCACAAGAAAAACGTTTGCGCGTCATCTCGTTTATCCCGCATCGGAATGAGGCCATTGTGACAGCACGGTCTGCAGTCATCGCCTGGCACGATCTGTGGGATGCAGCACTTGGCTCTGGATCTACCGGTGTTTGGGCGGGGGTTCGGCAGGTGTCCCTGGCTGTGGGAAGGTGCCGGCTGTGGGAAGGTGGTGCCCCGGCCTCTGAAAAGGTGCCCCCGTCCCGATCCCTGGCTGTGGCGGCCCCGCCCTGGCTGTGGGAAGGTGCCCCCGCTCCGGGCCCTGGCTGTCGGAAGGTGCCCCGGCAAGGTGCCCCGGCCCGAGCCTGGCTGTGGGAAGGTGCGCGGTTCGAGCCGGGCCCTGGCTGTGGGACGGGCTGTGGATGTGGGAAGGTGCCCCGGCCCCGGGCCCTGGCTGTGGGAAGGTGCCCCGGCCCCGGGCACCAAACCCCAGCAATCCCTCAACAATAAAAAGGCCTCAATCTAGTCTAGCCCGAACCAACAGAGAGCAATCGCGGAGCAGACAACGGGGCAGACGACGAGCTTGAAGGCTTATGCAACGGCCCACTAAAAGCAGTGAAACCACAAGCACCCCCAAACTCCGGCAATCCCTCAACACTAACAAAGCCTCAATTTAGTCTAGCCCGAACCAACAGAGAGCAATAGCGGAGCAGACGACAACTGTTAAGGCTTAAGCAACGGCCCCCTCAAAGCAGTGAAACCACAAGAACCACCAAGACACGGCAATCCTTTTACACTCACAGGGCTCTAAACCTAACTTAACCCGACCAAACAGAGCGCAATCGCAGGGCACACGCAAAACTTTAGGACCTAAGAACCAGCCCCCCTAAAGCAGAGCAAGCCTTCGTGGGAGATGCTCGGGGCGCCTGTGAGCGCAGTCCACATGGACCCCCTTAAGGCAGAGAAAGCCTTCGGGTGAGATGCTCGCACTCGGACCCCTCCGCCTCCGAGCCCCAACCCACCTCGCACCCCTGAAACTTCGCGAGGGGGACCCGGCCGCGCCAGAAAAAGTTCAAAGGTTTCGATCCCCAACCCGGAAAAAGTGCCGGAAAACATGATTGTCAAAAACCGCCGTTTTTACCAAACCCCAGCAAACCCATAACAATCAGAAAGACTAAATTTAGTCTAGCCCGAACCAACAGAGAGCAATCGCAGTGCAGACAAGGAGTTTTAAGGCTTAAGCCGCAGGCCTCTTAAAAGAAAGGGATGCAGCTGCTGGCTTCGCGTGAGATGCTTAGGGCGCCTTTCTGCGCAGTCTCAAAAAACTGCGCTGGCGAACCCTAAACCCCTAAACCCTAAACCCTAAACCCTAAACCCTAAACCCTCAAGAAAGTGATAAATAGAAATTGCTTGTCCTTGTTTACAACCATCGCTAGGGCCCAGCATTTCGGTTTAAACTGGCGATAGTTTCTTGATAATCCAATTTCGCACAACCACCTCAACCATTAACTCAGCCCAGCCAATTCAAATCAGCCACCACAACCTCAACCATTAATTCAGCCCAGCCAACTCAAAACAACCGCCCGGTCAAAAACGGAACAAGCTTCTTGATAAACCAATTTCGCACAACCAACTCAGCCCAGCCAGCCCAGCCAGCCAAGCCAAACCGGTCCAGCCCAGCCCAGCCCAGCCGGCCCAACACACCGATTGAAAATTGAGTAAGCTTCTTGATAAACCTATTTCTCCACAAACTTGTAACCACCATTACGGCCCAACACGCCGCTTAAAATTGAATAAGCTTCTTGATAAACCAATTTCTCCATAACCTCCAACCAGGCCCACCTTCCCAGACCCCAAATCCAGGCCCCAAGGCCCAGACGCCAAATCCAAGTCCAAAAAAGGCACAAAACCCCAAATCCAAGCCCCGTCCCAAACCCAAATCCAGGCCCAGCCCCCAAATCCAGGCACACCTTCCCAGACCCAGATCCAGGTCCCCCAAATCCAAGTCCCCAAACCCCAAATCCAGAATCCAGGCCCAGGCCCTCCAAGCCCAGGCCCAGGCCCACCCCAAGGCCCCAGACCCTCCACCCCAAATCCGGCCCAGGCCCCAGACCCCAAATCCAGGCCCAGTCCCAAATCCAGGCCCAAGACCTCAAATCCAGGTTCCACACCCCAAATCCAGGCACCGGCCCCAAATCCAGGTTCCATCCAAATCCAGGTCCAGTTCCAAATCCAAGCTCCAGACCCCAAATCCAGGCCCAGTCCCAAATCCAGGCCCCAGGCCCAGCCCCCCCCCCCAAGCAAATTTCAAAACATGGTTCCAAAATCAAAACTCTTGTCAAAACTTTCGGTCAAAACTTTCGGTCAAAACGTTATTGGCACCCAAACCCTTAACAATTTCTATAAACCCTAAACCCTTAAACTCTAAACCCTAAACCCTAAATTTTAGACGGCTTGCGCCGAAGGTGCGCCAGCGCAGCTTCTGGTTTGATGCCCAGCAGGTACGCAGGATTTAAGGCAAGCAACGGTCGACCACAGGGCAGTTTAAGTAAATTGACGGAAATTGACAAGTTTTTTCTAAGTGCAACTGAACGGTTTAAGTAAATTGAAATGACCCAAGCAACACACCCAACCCTAAACCCGAACCTTTAACCCTAAACCCTAAACCCGAAAAACCTAAATCCTAAACCCGAAACCCTAAACCCTAACCCTAAACCCGAAAACCCTAAATCCTAAACCCGAAAACCCTAAACCCTAACCCTAAACCCGAAAACCCTCAAACCCTTAACCCGAAAAGCCTTAGCGTCCGCAAGGGTTGGTTTCAGTAAATTGAAAGAGTTGCCCCCCCACGAGGGTTTAAGTAAGTTGAAAGGTTTAAGTATATTGAGAAGGTTAGCCCCCACGAGGTTTTAAGTAAATAAGATGACTCAAACAACCTGGTTTCAGTAAATTGAAAGAGTTGCCCCCCCCCCCCCCACGAGGGTTTAAGTAAGTTGAAAGGTTTAAGTATATTGAGAAGGTTAACCCCCACGAGGGTTTTAAGTAAATAAGATGACCCAAACAACCTACCCGCAACCCTAGCCCCAAACCCCAAAAATACGAGGGCGATCCCTAAACCCTGACGAACCCTGCGTTCCAACCAACCCTAAACCCTAAGAAACAAAAGCCCTAAGAGCATGCACTCCAAACCTCACTGCCTCGGAGCCCCAACCCACCTTCCAAGTCCGAAAAACCCTCAACACCCAAGCCTCGCGCACTCGGACCTCTCTGCCTCGGAGCCCCAACCCACCTGGAAGCCCTGAAACCTGGCGAGGGAGGGCCCGGCCACGCAAAAGCAGCACCGCCGAGCCTGGGCGGAAAGAAAAGGAAAACCCCTAACAACCCCTGAACCCCAAAAGACCCTAAACCCTAGCAAACCCTCTAGCCTAAAAAAGCTTAAACCCTACCGAGCCCGAAAGCCTAAGAAACCCTACAGCCTAACAGGGCCCAAAAATCTAACAAAGCCTAAGCCCCAACGAACCCTAGGCCCGAACAAACCTTAAACTCTAACAAATAAACCGCAACAAACCCTCAACCCTAGCAAACACTAACCTTTCCAAAACCCCGTCAAAGCTTCCACCCTGACGAACCCCAAAACCCAAAAAAACCTTGAACCCCAGAAAGCCCTGAGCCCTAACAACAAAAGCCCTAAGAGCACGCACTCCAAACCTCACTGCCTCGGAGCCCCAACCCACCTTCCAAGTCCGAAAAACCCTCAACACCCAAGCCTCGCGCACTCGGACCTCTCTGCCTCGGAGCCCCAACCCACCTGGAAGCCCTGAAACCTGGCGAGGGAGGGCCCGGCCACGCAAAAGCAGCACCGCCGAGCCTGGGCGGAAAGAAAAGGAAAACCCCTAACAAACCCTGAACCCCAAAAGACCCTAAACCCTAGCAAACCCTCTAGCCTAACAAAGCTTAAACCCTACCGAGCCCGAAAGCCTAAGAAACCCTAAAGCCTAACAGGGCCCCAAACTCTAACAAAGCCGAAGCCCCAACGAACCCTAGGCCCGAACAAACCTTAAACTCTAACAAATAAACCGCAACAAACCCCCAACCCTAACAAACACTAACCTTTCCAAAACCCCTTCAAAGCTTCCACCCTGACGCACCCCAGACCCCAACAAACCTTGAACCCCAGAATACCCTGAGCCCTAACAACAAAAGCCCTAAGAGCACGCACTCCAAACGTCACTGCCTCGTAGCCCCAACCCACCTGGAACCCCCGAAGCCTCGCGAGGGGGGCCCCGGCCACGCAAAAGCAGCAGCGACGAGCCTGGGCAAAAAGAAAAGGGCAACTCCTAACAAACCCTGAACCCTACAGCCCTCTCAGAGCTTGCAAGAGGGTCCTCCACAGCCCTGCAAGGGGGTCTTCCCCAGCCCACAGAGGAGCTTTTGCTGCTCTCTCAGAACCTCTAAGAGCCTCTCTCAGAGGCTCTGCTGCTCTCTCAGAGGCTCTAAGCTGCCCTATCAGAGGCTCTAAGAGGAGTCTTGGTAGTAGGCTACAACCCTCTCAGAGCCTGCAAGAGGGTCTTCCCCAGCCCACAGAGGAGCTTTTGCTGCTCTCTCAGAGGCCCTAAGAGCCTCTCTCAGAAGCTGTATCAGAGGCTCTAAGAGGAGTCTTGGTAGTGGGCTACAGCCCTCTCAAAGCCTGCAAGAGAGTCTTCCCCAGCCCACAGAGAAGCTTTTGCTGCTCTCTCAGAGGCTCTCTCAGAGGCTCTGCTGCTCTCTCAGAGGCTCTAAGCTGCCCTATCAGAGGCTCTAAGAGGGGTCTTGGTAGTGGGCTACAGCCCTCTCAAAGCCTGCAAGAGGGTCTTCCCAGCCCACAGAGGAGCTTTTGCTGCTCTCTCAGAAGCTCCAAGAGCCGAGCTTTTGCTGCTCTCCCAGAGGCTTTAAGAAGGGTCTTGGCAGTGGGCTACAGCCCTTTCAGAGCCTCCAAGAAAAGATTCCCCAGCCCACAGAGCAGCTTTGCCTGCCCTATCAGAGGCTCTAAGAAGGGTCTTGGTAGTGGGCTACAACCCTCTCAGAGCTTGGAAGAGGGTCTTCTCCAGCCCACAGAGGAGCTTTTGCTGCTCTCTCAGAGGCTCCAAGAGCCTGTCTCAGAGGCTCTGCTGCTCTCTCAGAGGCTCTAAGCTGCCCTATCAGAGGCTCTAAGAGGGGTCTTGGTAGTGGGCTACAACCCTCTCAGAGCCTGCAAGAGGGTCTTCCCCAGCCCACCGAGGAGCTTTTGCTGCTCTCTCAGAGGTGCTAAGAGCCTCTCTCAGAGGCTCTGCTGCTCTCTCAGAGGCTATAAGCTGCCCTATCAGAGGCTCTAAGAGGGGTCTTGGTAGTGGGCTACAGCTTTCTCAGAGCCTGCAAGAGGGTCCAAGCCCCACGGACCCGGACCCTGGCTGTGGGAAGGTGCCCCGGGCCCTGGGCAACAAACCGCGCAAACCCTCAACAATAAGAAAGCCTCAATTTAGTCTAGCCCGAACCAACAGAGAGATCGCGGAGCTTTTGCTGCTGTCTCAGAGGCTCTAAGAGCCTCTCTCAGAGGCTCTGCTACTTTGTCAGAGGCTCTAAGCTGCCCTATCAGAGGCTCTAAGAGGGGTCTTGGTAATGGGCTACAGCCCTCTCAGAGCCTGCAAGAGGGTCTTCCCCAGCCCACAGAGGAGCTTTTGCTGCTCTCTCAGAGGGCCTAAGAGCCTCTCTCAGAGGCTCTGCTGCTCTTTCAGATCTAAGCTACCCTATCAGAGGCTCTAAGAGGGGTCTTGGTAGTGGGCTACAGCTTTCTCAGAGCCTGCAAGAATGTTTTCCGGTCCACGATTACGTGGAATCGCACTTCAGGTTTCAAGAGAGTGTTCACCAGCCCACAGAGGAGCTTTTGCTGCTCTACCAGACGCTCTAAGAAGGGTCTTGGCAGTGGGCTACAGCCCTTTCAGAGCCTCCAAGAGGAGATTCCCCAGCCCACAGAGCAGCTTTGCCTGCCCTATCAGAGGCTCTAAGAGGGGTCTTGGTAGTGGACTACAGCCCTCTCAGAGCTTGTAAGAGGGTCTTCCCCAGCCCACAGAGGAGCTTTTGCTGCTCTCTCAGAGGCTCCAAAAGCCTCTCTCAGAGGCTCTGCTGCTCTCTCAGAGGCTCTAAGCTGCCCTATCAGAGGCTCTAAGAAGGGCCTTGGTAGTGGGCTACAGCCCTCTCAGAGCCTCTCTCTCAGAGGCTCTAAGAGCCTCTCTCAGAAGCTGCTTTGTCAGAGGCTCTAAGCTGCCCTATCAGAGGCTCTAAGAAGGACCTTGATAGTGGGCTACAGCCCTCTCAGAGGCTGGAAGAGGGTCCGCCCCAGCCCACAGAGGAGCTTTTGCTGCTCTCTCAGGCTCTAAGCTGCCCTATCAGAGGCTCTAAGAGTGGTCTTGGTAGTGGGCTACAGCCCTCTCAAAGCCTGCAAGAGGGTCTTCCCCAGCCCACAGAGGAGCTTTTGCTGCTCTCTCAGAGGCTTAAAGAGCTTGTCTCAGAGGCTCTGCTGCTCTCTCAGAGGCTCTAAGCTGCCCTAGCAGAGGCTCTAAGAGGGGTCTTGGTAGTGGGCTACAACCCTCTCAGAGCCTGCAAGAGGGTCTTCCCCAGCCCACAGAGGAGCTTTTGCTGCTCTCTCAGGGCCTTAAGAGCCTCTCTCAGAGGTCTGCTGCTCTCTCAGAGGCTCTAAGCTGTCCTATCAGAGGCTCTAAGAGGAGTCTTGGTAGTGGGCTACAACCCTCTCAGAGCCTGCAAGAAGGTCTTCCCCAGCCCACAGAGGAGCTTTTGCTGCTCTCTCAGAGGCCCTAAGAGCCTCTCTCAGAAGCTGCTCTCTCAGAGGCTCTAAGCTGCCCTATCAGAAGCTCTAAGAGGAGTCTTGGTAGTGGGCTACAGCCCTCTCAAAGCCTGCAAGAGAGTCTTCCCCAGCCCACAGAGAAGCTTTTGCTGCTCTCTCAGAGGCTTAAAGAGCCTCTCTCAGAGGCTCTGCTGCTCTCTCAGAGGCTCTAAGCTGCCCTATCAGAGGCTCTAAGAGGGGTCTTGGTAGTGGGCTACAGCCCTCTCAAAGCCTGCAAGAGGGTCTTCCCAGCCCACAGAGGAGCTGCTCTCTCAGAAGCTCCAAGAGCCGAGCTTTTGCTGCTCTCCCAGAGGCTTTAAGAAGGGTCTTGGCAGTGGGCTACAGCCCTTTCAGAGCCTCCAAGAAAAGATTCCCCAGCCCACAGAGCAGCTTTGCCTGCCCTATCAGAGGCTCTAAGAAGGGTCTTGGTAGTGGGCTACAGCCCTCTCAGAGCTTGGAAGAGGGTCTTCTCCAGCCCACAGAGGAGCTTTTGCTGCTCTTCAGAGGCTCCAAGAGCCTGTCTCAGAGGCTCTGCTGCTCTCTCAGAGGCTCTAAGCTGCCCTATCAGAGGCTCTAAGAGGGGTCTTGGTAGTGGGCTACAACCCTCTCAGAGCCTGCAAGAGGGTCTTCCCCAGCCCACAGAGGAGCTTTTGCTGCTCTCTCAGAGGTTCTAAGAGCCTCTCTCAGAAGCTCTGCTGCTCTCTCAGAGGCTCTAAGCTGCCCTATCAGAGGCTCTAAGAGGAGTCTTGGTTGTGGGCTACAGCCTTCTCAGAGCCTGCAAGAGGGTCTTCCGGTCCAAGCCCCACGGACCCGGACCCTGGCTGTGGGAAGGTGCCCCGGGCCCTGGGCAACAAACCCCAGCAAACCCTCAACAATAAGAAAGCCTCAATTTAGTCTAGCCCGAACCAACAGAGAGATCGCGGAGCTTTTGCTGCTGTCTCAGAGGCTCTAAGAGCCTCTCTCAGAGGCTCTGCTACTTTGTCAGAGGCTCTAAGCTGCCCTATCAGAGGCTCTAAGAGGGGTCTTGGTAGTGGGCTACAGCCCTCTCAGAGCCTGCAAGAGGGTTTTCCCCAGCCCACAGAGGAGCTTTTGCTGCTCTCTCAGAGGCCCTAAGAGCCTCTCTCAGAGGCTCTGCTGCTCTTTCAGATCTAAGCTACCCTATCAGAGGCTCTAAGAGGGGTCTTGGTAGTGGGCTACAGCTTTCTCAGAGCCTGCAAGAATGTTTTCCGGTCCACGATTACGTGGAATCGCACTTCAGGTTTCAAGAGAGTGTTCACCAGCCCACAGAGGAGCTTTTGCTGCTCTACCAGAGGCTCTAAGAAGGGTCTTGGCAGTGGGCTACAGCCCTTTCAGAGCCTCCAAGAGGAGATTCCCCAGCCCACAGAGCAGCTTTGCCTGCCCTATCAGAGGCTCTAAGAGGGGTCTTGGTAGTGGACTACAGCCCTCTCAGAGCTTGCAAGAGGGTCTTCCCCAGCCCACAGAGGAGCTTTTGCTGCTCTCTCAGAGGCTCCAAAAGCCTCTCTCAGAGGCTCTGCTGCTCTCTCAGAGGCGCTAAGCTGCCCTATCAGAGGCTCTAAGAAGGGCCTTGGTAGTGGGCTACAGCCCTCTCAGAGCCTCTCTCTCAGAGGCTCTAAGAGCCTCTCTCAGAGGCTCTGCTGCTTTGTCAGAGGCTCTAAGCTGCCCTATCAGAGGCTCTAAGAAGGACCTTGATAGTGGGCTACAGCCCTCGCAGAGGCTGGAAGAGGGTCCTCCCCAGCCCACAGAGGAGCTTTTGCTGCTCTCTCAGGCTCTAAGCTGCCCTATCAGAGGCTCTAAGAGTGGTCTTGGTAGTGGGCTACAGCCCTCTCAAAGCCTGCAAGAGGGTCTTCCCCAGCCCACAGAGGAGCTTTTGCTGTTTTTCAGACGCTCCAAGAGCCTGTCTCAGAGGCTCCAGCCACCTACCTGGTCCTCCGAGGAGGAGGAGGAATCTTGACGGAAGACATGCGGGAAGAACATGACAACAATCGGGACACTGCTGGTGAGGACCTGGTCTGGTAATACCGCAAGCTCTCGATGGAGGATGCCGAACCCGCCTCGAGCGCACTGTTCGACCCACTCGTGGGGGAGGCTGCTGCGGTCCCGTCGGGAAGCAACCGTAACAGCCGCGAGAGCAGTAACAGGAGGAGGAACGCAAACAGTAGTCAGCCTCCAACCAACTGGACGGAAATCGAGAATGCAGGGTACCTCATCTCTAGTACAGTGTACCTCCATGAACTGCACAAGGGGAAGTGAAGGGAGCGGATGCCAGATGCGGAGGACCCCCCCACAGGCACTGGGAGACGCCCTAGTAGACACAATACGCCGAAACGTAGCTGCGTCAGCAAACACGGGGGCTTCGACATAGACCAGTCCATTAGGGGTGATGAGGACAGCTTGGTTATGCGAGTGGCCCGGGAATGCTTCGTGGGCTGAGGGTGCCGTCGGGAGGCTCACCTGCATGGCCGAGAACAACGAAAGGGGCGGGTCCAAAGAAGAACCGACAGGTCCTTGCAACGCATCTGCAGCTGGGCCAATCTGAAATTGCAGAGTGTCGACATCCTGCAGAAGGAGGGGTTGGGACATCAGTGTCAACCATCCCCAGGAGCACTTAGCGAGCAGAAGGTCAACCTCAGTCTGCATCGTCTGAGCTGCGAGAGCTGCTGCTCTCTCAGAGGCTCTAAGCTGCCCTATCAGAGGCTCTAAGAGGGGTCTTGGTAGTGGGCTACAACCCTCTCAGAGCCTGCAAGAGGGTCTTCCCCAGCCCACAGAGGAGCTTTTGCTGCTCTCTCAGAGGCCCTAAGAGCCTCTCTCAGAGGCTCTGCTGCTCTCTCAGAGGCTCTAAGCTGCCCTATCAGAGGCTCTAAGAGGGGTCTTGGTAGTGGGCTACAGCTTTCTCAGAGGAGGGTCTTCCGGTCCACGATTACGTGGAATCGCCATCCACGGCGACGAATCCACTTCAGAGCCTCCAAGAGGGTGTTGCTGCTCTCTCAGAGGGGATCCAGAAACACTCCAGCGCCCTTAAGAGTTTAGAGTCTTGGCCACTGAGCCAAACTGGCTCAGAAATTGAGGGTTCCAGGACCATTAGTATTAGTATAGTTTTAGTGGCCCCAGCAGCCCCAGCCCCAGCCCAAGCACCAGCCCCCCCAGCCCCAGCCCTGCCCTGCCCTGCCCTGCCCTGCCCTGCCATCCCCGGCCCGCGGGCTGTGGGAAGGTGCTGGCTGTGGGAAGGTGCCCCGGCCCCGGACCCTGGCCGTGGGAAGGTGCCCCGGCCCCGGGCAACAAACCCCAGCAAACCCTCAACAATAAGAAAGCCTCAATTTAGTCTAGCCCGAACCAACAGCGAGCAATCGCGGAGCAGACAACGGGGCAGACGACGAGTTTGAAGGCTTATGCAACGGCCCACTAAAAGCAGTGAAACCACAAACACCCCCAAACCCCGGCAATCTCTCAACAATAAGAAAGCCTCAATTTAGTCTAGCCCGAACCAACAGAGAGCAATCGCGGAGCAGACAACGGGGCAGACGACGAGTTTGAAGACTTATGAAACGGCCCACTAGAAGCAGTGAAACCACAAGCACCCCCAAACCCCGGCAATCCCTCAACACTAACAAAGCTTCAATTTAACCTAGCCCGAACCAACAGAGAACAATCGCGGAGCAGACGACAACGTTTAAGGCTTAAGCAACGGCCCCCTTGAAGCAGTGAAACCACAAGAACCCTCAAAACCCGGCAATCTCTTAACACTCACAGGGCTCTAAACCTAACTTGAACCCAACAAACAGAGCACAATCACAGGGCACACGCAAAAGCTGAGGACTTAAACACCCGCCCCCCCAAGCAGAGGAAGCCTTCGTGGGAGACGCTCGGGGCGCCTGTGAGCGCAGTCCACACGGACCCCCTTCAAGCAGAAAAGGCCATCAGGTGAGATGCTCGCGCTCGGACCCCTCCGCCTCCGAGCCCCAACCCACCTCGCACCCCTGAAACTTCGCGAGGGGGGACCCGGCCGCGCCAGAAAAAGTTCAAAGGTTTCGATCCCCAACCCGGAAAAAGTGCCGGAAAACATGATTGTCAAAAACCGCCGTTTTTACCAAACCCCAGCAAACCCATAACAATCAGAAAGATTAAATTTAGTCTAGCCCGAACCAACAGAGAGCAATCGCAGTGCAGACAAGGAGTTTTAAGGCTTAAGCCGCAGGCCTCTTAAAAGAAAGGGATGCAGCTGCTGGCTTCGCGTGAGATGCTTAGGGCGCCTTTCTGCGCAGTCTCAAAAAACTGCGCTGGCGAACCCTAAACCCTAAACCCTAAACCCTAAACCCTCAAGAAAGTGATAAATAGAAATTGCTTGTCCTTGTTTGTAACCACCGCTAAAGCCCAACATACCGATGAAGAATTGAACAAGCTTCTTGATAAACCCATTTCCTTACAAGCAGGTAACCGCCGCTAGGGTTTGTCCTTGTTTGTAATCATGGCTACGGCCCAACTACCGATAAAAAATTGCCAGGCACTTGAAATTTGCAGAGTCTGTACCATACAAAGATACGAAGTTCATGGGTGGACGTTGGCGTTGCAAACTTACAGCGTCCTTGAAATTTGCAGTGTCTGTACCATACAAAGATACGAAGTTCATGGGTGGACATTGGCGTACACATGTGTGTTCCCCCGCACACGCATGTAGGTTCCCCCGCACACACATGTGTGTTCCCCCGCACACACATATGTGTTCCCCCGCACACACATGTGTGTTCCCCCGCATACACATGTGTGTTCCCCCGCAAATGCATGTGTGTTCCCCCGCATACACATGTGTGTTCTTCCGCACACACATGTATGTTCCCCCGCACGCACATGTGTGTTCCCCCGCACGCGCACGTGTGTTGCTTCGAACACACACATGTGTGTTCCCCCGCATACACATGTGTGTTCCCCCGCACACACATGTGTGTTCCCCCGCACACACATGTGTGTTCCCCCACACACACATGCGTGTTCCCCCGCGTACACATGTGTGTTCCCCCGCACACACATATATGTTCCCCCGCACATACATGTGTGTACGTTCTATCGGCCCCCTCCCCTCCCTCCCCCCAAACTCAAAGTGTGAGTTCAAAAGAAGAAACGTTCCCTTGAAAAGTTTCGGTGCAAACGTTTCGTTGAAAGGTTTCGTTGAAAACGTTTTTGGGCCCCCCCCCCCCTCTAGCCCCCCCAGGCCCCACAAGCCCCCCAGCAGCCCCAGTCCCAGCAGCCCCACCAGCCCCAGCAACAGCCCCCCACACTTTCGTTCAAAACGTTTCGTCAACAAGTTTTGGGGACTCAATTTCTATGATGGTTCGACCCCAGCCCAGCCCCAGCCCCCGCCCAAGCCCCAGGACGGTCAAAACGTCTCGCTCCAAAGTTTCGTTCAAAACGTTTCGCAGCCCCCCAACAGATTTGGAAACATGGTTCGCAAAAACAAACTTTCGGTCAAAACGTTTCGGTCAAAACGTTTCGGCGAAACGTTTCGTTCAGAACGTCTCGTTCAAAACGTTTTTGGGACCCAAACCCTTAACAATTTCTATCTGCCGTCAGAACTTTCGGTCAAAACGTTTCGTTCAAAACGTTTCGTTCGAAATGTTTCG
>CAJNDT010001249.1:35000-65000 GCA_905221615.1 Symbiodinium sp. CCMP2592 | reverse complement strand
TTAATACTTTTTTGGGACCTGTTACGTAAAGGGAACCAATTATGAAAAAAAGTTCTATACTTTTTCCCCCTGGTGACTTCAAAGCCCAGTAATATGATTTAAGGTATAACTATTCCTTACATAAGGGATCCTAGAATCCCCCAAACCCTAAAGAACCCTTAAAGGAACCTTAGGTATATTGGGGTTTCCGAAAACTAGGGGTACCTTATATTGAGGTCCTTATAATAAGGATCCTAGTATTTAGGGTACTATCTCAGGGTCCCCTATTTTCGGAAACTCCCATATCTCAAGGATGTACCGAGCAAGAAGCTCCTAGCTTCCTTGTGACTGTCGTTCAGTCAAAGGGGAAAAGGAGGGACCCTTAGGCTCTTAGGGTTCCTTTAAAGGGATCTATAAGAGTCCCTTTAAAGGGATCTATAAGGGTTTAGGGGAAAGGAGGGACCCTTAATGGGGACCCCTGGGTCCCTATAATGGGCTATTTAATGGGTATATAATAGCTATATTAAGGGTATATACCTAGGGGTCCTTATTAAGGGTCCCTCCTTTTACCCTTGGATTCAGGTGGCGTTGAGGTGGATCTCTGTATCGGGAACCATCTTGGCATTCACAACAGCAGGCTGGGAATCAGATGGTTGTAGAAAAGACATGACTTCGTAAGTATACACTAAACCCCATAAAGTTGGAAACCCGATTAAGGCCAAATAGTGCGGATTCCCCATACATTACTCTTAAGGATTGACGCTATTGGGTTTCCAACTTTTGGCCTTCTAGTGTACATTATGGTCCCTTTTTGGGTACCCTAAATATTGTAGGTGCCGTATTATAATATGGACCCAAAAAGGGACCCTGATATTGACAACCACCCACATGAGTTCGTAAGTACCTGTGACCCCAAACCCTACAGAATAGTAGGTTATGACCCTGTAATCAGAGGGTCGAACCCTTAAAACGGTAGGTTTTGGGATCCCAAGGTATACATTGTTGCAGCCTCGGTCAGGGCTGTAAGTCCAGTTCGAGAGTTTCCGGGTGTTTCGGCGACCCGACCATGAGCCCCTTCTTTAGAAGGGGCCCCCACCCTGCAACAGTGGTATAATAGGAATATAATAGGGCCCTAATATACTATAATAGGAAATAATAGGGCCCTAATATACTATAATAGGAAATAATAGGGCCCTAATATACTATAATAGGAATATAATAGGGCCCTAATATACTATAGCAGGAATATAAAAGGGCCCTAATAGAATCCTTATAGTCACTATTACAGGGTGGGGGGGCCCCTTCTAGCCCATTCTCTTCTTCGACACGTAGCTGAACTTGCTCTCTGCAGCGGTCCCTATCCCAACTTCACAGTTCATGCCGCGGCCACAACTGGCACGATTTCAGAGCCGCACATGCCAAAGCCCTTAAATTGGCCGCGACAGCTGAATGATTGAACTAGCCCTAAACCCCTAAACCCGAAACCCTAAACCCTAAACCTTGCAGTTTTAACCTCAGGGCAGACGGGCAAAGGGTTCAAAGAACAAAACCTTGCAGTTTAGTTTGGATTATTTGCATAGAGTCGGGCTCTTGCTTTGGGTTGCAAGGTTTAAACCCAAGCCTATTTTTTCCGTTTTGGGCTTCTTGTTCTAAGGTTGAGGGTTTGGGGTTTGGCGATGTTCCGTTGTGGGTGTCTTGTTCCAGGGTTTGAGCTGGTTTATAGTAGTCAAGCTTTGTGGTGGTTTTCAGTTTTCGGATCTTGGCCCGTGCAGGTCTTCGCCACTGACTCTGGGTTGGGGCTGCACTTCGGGACTACTCTCCGAGCTTAGCAGTTTCCCTTCACCGAGGATATTTCGGCTCTCTGTGTAGCTTACTAAGAGATGCTTTCAGGTTTTCGTCCCAACGAGGTGGCCGGAGCAGGAAACAAGAGCCCACTGTTGAGGAAACAGCATCAACTATCTGGGAGTTTCCGGAAATAGGGGACCCTCATATGGCACCCTAAATAGTAGGATCCTGATTACAAGGAGCCCTAAATAAGGTACCCCCAATTTTCGGAGACTCCTATCTGTAGCACATTTTACCAGACCACCCTGTTCTCGACATCAAAATGCAAGAGTTGCCCACCAGACCTCACACGGCTCTTTGGGGGTTCAGGGTTTTGGGAGGAAAGAGAGGAGCCTCCATATTCAACACAATGACTGGTTGACAGTCCCTAATTGGGTGTAATGCACACTAACTAGGTAGGGCTTTGGGACATGTTATATTCGCTCTTATTGGGCTTTAGATCTTACCTACTAATATTTTTCAAAGGCTTTGAAAGTACCTCCTAGCTAAGGTAGGCCAGTCTATGTAGATGCCGACTACCAAGGGGCTACCCGAGCCAGAAAAGCCCAACACAGCGAGTTGCGCACAGAAGAGATCGATGTGGCTGGAGATTAATGAGCAATATTATCTATAATTATATTAAACATATTATTTTTATTCTGGTTCTACGGGGAGTATAGTTATTCTTAGTGCTGTTTCGGGTCTCGGGCATAAGAGCGCCCACAAGCTCGCTGTGTCTTCCAAAGCTACGTTCTGCTGTCGTTCCGCGGCGCGGGCTCCAGATGCCCAAGAGCCATTCCCGGAGCACCCCAAAGGGCTCCCAAAGATTTAGGGCTTTATGGTTTAGGCTTTAGGGGTTTAGGCCTTTAGGGCTTTAGGGTTTTAGGACTTTAGGGCTTTAGGGTTCAGGACTTTAGGGTTTAGGGTTTCGGGTTTTGTGGCGGGATCGGGAATCAACTTTACGCACGAACGACAATGTGTTGATTTAGAACGCAGGAATGTAGAGAGGCCGCCTGAACGCTGCTTTTCGGAACTCCTGAAGGATCTTAAGGGGACCCTGTTAGGAACCCAGAAAGCCAGTAAACTCTACCAAACCCTACTCCGCGCTCAATTACCGTGCGCGCTTTGAGGTGCCATGAGCCTCATACTCCCCAAGGTTAAAATTGCCATGTCGTCTTTCTATAAGTACACCAAAACATACCCAACAACTGTTGTAATCGCAGTGTTTGGGGAGCTATATTCGCATCATTTCGCATCATACGAGGTCATCACATCCTGAACCTGCATTACGGATGTCGGCTTGCACTTTGCGGCTCAGGGTTTTGAGCACATGTCGGAACAAGCAGCAGGCTCGTCGCGGCCTACTGCCAGCTGGACATGCGTGTGGGGGAGGCTGGCGTTTAGGGTTTAGGGATTTAGGGGTTTAGGGTTAAGGGAGGCTGGCGGTCCGAATGGGATGTACCAATCAGGAACTTAACTTCCCTTGCAAGGTATCTATCTTGGTGGTTACAGTCTTCCTCTCTGTATATATATATATATATATTATATATATATATATATATATATATATATATATATATATATTATATATATATATGTATGCACTGATATTCATAGTAAGGGATCGAAAGTGGACCAGGACCAAGATGTGAATAAGCAAAATTCTCGTGGGCATGCCGGGAACTGTGAGCCACTGGCTGACGCTTCAATTGCTTCAGAATTCGGCATACGATGCGAAGTCTAGGACCCATTATAGGCCCTAACTTATTCCCTCGTTTAGGGTTGAGGTTCCCTTATAACCCCCTTTAAACCCAAAAGGGCACCCGGTTTTGTTCCTAGGCCATTCTTAGGTCTAGAAATCCTAAAGCCAGACTCCCAAAGCCCAACCTAGATTCTGAACCGCCGGGCCTATGTTTGCCTCAAGTAGGGCACCAGGAAAAACACTTGTACTGAATGAAGCCCAGTAAGGCAAGGCCTTGTTGGCCCCTTGTAGTGAGAGGCATGACTAGGGTTTAGGGTTTAGGGTTCAGAGATTTTGGGTGCACCAGGACCCCCCCCCGAAGTGTCCTTGAATAGACCCCTTATGATCCTTAGTAGTGGGTATTTAGGGTATAATAGCGGGTAGTTGGGGGTCTAGGTAGGGTTTAGGGGTTTAGGACCGGGCTATAAGTTTAGGATTTAGGTTAGGTCTTTGGGGGTAGGGCAAAGCTCTGGCTTACCGAAATTCCATTTCCGAGTGCTGGAACACAACTCAGCGATGTGTTTGCAAGGAGTGAACGATGTTTGGGGTTCCCTTTAGTCCTTGCAAAGCTGAACATTAGTCATGATAGGAGAAACCGCACCGAAACAATGACAATGCATGTCCCTAAATGTATGTCCTAAGATAGAGGTGGGAGTTTCCGAGAATAGGGGACCCTAATAAAGTACCCGAAATAGTAGGATCCTTACTATAAGGACCCCAAAATGAGGTACCCCTAACTTTCGGAAACTCGCAGGTGAGGCTTGCAGTCAGACCCAGGACCTTTTTGCGACGCTGCGTGTCAAAGCCGAATCTCTGCACCCTACAGTAGAAGCCAGAAAAATGGAATATCATTATCGTAACCCCTTTAAGGTAAATTATAGGGGATCCTACCATGATTCCATATTCCAACTTTCTGGAGTTCCCCCTAAACAAACGCAAAACGTTCCGCCACACACACTGAACCTGCAATGCGTATCACAGGCAGTGATGGCTGACTCGAGGTAATTCTTGATTGGCATCCATCTACCGTTCATGTTCAGGGTTTGTAGCTTCGGACGGTTTAGGGTTCAGGGTGTAGGGAACCCGCCAGCGTTAACGCGTGTTTCTTGAGGTCCTGAGGGTATCCTAAACCCATAGGCATCCCATAGCCCATAGCCTTCAACCCCAAACCATCCTTGCAGTAACCCGTGCAGAACCCAGCAACCCACCTCGAGGTTTGCCGCGCTGTGAAGCAGTGGGCGAAAGCCAAGGAACTGGTTGGCCCTTGCCTGAGGTCATTGTCTTCCCTTTCGGTGGGTCCGTAGAATCATTGAAGGGATTCCTTCCAAGGTTCTATAGTAGTATAAGGGTGTCGGCAACGTTTCTAGATGGATGCAGAAGGGAGTAGACTTTAGGTTAGGGCTTTGGGAAGAATAAGTTCTTGTTTGTTTCCTATGTTCTCGGCTTTAGGGTTCAGGGAATTAGTGTAGTTGAGGGTTATGTAGCGTGTATGGGCTGTTCCCGCGCTGTTCACCCGGTTTGTACGGTCAGGTTTTCAGAGGAGTTTGGCGAGGCTTGCACATTTAGGGTTTAAGGGTGTCTTCTCAAGTCAAAGGCTCCATGTACCTTTATAATAGATACATAAGCCTTAAAGGGGTCCCTATAGAGGTACTTCAAGGCCTAAGTATATACTATATGGGTACATGGAGCCTTAGGGCTTGTGGTGCGAGTTTCAGAAAAGGCTTCAATCAAGGGACGCCCAGGGCTTGGCAATGTTTGTGGGCTTGGGGGTTTCATACTTCTTGGGGCTTCTTCGGGTGATATACAATTACTGGTTTCGGGGTTGGGGATCCACGTCTAGCTCCCTTCCTTGATATAACTAAAGACATGTCGACTGCAGTGGCCCGTACTCGAACCATGATCCCTAAATTTCGGGCTGAAGCTATGACTAGGTGGATATTTGGGAAACCTTTTAATTCCCCTTATGGTTCCTATAGAGGTACCTATTCATAAATACTTTTCAGAGCCCCAAAACTACAACCCAGATCCCTAAACCCTAAACCCCTAAACCCTAAACCCCTAAACCCCTAAACCCTAAACCCCTAAACCCTAAACCCCTAAACCCTAAACCCTAAACCCTAAACCCCTAAACCCTAAACCCCTAAAGCCTAAACCCTAAACCCTAAACCTTAACCGTTGGGAGCACCAACAAATCATCTCCAGAGGCCAAACGATGAACACTAATCCAGGTAGCAGCGATGGGCATCTGAATTCATATGCCCGGGAGCTTAGCAAGGAGGTATGTTTTGGCGAATTACTGTAGGGAGGAGGGTTTGGGACTTCGGGTTTCGGGTGTGGGATTTCAGACTCAGGGTTGGGGATTTGCAGACCTTTTGGGTTTTGGTGTGCCCGAGAGTTTGAGGGAAAACTCTGAATGCAATGATGGCTCCTAAGCCCTAAACCCGTGAACCCTAAACCAGAGCCCTAAACTAGCTTGATGCAAAACACAAACAAAGCCGACCCCGCAAATTGTAGTTCCCCATTATATAGCTTGATGCAAAACACAAGCAGAAGAACACACCGCAAATTGTAGTTCCCCAATAGCTTCATGCAAAACACAAGCAGAAGAACACACCGCAAATTGTAGTTCCCTAATAATAGCTTGAAGCAGAACACAAGCAGAAGAAGACCCTGCGAATTGTAGTTCCCCAATAGCTTGATGCAAAACACAAGCAACATCGATCCCTGCAAATGCGAACTCCCCAATAGCTTCATGCAAAACACAAAGAAAACCGAACCCTGCAACTTGTGGTTCCCCAACAGCTTGACACAAGCAAAATCAGACTCCGCAAGTTGTAGTTCCCCAATAGCTTCATGCAAAACAAAAGCAAAACCAGAGCCGTCAAATTCTAGTTCCCCAATAGCTTGATGCAAAATAAAAGCAAAGACTGCAGTTGCCGCTGTTTGCAGCCACAACCAGTGGACCAGACTTAGGAAAGCAAGCCGGGGCGGACCAGACCTAGGAAAAATAAACCGTTCCGCCTATCTGTATGGATACTTATATCCTGATTGCTACGGCTATAGGGATAGCTGGAGCGATACGGTACGGCAGACTGAAGCCCGGTACTTGTATGGTTCTCACAGACACAGGGCTTGTAACGGGTAGAACTGCTTAAAGGATCTTGGGACTGAGGAGACTTAGTGACTAGGGCTTTAAATGCGACAGCCTTACCTACACGTACTTGTAACCCCAAGCAAGGTACCTATATCCTTACTTCCTGAGTCCCGGGAACTATGAACCTCCAAGTAGTGCACACCATGCAGGTGTGAGGTTTTGGCTGACCGATGGGTAGGCTGTACTTCCCTGCCACAAAGGGACTATATCTTGAATTATATCAGGGTCGTTGATATGATTTAAGGAGTATTACTTGGTCAAGCGATGTTGGAATCCCCTAAACCCTGAACGTCCCTAAACCCTGTAGATCCCTTATAGGAACTCTTGAAGGCACATGTGCGAGACTGTTTGCTATACCTATGGGCATTCAGATGCTGCAGCAAGCAAGAAGATCGAGATCACTCAGAAGTAGCTAGTCACCGAGGAGGTGACAAGTTCAGGCGCGAGGCGGATTTCAAAGAAGAGGCAAGCCGAGCAGCATCGCATGCTGCTGCGGAGCAGGTGTTGATGATGTTCAGCAAGGTCCCCAGACCTTCCAAAACCCCTTCATTAAGGAATGTACTTTAAATTTTAGTAGGATCCTTAATATGGTTTAATTAAGGTATATCTACTCAATGATTCCTTATTTAAGGGATACTAGAATCCCCCAAACCCTAAAGAACCCTTAAAGGAACCTTAGGTATACCTCAGGGATGTTGGAGTCTCGGCTTGGGGGCCGGTACTCAATGAGAGAATATTGTTGTGTACCGAGCTCGAAGCCCGAAGGCTCCATGTACCTTTATAGTAGATACTTAAACCTTAAAAGGGTCCCTATATGGGTACTTTAAGGCCTAAGTATCTACTATATGGGCACATGGAGCCTTAGGGCGAAAAGCTACCCAGTTGGCCTAAACGATCACGCAAGGCCTACACGCTGCTCACCTTGTACTACCTGATGTCCTGCCGCTCTCCACTGGTACCGAATCTCCAGGATCTGAGCTCAGAGTTCCGTCAATTTCTGCAGTGTTGCTGCTACTTTAGCCGCTCCTGCGATAAGTATCGTTAATGCAGCTTCTGTCTACGATGATGAATGTCATTTGCATCTTGAATGCTTGGATAGTCTGTCTTTATCCTGTGGGGGTTCGAGCTGGTAGGCTTCCAAGCTGAGCGTACAGGGTGAAGTGTTGGCGGACATGGCTCGGCGGCTTAGGGCATGGGGATAGATGTGAGTTTCCGAAAATAGGGGGACCCTAGTACAGTACCCTAAATAGTAGGACCCTTATGATAAGGACCCCCAAATAAGGTACCCCTAAAATTTCGGAAGCTCTCAGATGTAAAATGCTCACCAAATCTGTTCTTTTGAAGTGCCATGCCATGATTTAGGCCGCAGGCACCCCTAGAACATGATTGCCCGTCTAAACTCGCATAGTCTAGGATGCCCAGTAGTACCCTTATTCGCTTTTTGTAGTCCTAGGTTTCTTTTAAAGTTACCCAATACCAAAAAGAGAGGCCTTTTTATTCATAGGTTACTGGGTAGCCTAGTAGTACCTCTACTACTGTACAACCCTCTTCAATGCAGTGTTGACGTATTACATACCAAAAAATACAACATCCTTTCATTCATTTGCTGTATGAACACACGCCTAAACCGTAAAAGCCCACGGCGCTCAACCCCCAAATGCTCACCCCTATGTAAGCCAACCTTTGGGTCACTGGGGCTTGTATAGTGCGGACGGTTGCCAGATCGCATCCAAGCCGCAAATCCTAAACTTCTACACCCCTAGCTATACATAGTTCCTTGACGGTGCATTCTACCCTGCCCCCAAAACTCTACCCTAAACCTGCAGTTCCCAGAAACCTTATAAGCCCCAAGCCGTTCTTTGCGCAGGATCTCGCACAGTATCCTGGCACCGAGTCTGTCTCGGTCACTGTCCGGTTCCCTGGAGTGTCTGGGTTTCCTTCGGCTTAAGGCTTTCGGGTCTCCTTAGGGCGTACCTATTGTCTTCATTGTAGTTCCTTTTATTGGCTTAACCAAGCATATATTAAGGATCGTGTAAAGTAACCCCGGAAAGGAATCACAATGGAGACGGTATTTAGAGTTAGGGCCTCCTTCCGGCAGGGTGTGGCTTAAGGGTCCCTTAATAAGGACCCCTAAGTATATGCCTATATACCCATTATATAGCCCATTATAGGGTAGGGGTCCCCGTTAAGGGTCCCTCCTTTTCCCCTTTGAGCTTACGGGTTTAGGGTTTTTCAGACCTCTGGGCTCTCTGGGCTCCCTCAAGGTTTGAAAACCGTGGGGTTTTAGAGAGTTAGGTGTTTATGGAGATCCAAAAACCTATAGTTGTAAGGGGTTCTACCCTCTAATACAGAGGTCGCTGGGTCATAACCTACTGTCTTGTAGACTTTGGGGTCACAGGTGTAGGATGTGCCAAGTCTTGGCTTTAGGGCCTTTTTGGTTTCGGGTGTTTTGGGACTGCAGGTTTCAGGGCTCTAGGGCGCTAGGGTTTAAGTTAAGGGGGGCTTGGGGTCTCGGGTTGCAGGCCTTAAGATTTAGGGGTTTAGGGTTTCGGGTTTAGGGTTTAGGGCTTTCAGGTTTTAATGGTTTAAGTCTTCAGGGTTTTGGGGGTAGTCTTGATACTCCATGCCTCATTTGCGTGTAAAGGGGTGTCGAGGTTGCGGTTCCTTTCCCGCAACCACCTGCAGGCCAAGACACGGAAGCCTAAGCCCGAAAAGCCTTTGTTTGCACTGCAGCTGCCCCAGAAGCTTCTTTGCACACCCTTGGGTGTCCTGGACCCTACATAGATCCTAACGCCTAGGGAACCTCAAGATGCCCCAAGCCAGAAACCTGACCTAAAACTATAAAAGTTATAAGCCTTAAAGCGTAGGGACCCTAAAGACCAAAAACCTGACAAGCCCACCTCCTGCTGTGCAGGATCGAAAATGGGGTCAGAAGCTGACCTGGGATTGCACTCTGGCGAAAATGTGGGTCTTATAGCCTGTAGGTCAGAAGGGGCCCCCACCCTGTAATAGTGGTATAACAGGAATATTCGGCCCTAATATAATCCTTATAGTCACTATTACAGGATGGGGGCAGCTTGCAACCTATAAGTTATAGGCTCTGAATGCGTAACAGCTTCGGAACAGGAAGCGCTTTGGTTGTCAAAGGTCCGTGTTTGGCGTGCGGTTCACCGGCCTGCATCTGTCACATCCTTACCCTAAGCCTCAATATAGCCCAAAAGCCTTAGAAAGTATGGTCTTTGGGCCCAAAAGCCTTAAAATATGAGTTTACGACCACCAGAAGTGCGAAGATTTCGGGTGAAGCAATACTAGCCGCAGCAGAGGTAAAACCACAGTGATGCTCGCGATCGTTAAACCTTGAGCCCGACCCTCAGCCCCATAAACCCTAAGCCCTAATCCCTTGAACCCTGCTAGAGGGGAGGGGCCTTACTAATTACTTATATATATATATATATATATTATTATTCACAGGGTTCCTTACTATATACTTGTAATTACTGCCAAAGGAGCCCGAAACCCTATTCTAATTCTATTAAGGTACGCCCTAGGGACCCGCGGTCCTACCCCAGGCAAGTTCTTTGAGGAGATCGAGTTGCTGCCAAAGCACCTCGGCTTACGCTTTGGCGCCTCGAAGGCGTCATTCAGCTTTAGGGTTTCTGGGCTTAGTAAATTTGGGAACCCTAAACCCTAAACCCCTAAATGCCCAAACCCTAAACCCCCAAACCCTCCTAAACCCTGCGTTCAGAGCTTGGATTTTCGGGTTTCTTGTATCCTCAAACCCTACAAAATGGTAGGCTATGACCCCTTCATTAGAAGGTAGAACCCTTTAAACAGTAGGTTTTCGGATCCCAAGGTACTAGCTGTAATACCCCTTAATTAAGGAATATTCCTTAACTCATATTAGGGATCCTACTATAAATGGAGTCTCTGGGTTTGGAGATTCGGACCCAGAGTCTTGAGCTTAGGTCCTCGGGTGAAGGGTACCGAAACTCCGATTTTGTCTTCGTTCGGGCTTGGGGCTAATCCTTGTAGTAGAGTAGGTAACATTTAAGCTTTTTAGGGTAGTATAGTCCCTATATAATCCATATATAACCGAAAAGGTTGACCGACAAGTAGGTAATGTAGCTAGTAACAGCTAGTAGAAGGTTTTAGGGTTTAGGGGTAGTACTATCCTCTTCTAGAGCATAAACTCCACCAATGAATCCAACCATGTACCCGTGCTTACGAAGTCGGCGAGTTTGGGACTACTATGACTATGACATTATGAAGATACTTGCTCTTAAGTTGGAGTCTCCCTGGGGCTCCACATCGACAGCTTCGAACGTCGATGTCCCGTGTGCACTTGGCGATTTTGGACTCAGAGTCTATGCCCTCCCTCTGAAAATTGGACCGCACGGACTGCGACCTCAGACAAGGGCTAGGGTGTAGGGTGTACCTGCGTGTGTGTGTGTGTGTGTGTGTGTGTGTGTGTGTGTGTGTGTGTGTGTGTGTGTGTGTGTGTGTGTGTGTGTGTGTGTGTGTGTGTGTGTGTTTGTGTGTGTGTGTGTTTGTGTGTGTGTGTGTAGGTTTCAGGGTTCAGGCGTAGGGTTTGGGACTGATTATCCACCTTGAAGTCCTTGAAGGTTGGCGGGTAGTAGAAGATGTAGTCTCACATTTCTTCGTGAGAAGTGCTATACTTACTGTTGCCTCCCCCCTGTGCATGTAAGACCCACGAAACATCAAGCAAACTGATACCTAACAACAGACGGGACACCCTACCATTACCACTCACTATATAACACTGCAACAACTAATACAACAACTACTACGTTCTACCACCACCACCACCACCACAACCACCACTACTACCACTATCACTACCCACTGCCACTCACTACCACTACGACTACGACCCAGACTCGACTACGACGCTACGACTACGACGACGACGACGACGACTGCTACTACTAGTACTACGACCAGGCACTCTTGTTATTACTATGCTGCTCTTACCTCGAGGACGAGGACGGCAAAGGCGAGGATGGCGACGACGATTGTTCCCACGACTACTACGAAAGAAGGTGTCCAGGGTTTAAGGACCGCTCCGACAGTCCGCCCTAAACCCTAGAACCTAAAGCCTAAACCCAGTTTCACCATTCAGCACGCAAGGTCACATAACAAGGACAGTGTGGAGAAGCTCCTGTCAAGCCCTTGGCGCTCAGAGTTTTCAGTTGACGGTCTAGAGTTCAGGGTTCATCCTCGGGGATCAGGTTCGGAGCTGAGGCGGATGCTGGGGTCTGGGCAGCGACTTGAAGCCACTTTCTGCCAGCTGACGGTCTGAGGATCGGTTTCTTCCGATACTACACGGAAGAGTTCGACTGGACCGATGGGTAAGGTTTACGGTGGTTTCTGGTTGTGGCTGTAGGGTTTATTCCCAGGCCTTCCAACATCCGTTGATTAAGAATCTACGATAAATTAGAGTAGGATCCCAAAAGGACTCTTTTTCTTAATGTACCAGCTACACTGAAATATACCGGCAAACCTTGTGCTATCTACGCAGGCCAATACATTAAGTTGCCTGGAGATGGCCTGGACCTTAGTCGGCAAGTTTTCCCCGACATTCAGAGACCTCAACTTCGATCGTTGATCCCTAGGACCTACAGCCCTAAAGCCCTAAGCTCCACGAACCCCTTCACCCTAACAGGGGTTGGAGAACCATGAAATGGCAGGATATGGTATAACATGGTAGAGTAGGGCAGCATACATAGGGTAGGGGAAAGATAGGATGGGGGCGGCTTAGGGGCCTCGCAGGAAGACTGCAACACGTGGGTGTTCGCCAGCCTGCGATCAGTACTTACTCCGGCATAGTCTAAGTTTGTCAAGCAAGGGCTGCAAAAGCCAGTAAAGTAAGAAGATGATTGCGGCGTTCGGTGGAAAGCTTTACATGTACGAGTGCGACTGGAAGCTCGCAAAGCGCCGCATCATGGAGGAAGGCCTCTTTCAGATACAGCAAACCTATTGCTTGCGTGTTGAAACTTCTGCTGGGCGGTATGATCGGCTGAAGACAACCAACAACTAGGATGCCCAGTAGTACCCTTATTCCCTTTTTGTAGTCCTAGGTTCCTTATAAAGTTACCCAATACCAAAAAGAGAGGCCTTTTTATTCTTAGGTTACTGGGTATCCTAGACAACCAACAAGGTTTTTTCGGATGTTTGGGGGTCTAGGTTTAGTTTCTCGAGGGTTTAAACCCTTCTCAGCTCCTGGACTTGATGCCCAGAGTCCATCATCTCCCGTCGTGGTGTACATCAGCCCCTTGTTGCGTTCCCTACTTCGGACCTAGAGACTCCAATGCTCCTCAATTAAGGAATGTACCTATTATAACTTATAAGGTATATTCCTGTATTAAGGGATATTGGAGTCTCTGGAGATTCTGCGGGTTCCTGAAATGAACTTTGGGCTCCCATTAAAGCACTCTCTACCCAGAGACTCCGATATCCTTAAATTGAGGAGTATACCTTAAGTTAGAGTAAGATCCCCAGTATGATTTAACGTACTATCCTTAGTTGAGGGATATCGGAGTCTCTGGGAGGTGTCTGAGGTTCCTTTTGGGTTCCTGTGTCCTTCTGCCTTTGTAGGGTTGCAGACGGCTCCTCAGCTCTACCTGTAGTCTCCATTGTAGTTCCTTTTTTTGGTTATCCAATTTTATGGTTAGGACCCTATAAGAGGAATTTTGGCTAACCAAAAGAAGGAACTACAATGAAGACTCTAGGTACTACCTCCGGGCTCCGCTTAGCCAAAACTATGGGAAGCTGGTTTAGCGTTTGGGGCTCTACAACCCTAAACCCTACTCCCTGCACCCCTAAGCGCTAAGCCCTAAACCCCCCAGTGAGGCATAGTTGTCCAGGGTTTTTGAATGATGAGTAAGCTAGTATTATTTGACAGCCACCTGCTCGGTCTGATCCAAAATCCTCGCAAGCCGTACCCGAATCTTCAGTCTAGTTTGAAAATCTTGGGGTTTAAAAGTTTGATAAGTTTGAGGTCTCAGAGTGAAGAGTTTACGAGACTTAGGGCCTAGGTCGAAAAGTGTAAGTGTTAAAGGGTTGAGGGTCCAGGGTAGCCTACCACTTGCACCCTAAGCCGTAAGCTCCAGCCCTGAGCCCTGAACCTCAATTCTAAAGGGAACTCCAGAAAGTTGGAATATGGATCAATGGTAGGATCCCTTATAATTTACCTTAAAAGGGGTTACGATAATGATATTCCAACTTTCTGGCTTCTACTCTAAATCCGTCAGCCGATCTAAGCCCTGCTTTGACCCTATGAAACCTACCAGCTTCGGGTTCCCTTATTTTAGATTTCCTTTTATAAGTCCATACGAAGATAGGTTATTTGGTGCTAAGGTAGACCCTAAACCCTACTTGGGACTTTCCGAAAATAGGGGACTTGAATACCCTAAATAGTAGGATCCTTATTAGAAGGACCCCAAATAAGGGTACCCCACCCCCATTTTCGGAAACTCCCCAATCCCGCAGGAGCACGCGAGCCGTGTCGGTTCGCCTCGCCCGGGTCCTCGTCAGAGTGTTGGGGCATAGCACCGGTGCAGAGTTTAGGGGGTTTGGGGTTTAGGGGTTTTAGGGTTTAGGGGCTTAGGGTTTACGAGTTTAGGGTTTAGGGGTTTGGGGTTTCGGGTTTAGGGGTATGGGGTTTAGGGTTTAGTGTCCAGTGCAGGGTTTAGAGTTTAGTAGAATAATCATAGGTGCCCATACTGCAGACACTATATTACAGACCCGAAAAAAGCGTACTCTAAACTACCATCTTTATAACGTTCTATTATAAGTTTGTACCCCGCGACGATCCTTGCAAGTTGCTTAGGAGATTTCCAGGGGGGTTGTGGTCTTCTGCACCCTAAGCCCTATTCTACGCCAACCTGACGCAAGAGCCCTTTCAAAGGCCAGTTTTGTGTTGGAGAACTAATGTGCTCCCAGCTGGCGTTGTCTCTTGCATGATATGGGGTCATAACTTTCAATGGTAGCTCCTTGTAGTCAGTATATAGCAGAATATACCCCAAAAACCCTCATCTAATTGTCCAGGCCGCACGTCGTGTGAAGTGCGGTTTGGATTGTTCTAGATTCGGGTGAGGTAGGTGTATATAAGGCTGCTTCGGGATATTGGAGAATATCTGCTCAGTGTGCTACTAGGGAAGACTGCTCCTAATATGCCCTGCGGTGGTTGTCGAAAATTAGGGTCCCTTTTTGGGTCCCTATTTTGATGCGGCACCTATTATTTAGGGTACCCAAAAAGGGACCCTAATTTTTACAAGGAGCCTTAAAGAGGCAAGTATTTTCGGGTACAGGTAGGGCTTAAGACTTTCCGTTTTGAAGGGTTGTGCAGTCTGCGCAGATCTCTTCAGGAAGACTCGGTGTCCAACGGTCAAATTTGACATCCTAACATTCGGGCCATGAAAGCAAGGGATGTGATAATCAGAGATTTACATCAGGTGCGTGGATCAGGTGGTACCAACCACCGACCCTCTCACGAGTCTGATAAGCTAGGTACATCTTCATTTGGGTGATTGTCAAAATTAGGGTCCCTTTTTGGGTCCCTAATATTTAGGGTACCCAAAAAGGGGCCATAATTCTGACAACCACCCATTTCCATCAACAAGTCGAGCTCCAAAGAAGCACCAAGGCCACAGAAGCCCTAACCTCTGGCCTAATCCCCCGCTGGTCTACTCCAGGACAAGCCTCTGATTGTGGCTGCCTGTCCTATCTCTAAATTCGTAGCCTGAATCTCACCTTGACCTGTTTAGGGTTTACGGTTTGGGGTAGGCCCCGACAGCTGAGCCCCGCAACTCCTGACCGGTTGAGGCCATGACGCAGGGCATTGTGAACAAGTTCGGCCCGCCCCTTTTCGCACCCGTGTCCAAGGACATGTCGGCCACTCAGATTTTGCCTCAGCTCGGTTTGGGGTTTGTCAGTGGCTGCTGCGGCAAGAGTTCTAATATATATTTGGCAAGCTACAGTTTCAGAATCAGTATTGTCTTTATCATTGTTGGTTTCTTGTATATCTTCACATATCTCTTATTCCTATTATCATATAGTTTCATTGTAGGGCTAGGAAAGGTTATTGCTAATGTGCAAATGAGAGTGTCGGTTTGACACCACCAACCCGGCACAAAAAAAGAAGAGCGTAGAGCACAACAGGACTTGAGGTTTATGGATAGCATGTCCTGGCCTCAAGAGTTGCTGTTCACATTGTGATGGGCCGTAATGGAGTCTGCAAGTAGTGCCTGAACCTCAACCCTTAACCCTCAACCCCAACCCCCCCAAAAAAAACACCGGTTCGTGGTTTGAGGTTGCTGATTCGGGCCGCAGAGGCACCATTGGGTACATCGTCTCTAGAATGACAGTGTGTGCCCATGCGGAAAACGAGTTGCAGATTCCAGCCAGAAGGGCCGCTAGCATAAAAGAACAAAAACACCCAAAGATATTAATTGCAGAATGCCGAATTTTGCCAACCCCGGCAAACCGGAGCTCCACGTCATTAGACTGCAAACAAGATTGCGCCATGCAGATTGACCTTGAGTTTTAGACCGAAGCCCACATCAAGCGCTTGAATTTCTGAACCTACTTAAAGGATCATGGGACTTCGTAACTAGGGTTATAAATAAGGTAGCCATACTTATAACCCCAACTAAGGTACCTATAACCTTACTTACTAAGTCCCATGATCCTCCGAGTTGAAGTCTCAAAGTTCCGCACCCCTATTCCAAGCCAAAAACCAAGCAGGCTACTATAGAGGCCTTAGTAATTGCCTATACCAGGCTTGATGATGTAAATCCTGCATTATCTTAAGGACCCTAAGCTATGGAAAGTATGGTATATTCCCTATTATGGGTAATGCAGGATTTATATCATCAAGCGTTTTTTGGGGGGTTCCTTATTGTAAGTATTGTGTCATGGGCCGCAAAACCCTATTCTACTTATTAAGGCCCCTCTAGTACCTCAACCCTACCCACAAAAGCCTGAATCTGCACTTGGAGGGTCGGGGGACTTAGTAAGTATTTATTTTATAGACTTAGAGTACTTATAAGTCTACTTAATACCTACTTGCTAAATCCCCCGGACCCTCCAAGCACACCCCAGGTGGTTTAGATCCCTTTAAGGAACCCTATATAGATCCCTTTACGGAGCCTTTTAAGGAGCCCTTTAAGTACTTACTAAGTCCCATGATCCTCCAAGCAGGTGGTTTATCGAGGCTGGAGCAGGGGGCAGTCGGGGGCCAGCGATTCGTACCAGGGGCCCGAGGGGAGGGATATTTTTAGGGGCCTAAATTACTACCCATACCATGTTGGCTTCGTTATTCTTAGTATAGTATAATATGCTCCAAACCCCGATTATTATGATTAAGACCCCTATGTTCCTTAAAAAGTGTGCAAAACAAGGCTTCGGGTGTAGGGTTCCGGGTCATGCTGAGAATCAAGGCCTCGTCGGGGTGTAAGGTGGCGGATAATTTTGATGGCGGGTCGTTGTGGTCGTTGTCCTTGGGTCAGGGTTTAGGGTTTAATGTCGGGTCGTTGCGCTTCCCTAAGGGTCCATGTACTCAAACAGTAATATACTTTGGGCTCAATGTACCTGTATCGGGACTACTTTGAGGCCAATGTATTTATACTGTTTGGGTACATGGCCCCTTTGGGCTTGGGAAGAAACTTTGCGCCCCTTGAGTCGTCAAAGTCGGAATTTCGGGGTTAGCTAACAAGCCCTGCAAGCCGAAACCCGGACAAATTCCCGTCGAAGCGCAGTGTGCTTACGACCGGGAGCCTCGAATTAGTTGGCCTTTGAACGTACAAAGATGGGGCCTTATGAGTTAGACTGGGGTAGAATAGTTCTGCCGACCGACCCAATGTTAAGATGATATAGGAGTCTGGATATGATATGTTTAGTATGCTTCTGCATGGATCTATAGGTCGACAGATTCCTAAACCGTCAGATCGATAGACCAATCATGTCTATTGGTAGATCGACAGATTGATAGACAGATAGCAGATAGGCAGATAGACCGACACAATAGAGCCGGATCAATAGGTAGGTGGGTAGATGCATGGACAGCTAGTTAGTTAGTTAGATAGTTAGTTAGTAATTCAGTTAGTCCGTGTTCGTTAGTCAGTTTTAGTTAGTCCCTTGGTTAGTTGGTTAGTCAGTGAGCTAGTCGCCTTTGTCAGTTAGCTTATAGTTAGCTAGTTATTTAGGCAGATAGCTAGATGGACTACATAGGAAGATAGATGGATAGGTAGATAGAACTAGATAGATAAGTAGATAGGCAATTAGATAGATAAGGTAGGTAGGTAGATAGACATGTAGGTGCACAGGCAGATACGTAGATTGCCGGACTGATTGATTGGGTGAGGGATGGGTTGCTTGGTTGGTTGGTTGGTTGGTTGCTTGATTGTTTGATTGAATGCTTGCTTGCTTGATTGATTGATTGATTGATTGTTTGATTGTTTGATTGTTTGATTGTTTGATTGTTTGATTGATTGATTGATTGGTTGATTGGTTGACTGATTGATTTATTAATTTATTGACTGGTTGATTGCTTGCTTGATTGATTGATTGCACGCGCCCCCGGAGTCATAACGGCAGGACCCCTTCGATCTGCGGCACAACTTGTCCTCAAACTGTGGCAAGGCAGCGGTGCAGCGGGCGGGAAATGGCTTAGGGTTTACCCATAGGCCCCAAAGTAGTTCCTTTTTGGGATTACCTTATATAGGATTCTATATATGAACCCCCAAAAGGAACTACTTTGGGGCCTTTAGGTACTTATTGAAGCCCTTAGAGCCCTAAACCCTATAGATCCCTTTAAAGGACCCCTTATATAGATCCCTTCAAAGGAACTACTTTGGGGCCTATGCGTATTGGGTGATTTGCGAGTGAGGCACTTGTACCTTGGCGAGCCTCTCTGCTTCCGCAATTAACGGTTTAGGGTTTTGGGTTTAGGGGTTGCTTCCGACAGGTGGTTCGAGGTCGCGTGCTTGTGGTCGAAGCCCAAATCGTTCCCCAAATCGTTCAAGCGCGAACCGTGATAGACCACAACGCTAGGGATTGAGGAACTGACGTGTTGATAGAGTCATAACCTTTAAGCGAGGCCATCCCCAAAAAGCGAGTACAGCCTGGGGGGGGGGGGGTCTACAGAACACCCTACATCACCATTCTACTGTAACAGCGTGAATTTGCGACAACCGGACAAAGCATAGCGCTGATTTCCCCATCAAGTTCAGTCAAGCCCATCACATACAATAGAATCTTGTAGTACCCATGCAAAACTCGCTTATTACCCCCTTGTAGACCTTGTGTGTGTGTAATGGTTTACAGGGAGCTACAGTTCAGTCAAAGCCCCTAAAGAACCATTCAGGAACCGTTATGGGGGTTTCCGAAAATACGGGACCCCAATATAGTACCCTAAATAGTAGGATCCTTATTATAAGGACCCCAAAATACGGTACCCCTAATTTTCGGAAACCCCCTTAGAGGAACCCATAATCGGAGAAGCCTTTTGATACTTCTCGGGACGGCTTTCAGTGGAAAAGAGAGCTCTGCAGCAAGCGAAGAGAGCGGCCCAAAACATTACCAATAGGATTCTTAGGGGTCCGTATTATGACTGGAATAGTAAAATAGACTCCAAAACCCTATTCTAGTTTTTTAAGACCCTTGTATTAGATGCAGAGGTTGTCAGCTGGGGTTGTCGCGAATTCCTTCAGTTCCCAAGAGCTCCAGTTACCTGAAGAGTAATAGTAGTTTACACCAACCAACCCAGGAACCCGTTATTTACACAACTGGAGCCGTAGGGATTGAGAAGCTCTGCAGGCTCTACACCCTTCTGCCCTCTGGATAACTTCTCGCGGAACTGCAACTTTTCTCGATACAAACGACCCAAAGCAGATGCTGCAGACTCTATCCCCGAAAACAGTAGGGTTCTGGATCCCCAGGTAAACCCCAGATGATCCGCCAAAGAAACTCTTTGAACTCTGCAGCACACAGGAGGGCCGGGCGCGGATCCTGGCGCAGATGGCCGAAGCGCTGAGGTGCCAACAGGGAAGTCTGAAAAGCTTGGTTACTATAGGGGCCTAAATAATTACCAGTACTATTTTGGGGGGTTCCTCATTATAGTTTATAGTATGATGGGCTCCAAAACCCTATTCTAATCATGAATTAAGGCCCCTACATGAAGGCGTTTATGCAGGGTCTAGTGTTGAGGGCTTCGGGCTTGTCTGCAGCTTTGTAAACCCTGCATGGGGCTCCAAACAGCCACAGACTGTACAGTCGATACCCTACCCTATAATGGGCTATATAATGCGTATATAATAGCTATATTAAGCGTATATACCTAGGGGTCCTTATTAAGGATCGTACTAGACGGATGTATCCTTGGGGCCTTCGGGCCTTACGGTAGGATTATTCACTGAGAATTCTGGAGTATTATTTGAGTGCCCGTAAAGCATGCCGTCTATAACGCTCATCCTAAAGTTAAACCCCAGGTCCATATCTAAATCCGAACACATATCACACATCCTAAACCCCAAGTCCTAGGCCCTATGTAGACTATTGCCAGGTAAACCTACTGGGAGGTTCATGGGACTTAGTAAGTACAGCTATAAGTACCTTAACTGGGGTTATAAGTAATTATAAGTATAGTTACCTTGTTTATAACCCTAGTTACTAAGTCCCATGAACCTCCATGTAACCGTAAACCTTAAAACCTAAACCTTGAACCCTAAACCCTTAAACCCCTAAAGCCTAAACCCTAGACCCCTAGCCCGTAAACCTGAAGCCCTAACTGTTACCTCCAAGCTATGAAAACTCCTTCAGGCTCTTGGAGGAGGGCGGCTTGCCGAAGTTTCACGGCTCTGTCCTCAATGGTTGTGGTGCATCGTGTTATGGGGTGGATGGGGTTTAGGGTTTAGGGGTTTAGGGATTAGGGTTAAGGGTTTAGGGTTTAGGGTTTCTGCGGATTCTTGCGGGGATTTTTCTTTGAGATTCGGGGGGGCATGTGATTGGATTGCCAGGGGGCGGGGGGGGTCCAGGTTTTTAGGCTTCACGTCTCAGGCTTCAGCGCTTCGCGTGAAGCATTTGGGGTGCAGGTTGGCGACTGGCAATGGCTTACTATAGTCTGTCTCCATTGTAGTTCCTTCTTGTGGTTACCTGATAGGATCCTAAGCATAAACTTGGTTAAACCAAAATAGACTTGCAATGGATACTATAGGTCCATGCTATAGGTTGTTCTGCTTTGGATTGCCTGTTCAGGGTGTAGGGGTGTGGTGACACCTTTCCGACGAGCTGGCTTTAGTGCGTTGTATTGTTTGGGGGTTTACTTTTACCCCATATAATAGACAGCTGACGGCTCCTCCTTGTGAGACCGAGCCTGCCATTTGGGTTTTATTTCGTGGTTCTCTCTTTTCTGCAACTCCCCATTTGCAATATTTGTGCCTAGAGTTCCCATGGAGCCTTTTTGGAGCCCTATGGCGCTATGAAGCCTTATAACAGGCACTCAACAGCTTCCGAAATAGACATGTTGAAACCTGGGGCAAGGACTTCTGCAGACAAAGAGTCGGACCGACCGCCACTGGTGCGTAGTGTATATGTGGATGTGTATGTATACATATACCTGATATATATATATATATATATATATATACACACACACCTATAGAGAAGATTTAGATACATGAATCTTTGTATCTGTTCTGGCCTATACATAGACATTTCTACTGGTGTGTATTTGCTCAGTTGTACTTGTCTGCAGACATCTACATATGCATTGTCTGCATTAGGTTGCGGCATTGACGGCTGTAAGCGGAAGGATACTAGAGAACCGCAAGCCTTCATCCAGGCATCCGGTCCGACACGACCACCAAGTTCATGCTCAAGTGCCGCATTCACATTGAGAAGGTGGGCAGGGCCAAGCAGGATAAGTGACAAGGAGCTCGGCTTCTGCCGCCGTTGATTTTGTTTCGGAGCCATGAGCAACATAGCTTCCAAAGTGCGAATAGTAATTATGGTATCGCATACCCCCGAACCATATTTTGATCGTTAAAGCCCCTACATGGCTACACTTTCGCGAGGAGAAAGCCGAGACCGTAACGTCAATCCCAGTGACAGATCCTCAACCCCTTAGATCCTCATAGTCCATAAACCCGCAACTGTAGAACACTAGTGCCCTCGTACACTTCCCTAACCCCCAAAGCCTAACTTCCTGATACCCTGCTAACACTTTAGACCCGAAGCCCTACCTGTAGCTCCCAACCGTCCAAAATACCCTGGAGGCTTATACCTTACGGCTTTCTCGGGGGTAGGGTATGAGCTACTAAGATTCCTTATTAATTACAGGGTCCATCCCTTGAAACGGCATAGTAACCCCCTAAACCCTCAACCCTAACCCCAAACCCGAAACCGAAACCCGTTAACAGAACCCGAACCCTAAACATTTAAAGCTCCTGGCACCCCGGGAGCCTTACCACATGAGCAATCTCCTGGCTTTGGTTCACGAGTCAGAAAAGCGAGTTCAACAAAAAGGGTTTCGGGGTTTTGGGCTGTAGGGCCTAGGATTTCATGGCTGTTGGGCTTTACAGGGTTTTAAGGTTTTGGCTTCAGAAAAAAGGAGCTAATGGTGGCATCAGAAAATAGGGTTACCCTATGTAGTGGTCCTCAGCCTGAGAATCAGGATCTGGTGGCTGGGTCCACAATTTCCTGAGACCACCCTTACATTGGCAGAGTGGAACCTTAAATGTTGAACCGTTGAACTTGAAAGCCTGAAGGATTGAACCATGAACGAAAACAAAAGGGATGGGTTAGGGCATCTCGACGACTATCAGACCACCTGTGCGCAGGTATCTTTAGACGACTTTCGCGCCACCCTGGCGCGAAACGTCCGTGAGCCAATGCGGCTGCACTACCCAGCTGCGTGCGGGCCTTGGCGATTCGAGGGCTGCTGAGGGGTTTTTGGTCTTACAAAGGGGGGCATTTAGGGTAACCTTTAGCCTTTTCAGGGCAGTATAGTCGCTCTTATTCCCCTGTAACCAAAAAAGGTGAACCTTTAGTTCCCTATGATACCCGACAAGTAGCTTATAAAGGTTGCCTTGACGATTCGGACAAGGCATTCTTTCAGTGTGCTCATGGGGACATAAGGTCTTCTTTGAGTATCCGCCTGTGCTTATTTGCGCCACGGTTTAGTTGTTAGGGTTTAGGGTTTAGGGTTAGTGGGCCTTAAGGCTTTTTGTCGGGGGTTTCGTTTTGCGGACGCTCGAAGTTGAGTAATTGATGGTTACGGGTTGTGCGGTTGAGGGTTTCGTCCATGATGCTGGTGCGTGTGTTGGTTACCTGAGTTTTGTACCTTATGATGCTGACAACAAGAATAGGTTATCCGAAGAAACAGCCCTACTTGGAGGGGCATGGGACTTAGTAAGTAGGTTCTAAGTAGAGTTATAAGTACCCTAAACGGAGTTACCCCAATCATAACCCCACTTATAAACGACTTACTAAGTCCCCTGCCCCTCCAAGTACATTCCAGTGTCTAGGCAAAGTCAGTAACTCGATAGCCGCGACCCGCTCTCGAACCCCCCAGACCTTCCAAGATCCCTTAATTAAGGAATATACCTTAAATCATATCAGGGATCCTATTATAGTTTAAGGTATATTCCTTAATTAAGGCATTTTGGAAGGTCTGGGCCCAGACCTCGGAACTTCCAAAAAGACAACTGCAGGTTCTTGCTAAGGAGATTAAGTGAAGTCTACCATAATAATAAGGAAACCATATTCGTTATTTACTATAGATCCCTATTGTGGTAAATTGAATCCGTTAACAACTAGGACCCAGAGTAGGCCCTTATTCCCTTTTTTAGGGTTCAGGTTCCCTTATAAGCCCCTTTAAACCAAAAAGGGCATCCTTTTTATGCCTGGGTTACTCTTGGGTCTAGACAAGAACCCAGACAATGCCCCCCCCCCCATCCTTGGGGGTTCCGGCTCTCGCTCAGAACCTTGCCCCTCCTTTCAAGGCCTTGTTCCTGGCATCTCCGATCTCGGAACCTCCAACCTCTGCAACAAAAACTGGTCTGGTTTGAACCTACCCTCAGCAACTTCACACGTCGGAGCCTCCATATCTCCAAACTTCGACGTCAGGATGTTGGGTTCGGCTTAAGAGGCTTTATTGCATGTAGACTCCACATGCTGAGTCGTTTGTATACTTAGAGTCCTACTTTCACGGCCTACTTGAAGGTTCATGAGACTTAGTAACTACAGTTATAAGTACCTTGACTGGGGTTATAACTAGTTATGAGTATAGTTACCTTAACTATAACCGTAATTACTAAGTCCCATGAACCTCTAAGTAGGACAATAAATGTTCAACCGCACCTGCAGGGGCTCGCGCACGCGGGAGGTTGGCAGTCGCACGTTTTTGTTCATGGAGTGCGTTCCCGTGATGTTCAGGGTGCGGGGTGTGGTGTTGAGCTTGGGTTCATTTGTGCGATCAGGCTTTACATATACATACATGACCTATACATGTCTCCATTGTAGTCCCTTCTTGGTGTTACCTTATCGGATCCCAGAATATTGGCCTCAAGCATCATTCATGTTTGGGGCCGTCAGCTTCTCATGCGTTTTCTTCCCAGGGCCCCCCAACTACCCTCTATTGTACCCTAAATACCCAGTATCAAGGGCATAAGCATAAGGGCTCTATAAGGGCCCCCAGGGTCCTGGTTGACACTGTGTTCAAGGCTGACTTCGGGGGCTAAAGGCAGTGAGCACGAAGCTTGAAGGATTTGTTTAGGCAACAAAGCAAAACCCTGCACTTCAAACTCGCATGATTTGCTTGTCATCAGTGTCTGGCTTCAGGATTGGAGAGGCTATGGTTTTGCATATGTGCTGTCTCCAACTTAGATTGAAGTGCATCCTAACTTAGACCTTCTGTTTGGAAAAATAGTCGTTAAGTCATGTCTTAAGTCATGTGTACGAACCCGCTCTTACTATGTATCCTGAGTAGGGTGTTCTTCATCATCGTATCTTGAGTGCGCATGGACCCTTCGGAAGAAGTCTTGGCTGCAGGTCGCAGATGCTTTTCTCATCTTTGAATCGAAGGAGTCACAGAGAAAAGTGTGCGGGGCCCAGTGCAAGGGTTTCAGGTTTAAGAGTCAGGGTGTACGATGAAGGATCTTTCGGGTTTATAGGGTCGTGGGATGTAGGACTTCTTGGAATAATCAAGTTCAGACAATATGGTAGTAGCCCTCCCAGAAACTCAGCCTTTCGGGAGGGAGGGTTTAGACTTATATATGTATAGACACAGGCTTGGAGGGATGATCCGCGACCCGACTTGGCTTGGCCGACAGGAGAGTGCCCCAGCATCCGCGCAGATTGCTGAGCCGGCACGGACCAAGGAGACATCCAAGGCAGGAATTTCAGGGCCTGATTTCATAGTGGAGAATGCGCCGGTGACGTTTCATCCGTCGCCGTATTGGGATGATCTCCCAGAGGATCCTTGCAGCTAGTGCTGAACCCCTCGATCCGGAAGGGACAGAGGAGCACATGGCTTATGTGTGGAAGAAAAGCTCTTTCCAATCTGAAGCATGCAACGATTGGAACAGCTGCTAAGAGGGGCCGGTGGTTCACCACAGAGGCGCTGACTCGCCACATGAGTCTTGTTTCAACTTAGCAACATGCCAATATCCCCGAGTTAATGAAGATAACTAATAGACCTTGAGTCGTATTCGGGGTCTTACTATAAGTGAAGGTATATCTCTTAATCAAGGGATTGGAGTTCCCTAAGCCCTGAACCCCTCTAGATCCTTTAAAGGAACCCTTAGAGGAACCCTTATTGATCCCTTTAGAGGGGTACTATTGATCCCTTAAAAGGAACCCGTAGAGGAAGCCTTATGGATCCCTTTACAGGGGTACTATAGATCCCTTAAAAGAAACCTTCAGAGGAACCCTTATGGATCCCTTTAAAGGGATACTATAGATCCCTTAGAGGAACCCTTAAGGATCCCTATAAAGGGGTACTATAGATCCCTTAAAAGCCCTTAGAGGAACCTTTGTGGATACTTTTAAGGGATACTATAGATCCCTTAAAGGAACCCTTAGAAGAACCCTTCTGGATCCCTTTTAAAGGGATACTATAGATGCCTTAAAGGAACACTTATGGATCCGTTTAAAGGGGTTTTGGAGCCTGCAGGGTCGTGGGACTTGGTAAGTAAGGTTATAAGTACTTTAACTGGGGTTATACGCATATAATTGTAAGTATGCTGACCTTATTTATAACCCTAGTTACTAAGTCCCATGATCCTTTAAGCAGATCCTTTAAGCAGATCCTAAACCCTATAGATCCCTTTAAGGAACCCCTATAGATCCCTTTAAAAGGAGCCTTAAAGGAACCCTAGTTACTAAGTCCCATGATCTTTCAAGTAGAACCCTAAACCCTTAAAGGAACCCTATCATAGAACCCTATAGCACCCTTAAAAGGAACCCCCAAACCCTCTAAAGGAGTCCCATGATCCTTTCAGTACAGGGTGAGGTCTCAACAGAGCTCGTCTCTGGGCTCGGGGGTTGGAGTTTGGGATTCCCACTGTTTAGAGTTTACGTTTTAGGGTTTAGGTTTTAGACTTTAGGGTTTAGGGTTCAGCTTTTAGGGTTTAGGTTTTAGGGTTTAGGTTTTAGGGTTTAGGTTTTAGGGTTTCGGGTTTAGGTTTTAGGGTTTAGGTTTTAGGGTTTAGGGTATAGGGTTTAGGTTCTAGGGTTTAGGGTTAGGGTGCGCTCCACCTCCAGGTCGCCCCACCGTCCGTTTCAAATCTCATTACACCCCTGTCGCCGTAAACTTCTAACGCAGATCGGACCTGGAAGTCCTGGCCCTGAGCAAACCGCATCATCAACGAAAGAATGCCTCCATTCCTACCAAACCCTAAACCCCTCCACCACGAAAGCCTAACCCTTGGGTACTGCCCTCCACTCAGTAAGAGTTGAAGAATATTCATAAGATTGAAATTTTAGGCCCTGAAGAGTAGCCATAATATCGGCTGCTACTGTATGGGGACCGTACCCAACCCAACTCCCAAAACCAAACCGACCAACACACCGAAACTACTTCCGAACCTTCGACCCTACCTTGAGGATCATGGGACTTAGTAAGTAAGGTTATAAGTACCTTAGTTGGGGTTATAAGTAATTATAAGTATGGCTACCTTATTTATAACCCCAATTACTAAGTCCCATGATCCTTTAAGTAGGCCGCAGTCCTACCGCATCAAGCCGTTGAGAGACACCTCTGAGAGTGATTCAATTCAGGGATCCAAATAGTAGGTTTCGTAGCAGTTTAGCCATTAAACAGGGAACTATAATTTTCAGAACCCTTTTACTTGGAGAAGCAGTATTTTAATTGGGATTACAAGCATTTAATTAAAGTGAGCCGCATGATCCCTAAAAACTTCAACCCTTGTCAGATCCCTTCCAGAACCTCCTAAGGGAAGGAACCCTAGTTTCTAAGTTCTATCATCCTCTAAGCCCGAAACCCCTCAACCCCCAAACCCAAAGCCCGAAGCCCCGAAACCTGCCTAAAAAGAGCCCTTCAACTTGCACTTAAAGGAGCCCCCAAACCCGTTTAAAACCCGACATTTTAGCTTTGCTCAACCCTGAACCCAAAGCCCCAAACCCCGAAACCCGTAGACCCTACACCCCTCAAGCCCCAAACCACTTTAGCTTTACTCTCCCGAGTCATGAGCTCAACGAGACGGCTATTGGAGAATGGCAGCTGCGCTTGATGTCTGCCCTGCCTGTTTTTGGGGTGTTGGGGTTTTGGGTGTAGGGTTTGGGGTTTAGGGGCTTAGGGTTTAGGGTTTTGGCGAGGGCTTGGGGTTCAGGGTGTTGGGGCTTGTGGTTGAGGGTGGGCACAAGTATACAGCTTAGCAGCGCCCTCCAAAGCTTGTGCTGCTGAGCGCTGGTGAGCACTGGTAGGGACGGGTGAGCCCTAGTGAGATTTCAGCAGCGCTAGTGAGCGCCAGCTGGTGCTAGTGAGTGCTGGTGAGGCCATGTTAATTTGCGACAGGGCAAAGACGTTTCAAAGATGGGCTCCAATTCAACTATCTTCAAGAGCCCATAGCAGCAAACTCCATTTGCCATCACGGGTCCCTGCAAGTCAAAATAACTCAGTAATTAAACAAACAGAGACAAAAGGAACCCACAAAGGATTTGGAGTACATTCCTTCTGGATGGAGGCTAGTGTCCCCATATGCGATTATTTTGCAATGTTGGCCTGTGTTTCGAAGCACGACAGTAAACCTCAAATCTATGTGGATTTCTCTCGAAGAACTTATTTGTGAGATAAACCGGGTAGGACCACACAGGGCCCGTGCATTCCTAGAGGTCCAGGTTCAAGGCCACTCTGTGAGTTCCTGGTCTGGAACCCCACCAACCTTAAAAACCTACAGTGCTCTGGTAGCTACCTTACAGGATGCTCTAAATTAAAGAAACATGTAACTGAAACCAATTCTATTTATCAGGGGCCGCTAAACCCTAACCCCCCAAACCTAAATCCAAAACCCTAAATCCGTCTAGTACCAGATCGCGTAATGAACCCTATTCTAGTTGTGATTAAGGCCCCTAAACTCTAATGCCCCAAAACCCTAAATCCCAAACAGAAAATTAAACGGCCTATAGATTACAGGCCCCTACAACTTAAACCTTACATCACTCAAGCCTGAAAAGCTTGTATCCTTGTTCTATCCTAACCCTAATCCTTGACCCCTCAAATTGCACCTTACCTCAAAGGAACCCTTCAAGGTACCCTTATAGGAGCCCTTAGAGATACCATTTAAGGAAGGTATCCCTAAATGGGCCCGTATTCGCCCCAAGCCCAAACCCCTAAACCCTCACCCCTAAACCCTAAACCCCTAAACCCTAAACCCCTAACCCCTAAACCCTAAGCACCTAAACCCCTAAAGCCCTAAGCCCAAAGCCCATTTAAAGGGGCCCTTTTTGTTTCAGCGGCGGCCCTGTTTTGGGGGGCCCAGGCCTTGCAGCAGCTGGGCCCTCCAGGATGCCAGAGCTGCCGGCGAGTACCAGGAGTTAAGGGATCTATACGGGTTCCTTTGGAGGAATGTATGGGGGTTCCTTAAGGGTTCCTGTAAAGGAATGTATAGGGGTTCCTTTAAAGGAATGTATAGGGTTCCTTCAAAGGGTTCCTTTGAAGGAATGTATAGGGGCTCCTTTAAAGGGTTCCTTTGGAGGAATCCTTTAAAGGGTGTATAGGGTTCCGTTTAAAGGGTTCCTTTAAAGAAATGTATAGGGGTTCCTGAAGGGTTCCTTTAAAGGAATGTATAGGGTTCCTTAAAAGGGGTTCTTCAAAGGGCCTATAATGGTTACTATAAGGGGTATTATGGGGGTTCAATGTACAGGCCTTTATAATTAGAACGGGGTTCCCTTTAAAGGAGACCTTTAAAGGAATGTATCGGGGTTCCCTTTAAAGGGTTTCTTGAAGGGAATGTATAGGGGTTCCTTCTAAGGGGGTCCTTCAAAGGGGTCTATAGGGCGTCTATGTTAGGGTTCCATAACATAGGCGCCTTAATAGTTAGAAGAGGGTTCCTTTTGAAAGGGGTTTGTAAGGTCTACTACGAGGGCTATTCTGCGGGTTTAGTATCGGGTTCTTAAGAATTAGAATACGGGCTCCTCAAGGGATATCAGGCTAGAACTATAAGAAGGCACCCCCAAAACCCTATTCTGATTATTAAGGCCCCTACATTACTTTAAGAGCTCTTCAAAGGGCCCTTTGAACCAGGACCCTTCAAGTACCCTTTAATAAAGCCCAAATGGCCCTTAATAGTGGGTATTCAGGGTGTATAATTAGAGGGTAATTGGGGGCTCTAAGAAGGGTTTTCAAGGGTTCAGGGTTTAGTGTTTACGGCTCTTCAAAGGGTTCTTGAAAGGGTTCAGGGTTTAGGGCTCTGTAAAAAGCTTTAGGGTTTAGTCTTGCGTGTTCTTCTAGGGTTCTTCAACATGTTCAGGGTTTAGGGCTGTTTAAGGCTAAGGGGTTTGTGGAGAAGGTCTTTGAGTTTGGGGTCTGGGGATAACTTACAGGGTTTTGTAGCATTTCTATGGGGCGTCATCTATTACTATGAGGGTTCAATGAGGGTTCTCGAAAGGGCTTATCAATCAAGCCCTACAGCTTTAATCTAAAGCCCAAACCCCGAAACCGCAAACCATAAACCACAACCCTAAAGCCCGCAACACGGGTTACTATGGGCGTGTACTATGGGCGCCTTAGCTGGAACAGGGCTTCAGTAAGTTTTTTTATAGG
>CAJNDT010001249.1:0-30000 GCA_905221615.1 Symbiodinium sp. CCMP2592 | reverse complement strand
ATAGGGCCCTAATATAATCCTTATAGTCACTATTACAGGGTGGGGGCCGCTTCTAGTGTAGGACGCATTCAGAGTTCAGGCCTTAGGGTTTAGGGTAACCCCAAACCCTAAACCCTAAACCCTAAACTTTAGGGGTCGGATTCAGGGCTTCAAACCCCGAGCCCGAAAGATCCCCCGAGCTGGGTTTCGGGCTTGGACTCGAGGGCGTGGGGTGTAGTTATGGCGTCCACCTGGACCCTAAGGAACCTGCCATTTTAGGGTTCCCTAATACGATTTCTTGAAATATGTCCTCAAAAAGGTAGGTTTCTTGGAGGTAGAGCTCAAGGTGTAGAGTCTAGGGTTTAGAGTATAGAGGGAGCCCATAGAAACACCAAAGAACCCCATGAAGCTTTGCAAAGAAGCCCGTGCAACTCGCCGTACAACCGGTGAACCCCTGCATCCCTAAACCCCAAACCCCAAACCCTAAACCCGAAGCAACCCCCCAAAACCCTAACCCTAAGCAACCCATGAACCCTTGAATCCCCCTAAACCCCAAACCCTAAACCCGAAGCAACCCCCCCCCCCCCCCCAAACCCTAAGCCCTAAGCAACCCATGGACCCTTGAATCCCCCTAAACCTAGACGCGGCCACAATTGACCTACCAATATAAGCCCTTAAGCCACTGCCCAAGTCACATCCTCAGCTTCGACTTCTTCGTTGCAAGGGGGGGTGGGGGGAGAGATGATAACAAACATGTTCACGCACTTCGTATGCAAGTCGATGCTTCTTATTTCTAAGTCAGTCATGAGTGTCATGTGTGTGCGTGTTGTGTAGGAATGCGGGCTGCCGGCAAACATGTTCACATGCCTGTTATTGCCAAAACAAACATGCTCACATGCCTGTTCTTGCTAAGTTTTGGCCGAAGATGTGGACTCCACCTAGACAGCGTAGAATCAGTGGGGCTTCAAGCCCATACAGTGTTGCGAGTTCCCGGCTAGAGCTTCAGCTATGGTCTCCAATGTCTGTTCACTCGTCGCCGGACGGTGCCGTGGCTCAGTCGTCGTCAGTCCGCCGTGCAGTACCAAGTGATCCACCTTTTGCAGAAGTGCCACCGGCTGCAGTAGCAAGTGCACCATCTGTTGCTGAAGTCCCCAGATGGAGAGACCAAAGTCAACCCTGCTTTAGTGGAGTATCTGTTTCAGTTCTCTTTGCGCTGGCATCATGAAGGAAACTTTCAGTGCCTGAAGCAGAAAGTTGAGGACTTCCTGCGAACTAAAGGGTGGAAAAGTGCTTGCCCTAAGTTTGCATGTGCATGAACACTGGCACGCACAGCGAAATCGGTAGGGCAGAAGTGGCCGCGCCAGGCCCTAAACCCCAAACCCTAAACCCGAAGCAACCCCCCCAAACCCTAAGCCCTAAGCAACCCATGGACCGTTGAATCCCCCTAAAACCCCAAACCCTAAACCCGAAGCAACCCCCTCAAACCCTAAACCCTAAGCAACCCATGAACCCTTGAATCCCTCTAAACCCTAAACCCGAAGCAGCCCCCCTAAACCCTAAGCCCTAAATCCTAATCAACCCATGAACCCTTGAATCCCCCTAAACCCTAAACCCTAAACCCGAAGCAACCCCCCTAAACCCTAAGCCCTAAATCCCAAGCAACCGATGAATGTTTGAATCCCCCAAAACCTTAAACCCGAAGCAGCCCCCCTAAACCCTAAGCCCTAAAGCAACCGATGAACCCCTGAATCTCCCCCCTTTGGACCCACAGGGAATTCCAGAAAGTTGGAATATGGTTTCATGGTAGGATACCCTATAATTTACCATAGAAGGGTTAGGACAAGCATATTCCAACTTTCTGGCTTTAACCCTAGGGCTGCATGTCGACTGAGGTCTGCAGCAGCTGGAGGCTGGGCGCCCATTTTTTCCTAATCCCCTAAAGAGGGATCCATAAGGGTTCTATAAGGGTCCGTTTACAGGAATCCATGAGGGTTCTATAAGGGTTCCTTTTTAAGGGGTCTATAAGGGCTACTATAAGGGACATTTTTTATTTTCCTTATTTGGGTTTATAAGGGACCCTATATATAAATATTTTTCAGGGTGTTTAAAGGCCAACCCAGATTTTTCCTAACCCCGAAAAGACGGATCTAGAAGGGTAATATGATACACGGGTTTCTTACTAATTATAGAACAGGGGGCCGTTGAAAGGGGTTTATAAGGGAAACTGTTTGCACTCTATTTAATTAGAACAGGGATTTGGGTGGTTTTATACTATAGTTATAAGGAACCCCAGAAATAGTATTGGTAATTATTTAGGCCCCTACCGTAAACCCGTCAAACCCCTGAGTCCGTAAACCTTCAACTCTAAACCCTACCAACCTGGGAATTCGTTGCGGGGTTTGAGGTTGAGGTTGTGGGGGATTCGTGGTATTGGGGTTTAGGGTTGGGGCTTTGGGGGTTCAAGGTTTGGTATACGGTTTGCGGTTCAGAGAATTGGGGTTCAGGGTTTAGGTGGGGATTTGGGGTTTAGGGGTTGGAGGTTTAGTGATTCAGGCTGTGGGGCATGTTTGACGACCCTCAATTGTGTTTCGTCAAATGTGGAGCTTGTGCTAGGCATCCTTTCTTATCAGCATTTGTTAACAAAATGCTTGTTAATATGCTAAATTCAGATGACGAACTGTAAGCAGGCTGCACAAGATTGCGGAAAGATGCGGTCAGTCTTCTGATCTTGTTGGGCTGTGGACAGCTGGCGCCGGTGTTGGTGCAACTGTGTGTGCAAATAGACTCGGGTTTCTGGCTTTCAGAAATGCTGAACGGAGCAAAGACCGAGACACAGCACTAGTAAATGTATCTAGACTGGTGGCAAGTGTCAAGCCCCTTGTGCTTCATGGGCCACTATCTCAGGCTCCTTGTGATGCTAATTATAATTACCAAGTCAATAATAATTACGATAATAATAATTATTATAAATATAATAGTACGTGCTCCTTATTCCGGAGGAGGTTTGATCAGGAGTGCATTAATCCAAGTGCTAGTATACATCAGCCTTTGCGATTCGCAGGCCTGAGCAACTGGCACTTGCTCCTCGTTTTTGATTTCTGAATATATTGACACACACACACACACGCATGTTTTTCGGTACAGACAGGTCTGTTGAAGCCGTGTTCCAAGTACTGTGTACAGGACGCTGCCGCGAAGAAGCGCGAAGGCCTGCCGTGCTGCATTCACCCGATATTATGTCAGAGCTAAACCCCGAGGGCAAAATAACAGACCCCAGCTGACCGTAGCCTCTAAGCCTCTATGGCACTTAATCAAGAAATAAACGATCCTATCCAACCCGCTGATACCTCATAGCTTTACTGTCCACGCAAGCCCTAAACCCTAACCCAAGGCTTCATGTTCCTATGTGGTATACATTTAGGCCTTAACGGGCTCCTATATGATTGAGGTTCTGTTTATAACGTCTACAAGTATATACTACTTATGTACATGGAGCCTGACGGTAACGTAGCATGAGACTCTCGCACCTTATCGGCCGAAGCTGACGAAGCGGTTTGGGTTTCAAGGCGCATGGGCGTAATAGAGAAGCCTAAAAAGTTGCCCATCTTGTTCCGTGAGGGTTGCTTAAAATTCTCGGAAGGCCTCTAAATTCAAGATTAAAGGGTTTATGTTTGAACACCTTTGGTATTCTCAGAATATTTTTTGGGGTTGGAGTGCTTCTCATGGTCTCAGTTGATCGACCTTCGATCATCAATCTCAACCTATCCCTAATCTCGAGAGAGGAACCGGCTCTTCCTACCAGTGACTGGCCGCACTGCCTGAAAGTGACAACTTGGGATAATTGTGACTCTCTCTTGTTGCATGTACAGTGTACATAGAGCACCTACCTTGCGTGCAGTGGAGGCAGCACAGCAAGGGCCCACATGGACAGGACATGGTCCATTTTAGAGGGCAGCTGCAGCCGTTTCTACCACGCCGTATACCGTGCGCAGCGGTTTCACTCATGTGAGGCTCTTGTCCTAAGTCAACCCCACAGCCTAAACCCGAGGTGGCCTACTTTGCCTGACACTTTGGGGATGGATGAGCATCAAGATTCACATTCTGCTGAGGCTTCAACTTTAAATCTTCCTTCAGAACAGAGCTTCCCTGGCCCGCCAGTGCCGATGATCCACTCCAGCATGGCACTCGAGCTTAAGTGCCCACCGTGAACGAACGGCAGGTTGCTCTGAGGTCCTGCTGCGTTGTTCCAAATGAGGTCCTGCCCTAAACCCTGGGCATCAAAATAGCCCAAAAGCCTTATATGTGGTCACGCGCTCCGCAGCCCCCCCCCCCCTCCCCCCCCAAAGGTCAATGGTCCGGATACAGGGTGGGGCCCCCCCCTCCCCTGTGGTGTGGGGTGTGGGGTTCCTCTTCCCCCTGTGGGGTGGTTGTGGGGTTTTGGGGTTTAGGGTTTAGCTTAAGCTTTTGAGTTTTGGGTTTACGGCTACAAGGTATAAGGCGTCGAGTCGACAAGGGCTAAGGGAGGATTTGCGGAGTATGCTCTGCTTTAGGCTTAGAGCCTGCAGTTAGGTGGGGTCTAGGGTTGGGTGTAGCGTTTTAAGTACAAGTTAAGGTTGCTCAAAACAGGGGCACGCGCTGCGTCATAGGGTTTACGGCTTGCTTGCGAAGGGCTTGCGCGTGAGCCCTGGCCGCCAGCACCACCCCACCATCCAGTGGCAGCTCCAACGGCCCCAACCCCTTTCCGCACACGCCAGGGCCCCCCCCCCCCCCACCCCTGTCAGACCATACCATTGGGGGGGGGGGGGCTGGGAACGCCAGACGCCTGACCATATATTATGATCTTGGGCCCAAAAGCCTTAATATACGAGTCCTTAGATCCTAGGGAAACAAACAGTCTAAGCTAATCAAACTCTACCTGACTGCAGCAGCACCGAACAGCCACTTGTCACAAAGCTAACTCGGCTGCAAGCCCCAACAGCAAAGAGAAACTGTTATGTATTGCGGCAAGTGCTGTTACAAACACATTTAATAAGCTGCACTGTTTTTTGACAGGGACACGGCCAGCGACAATCATAGGGACTAGGGACTCTGAAAGGGACCCGGATGGGGACATTGACATACTATATACCTTAGTATACCACATAGTATCATACCATACTATATTGTACAATACTGTTTTAGACGCTGACCGGCTCGCCGGCCGGAGCACGACCCGGATACTGGGACAACACATTGAACAAGACGCGAGCGGGACACCACACCGCCGCGATGCCGACCATGACACATCGTATTACCGAGCGGGACACCCCAACCAAAACATCAGGAGACCGACCCAAACAAATAAGACCAATACTAGTTAAGAGTGAAATATGAGCGGCATTGCAGGGAACCCTCGTTTAGAACCGCAGCTATGCGCCTTGCTGGTAGGACTCGTGGACTTGGCCTAGCGCAGCGCGCAGTCGCGGACAGCAAAACACCTGTGTGTTTCGGCAGTAAATGGAGTTGCTTCGTGGTATCTTCATCATACCTCTCCTACTAGGTAGGTCCGATCAAACGGCCGCTCCTCCCTTTCTGCATCGAGAAAACGATGCGACGTTGGGTTGATCTTCTCTGCATCTCAAACCCCGAACCTGGGTCCGTAATGCAAAGGAACAAGCGAATCCTTTTCCCGGTTTACTACGTATGTTGCACTGAGCTTGATGGTGAACAAGGTCAACTGCGACAGCATCGTTGACATGCAAGCCGTCATCAGTAGGAGGAGGAGGAGGAGGAATTTGCACGATGACTCCTAAACACTAGAATGGTAAGAGCTTATGTGGGGGCAGCAGACAATCGTTAAGGGGCCTGGTTTCTGCCCCGTAAGTACAGTCAGTCTATGACTACCTGCATGGGTTTAGGGTTTAGGGGAGGAGAAAGCAGAGACAATGACATTGGATATGGTCATCACCACTGCAGTGGTCACACAAGCCTTCATAGCCAACATCTGAATGCATGCTTACCACTGACTGATGCACTATCTGATCTAAGCAGCTTCCCTGCCTAATAAAGAGGCTTGAGTGCGGTATTAGGAGCCTCAATAATTTGAGCAGGGTCCTTCGGGCATATGGAAATTTTCAAATTTGAACTGTCAAAATGAACCCTCCGGGATAGTATTGGCACCTGTTCAGGCTTCTGCTTTCTTGGTGTGGTTGTATCTGGGTGTGGTTGTATCTGGAAGGGCAGGGCCTTCTCTACCTTTAGCAAGCCCGAAGCCCGACTCAAACCCCGCCCGTAGTATAAGGGCCTAAATAATTACCAAGGCTATTTTTGGGGGGTTCCGTGGTGTATTATACTATTTTACCCCAAAGCCCTATTCTGATTGTTAAGGCCCCTGCACCAAATTCTTATTTTTGCCCTTATAGTAGAGAAGCCCCGTATTGTAACTAGACTATATTGGGCTCCAGCACCCTATTCTAATCGTTATGGCCCCTATACTAAACCCGTATATTAGCCCTTTATAGTAACCCCTATAGACCCCTTTAAAGGAACCCTATTTTGATTGACAAGGCCCCTACACTAAGTTCTTATTGTCGCCCTTATGGTAACCCTTATAAACCCTCTTACCTTTGGTTAGTAGGGAATGGAAGAATGGTAGTAATAGCAGTTATAATCGTACCCCATGCCCCCATTCCCTACCAACCAAAGGTAAGTTATAAAATTATTAAGCCCCCTATATTATAGTACCCCTATAGATCCCTTATAGTAGCCCCTATAGATCCCTTATAAGAACCCCAAGCCTTGGTCGAGTTCGAAGCCCTCATGACCTTGACTTGACGCCGTGAAGCTCTCAAATTCGGCAGTTGAGGGAAATCCCACGCCGAACAGCGACCGCTTGATACTCAGACTTCACTTCGAAAACGGATTTTGCTGTGTAAGGGCTTGATTGAGCTGCGGGCTTAGGCTTGGGGCTCTGTTTATCAGGAGACGGAGCATCAGTTGCGGTAGCGGCAGCTGGAGTATCAGTACTCGGCACCCGTAGTCGTAGTAATTAGTAGTACTAGCAGCAGTAGTAGTAATAGTTGTTGTTGTTGTTGTTGTTGGCATTGTTGTATTTGTTGTAGTCGTCGTCGTCGCACGAGTCCTAGATTTAGTGGTAGCAGTGGCAGTAGCAGTAGCAGTCGCCGAGGCCGTCGTCGTAGTCGTGGGTAAGACTACTGGTCGTACTACCTGCAGTTACTAGCAGGCGTACAAGATCGTACAAGTAGGAATGCTAGCAGTACAAAACTCGTGGTGGTGGTCATCGTCGTCGTGGTCCTCGGCCTCGTACTCCTCCTCGAGGAAGTCGTGGACGTGGTCGTTTGGTACTCTTTGTTCTTGCTGCTGCTGCTGTTGCTTTTCTTTTTCGGTGGAGGTCGGTTGTGCCGGTAATGGTTGTGTCATTCTTATGGGTGCTGATTCAAAACCAAATTCCGGGTTTGATCAACCCCGCGTGCACAGTATGGCTGCTGCCGTTACCACCAGTCCTAATCTAATCAACCCGGCACACTCGCCGGTAGGTTCCGGCACCGTTCCCAGACAGTTGCCATACCCAATCCACTTTCAGAAGACGAGCGCCCAGAAATTGATGGTTGGTATTGTGGTTGGTTGCGTCGGAGACTTCATGTTGGTAGCAAGAGTACGGGCAGCATGCCTGGTCATACCAGCATACTACGGCTGATGGAGAAAATCTTGCATGACCCATAATAAGGAATATACCATATTTTCCGTACATTCCTTATTATGGGTCATGCAGGATTTTGTCCATCAGCAGTATGATTGGTGCGACTGCTTGCTGCATTAATCGGTAGATGAAGGCATCAGCATGACATAGTTGTGATGGTCGTAATCATGGGTTCATCAGTACATAGAGTAGTAGCCGGAAAATTGGAACATCATTATCCTCATGCCCTTAAGGTAAAGTATAAGGGATCCTAGCACTAATCCTCCTAGAGCCATGTTCCAACTTTCTGGCTTCTACTGTAATTAGTAGTGATTCTAGCTTTAGGGTTCAGGCTGGAGCTTTTGAGTTCAGGTCCTCAGCTCGCGCACCAAGTCGTTGAGGCCGGGCAGCGCAGGGCAAAATGCTAGTGTTGGGAAAAGGAGGGACCCTTAAGGGGACCCCTACCCTGTAATGGGCTATAGAATGGGTATATAATAGCTATATTAAGGGTATATACCTAGGGGTCCTTATTACGGGTCCCTCCTTTTACCCTTGGATTGAAGCTGTAGCGGCTTATTCTTCGTAGTAGAGTAGGTAACCTTTAACTTTTTTGGGTAGTATAGTCCTTATATAATCCCTATATAGCAAAAAGGTGAGGTGAACCTTTAGTTCCCATGATACCCGAGAAGAGCGGATTCTACTGGTCTCAGATTGTTCCCTACTTTCTTTTGCAGTGAACCTTGACCCGATTTTGGGTGCCCCCTCTCAATTGTAAGAGTACTCTGCGTGAGCTGCGCCCTAAATTCAGAGTTTACCACTATTACAGGGTGGGGGCCCCTTCTAACTGGCATGTTTGTTTTCAAGCCATGACCTGAGCATGAGCTGTCGCAGCAGTAGGCGACTGCATGAAGGTCATGAAGATGAACAGCTGGCGAAAGATGAGGTTAACACGACTAGAACATCGTGTAGCATTCTCTGGGAATCTAGGATATGAGATCGCAGTACGGCATGGCGGTGAACGTGGAAGTTGCACTACTGAGCGGCAAGACAGCTACTGTGACAATCGGTCTGGCAGAAAGTGTGGAAACATTGACAGGCAGGGCACAGACCGCACTGGGAGTCGGAAGAGGGCGGTTGCTAGACTCAGCCGGAAACCTTCTGGATGTGTCTGCACAGATCAACAAAACCAACCTGCAGAATGACGATACACTGACCCTGCATGTATCCGATGTGCAAGCATGTGCCTCTGGTGGTGCTTTTGCCGTCATTCGTGTGAATGGATCGGTCGTGACCTGGGGTGATGCTGTTTCTGGCGGTGACAGTAGCACTGTGCAGGATCAGCTGACCAATGTGCAGCAAATCCAAGCCACGCGTAAAGCGTTTGCTGCCCTTCTTGGCGATGGTTCGGTGGTGACCTGGGGCCATGCTCAGTATGGGGGCGACAGCCGTGCTGTGCAGGATCGGCTGAAGAATGTACAGCAGATCCAAGCCACTTGCAGTTCTTTCGCCGCCTTTGTTCGTGATGGATCCGTCGTGACCTGGGGTCCATCTGGGCGTGGTGGTGACAGCCTGGCTGAGCAGGTTCAGCTGAAAAATGTGAGGCAGATCCAAGGCTCTAGACTGGCTTTCGCCGCCATTCTTGAAGACGGGTCCGTCGTGACAGGGGGTGATGCTGAGTATGGTGGTGACAGCAGCGCTGTGCGGGATCAGCTGAAGAATGTGCAGCGGATCATTGCCTCTGTCGCTGCTTTTGCTGCCCTTCTGGGCGACGGATCCGTCGTGACCTGGGGCGCCTTCGACTTTGGTGGTGACAGCAGTTTCGTACGGGATCAGCTGAAGGATGTACAGCAGATAGCGGCGTCGGGCGGGGCTTTTGTTGCCATTCGCGGAGATGGATCCGTCGTTACTTGGGGTGAAACTTGCTCTGGTGGAGACAGTAGTGCTGTGCAAGATCAGCTTCGAAATGCGCAGCAGGTCCAAGCTTCTGACAATGCTTTTGCTGCTCTCCTTGTTGATAATGGATCCATCGTGACCTGGCCGCTCGGGGGCGGTGACAGTCGCGCAGTGCGGGAGCAGCTGAAAGATGTGCAGCAGGTCCAAGCCACGGAAAGAGCCTTTGCTGCCATTCTTAGCGACGGATCCGTCGTAACCTGGGGCTATGCTGGCCATGGTGGTGACAGCAGTGCCGTGCAGCATCAGCTCAGGGATGTCCTGCAGATCCGAGCTTCGTCATCCGCTTTTGCTGCCATCCTTGGCAATGGATCTGTCGTAACCTGGGGTGATGCTGAGTATGGCGGGGACAGCAGTGCTGTGCTGGATCAGCTACTGGGCATATTCTAAGATACCATACTATACTGTACTATACTAACCTCTACTGTACGACTGTAATCTACTATAATCTGCTATAGTATACGATAGACTACTATAACTATTTTTTCTACCATATACTAGGCTGTGCTGGATCAGCTTCTTAGGCTTCCAAGGTGTGTTTTTTGTGGCATTTGCAAGCTCGCGAATGCAACATCAGTAACACTTCGAAAGACATGGACATGATTGTTGTTGCTGCACCGGGAAAGCTGGCAAGTATGATACATGAGGGTTGCCCTGACTCGTGGTATATGGCGTGGCAAGATCCGGGTATAGACCTCATACCTCGTGGCACGTTCAGGCTTAGTACGTTTTGTTGCCTGCACGGGTTCTGTGATTATGCCCGGAGAAGGTTCGGGGGGTTCAGGAACTGAAACCGACATTAGGTACCCCGACACCTCCGGGCGGCAACTTAAACAAGTGCGACTAGTAGTACAACCTCGCAGAAAGCCTGCAGGCCCATACTAATTATACTAATTCAACTGGACACTCTTCCCTAAAGCCTTCATGCCGAAAACTCCCCAGCTTAAAGCCACAGGACAAGGAGTTGTTGGGATGTTTTCCAGTGTTATTGGCTGTGACCATTTCTTGACGCTGTAAAAAGCCCTTTGTGAATCTTGATGCACTCCTTAACTGCTTGCCAAGCTTCAGGAACCTTTCGAAACCAAGCCTATATCCACCCATCCCGACAAATTAAAGCATACAGAAACAAGGAAAGAAGAGAACACAACACAGCAACAACCAAATCACATCCTAAATCCTAAACCCTAAAGCCCTAAGACCCTGAACCTCTAAACTCCTAAACCCCCAAACCCCTAAAACCTTCAACTCTGAACCCTCATCCCCTAAACCATAAAACCCCAAAACCTAAACCCCCAAACCCCTAAAGCCCTAAAACCCTAAACCGTTGCAGGCACCGGCGTGTTGACCACTGCTCTCCGGCCATGGCCGAAGAGGAGGCTCCCCCCGTGCTTTAACGAGTAATCCAAGGGCTCATATAGGGTCCCTTTAAAGGGATCTATACGGGGTCCTTTACGGGGATCTATAAGGGGTCCTTCAAAGGGATCTATACGGGGTCCTTTAAAGGGATCTATAGGGTTTAGGGCATCTAAGGACTCATATATTAAGGCTTTTGGGCCCAAAGACCATATCATGTAAGGCTTTTGGGCTATTATGATGCCCAGGTAATTATACGGATTTAAGGGGTCTATAAGGGCTGCTATTAAGGGCTATTATACGGATTCAAGGGGTCTATAAGGGCTGCCATTAATGGCTGTTATAAGGATTTAGTATAAGGGCTTCAATAATTAGAATGGGGTTTTGGTGGTTCCTTATTGTACTTGGCGTTCTTCTGGTTGGCTCTTAGGGCTTTAACCTTTGGTGGATTTGAACATGAACTACAATAATTAGGCAAAAAGGTTTACTTTTTAGGAAGGGTTCAGAAGTCAGCTAAGTATAGTTATAGTATGGTATACCCCAAAACCCCAATTCTAATTATCGAGGCTCCTACATTAAGTAGGTATTCCAAAGGTGTCATACATTGTGCATCGGATTTCATATCGGGTCTATATGGCTAGAACAATGCTTTCAGATTAAGGTTGTTCACAGGTTTGGTGCTAAAGCATGTTGAAGGGTTTAAATTTCAGGGTGCGGTCTTGGGGTTCAGGGTTCAGGATTTTGGGCGATTGCGGATCTCATGTGGGTGGTTGTCAAAATTAAGCTTAAGCTTCCTTTTTGGGTCCCTATTGTAATACGGCACCCAATATTTGAGGTACCCAAAAAGGGACCCTAATTTTGACAACCACACATGTGTGCCGGGGATGCGACAGAGTTTAGTGCTTGTGCTCTTTTGTAGGTCGAATACGAGCGAATACGAGGCCAACCGCAAGATCGTGATGCAGAATACTGCACATCTTCTTGTTCTCCCAAGAAGAGTAGTGCATGAGTGAAGTACTGCGTGTCTGTAGGTCTGCGTTGAAGGAGTTTTGGGGGGCTGTGAAGGGCTCTGTTGAGTTCAGGGTGTCAGAGTTTAGTCTCAATTGTCAGGTTCTTGAAACTGGAGGGTTGTTCCGGGTTTAGGGTTTAGGGTAGATTCTTCAAGATTTTAACGGGTTTGGAAATGGAAATGAAGAGCTCTAGGGGGAGAACAATGTAATGATGAGGGTTTCAGGCTTCTTCGAGTCTATGAGTTTACATGTTGTTCCCATTTTCAGGTTTCAGGTTTAGGGGGCCTGAAGCAGCTCAAACACTGTCCAGGGCTTCTCGGTTGAGGACGTCTGTGTGTAGGGCTTATGGACTTCAGGCTCATCCAGCTTAGGGGCTTAGGGTTGCTTCCACACCGTTTAAGTGGTGCTTCAGCGACTAGCAAGTTGTATGAGCTGTAGGGATTTCCATTTTGGGGCGTCCATGTCTGCACCTATTTGTTTTAAGACCAAGTGGCTCAGGGATGTTCAGTGGTTTGGGATTCGAGGGATTAGCAAGTACAGCAAGAAGGTACAGATAACTTAACTGGGATTACAAGTACTTTTGTGTAAGTACAGGCACCTTATTTAAAACCCCAGTTACTAAGTCTCATGATCCTTTAGGTAATCCCAATTCCCGAAGATATCGGATTCTGCTGTTCGAGATGTCGATTGCCGTGGATGTTGCGCTGCTCAGCGGCAAGACAGCGACTGTGAACGCCGGCTTGGACGAAGAAGTGGGAACGCTGAAGCTTCGGGCACAAACTGCCCTTGGAGTCGGACGTGGGCGGCTGCTGGACTCGTCTGGAAGTGTAGTAGATGTATGTGCTTCGATCAGGGACACCACGGTGAAGACGGGTGATTCGTTAACTTTACAGATGAGCCGAGTAGGATCTGTCGTAACCTGGGGGGATGCTGACGATGGCGGTGACAGTAGTGCTGTGCAGGCTCTGCTGATGGATGCACAACAGATCCAACATTCTGCAAATGGCGCTTTTGCTGCCATTCTTGGGGATGGATCCGTATTGACATGGGGCCGTGCTGACTTTGGTGGTGACAGTAGTGATGTGCAGGATCGTCTGCAGCATGTGCAACAAATCCAAGCATCTAGAGGTGCTTTTGCTGCCATTCGTGGCGATGGATGTGTTGTGGCCTGGGGTGCTGCTGATTTTGGTGGTTATGCTGGGCATGCGCAGCATCAGCTGCAGCATGTGAAGCAGATCCAAGCATCTAGAGGTGCCTTTGCTGCAATTGTCCATGATGGATCCGTCGTGACCTGGGGTGATGCTCGCTTTGCTGGCGACAACAGTGCTGTGGTGGATCAGCTGAAGAATGTTGAACAAATTCAAGCCTCTGACTCTGCTTTCGCTGCCATTCTTGGGGATGGATCCGTCGTCACCTGGGGCGCTCCTCGCCGTGGTGGTGACAGCAGCGCTGTGCAGGATCAGCTGAAGGATGTGCAGCAGATCCAAGCCTCTGGCTCTGCTTTTGCTGCCATTCTCTGTGACGGATCTGTGGTGACCTGGGGTGATGCTCGTCGTGGTGGCGACAGTAATGGTGTCCAGCACCAGCTGACAAATGTGGAGCATTGCCAGGCTTCCAAGCACGCTTTCGCTGCCATTCTTGGAGATGGATCTGTGGTAACCTGGGGTGATGCTGGCTCTGGTGGCGACAGTAGTGCTGTGCAACATCAGCTGATGAATATGCAGCAGATCCAAGCTTCGTTCAGAGCTTTTGCTGCCATTCTTGGCGATGGTTCGGTTGTGACCTGGGGCCATGCTGAGTATGGGGGCGACAGTACTGCAGTGGAAGATCAGCTTCACAATGTAAAGCATATTCAAGCCACTCTCCATGCTTTTGCTGCCATCAGGAGCGACGGAACTGTCGTAACTTGGGGCGATGCTCGCTTCGGGGGTGACAGTCGTGCTGTGCAGGATGAGCTGAAGAATGTTCAGCAAATCCAAGCCTCTGGCTACGCTTTTGCTGCATTTCTTCTGGATGGATCCGTCGTGACCTGGGGTGCTCCGCGCCTTGGCGGCAACAGTAAGGCCGTGCAAGATCTGCTGAAAAGAGTCCGCACTATGAACTACGATTCTGATGAGGATCATGAATTTTACTAGCATTACATTGCTACATAGTTAATGATGGCAGCCCCTCTTGCTTGGCTTCTCTTGGCTTCTCAGTGGCCATTCTCCACGAGGGATGTCTTCCGGATCAGCTGAAGAATCTGGAGCAGACCCCCCTGATACCCGGTTCTTTTTGCAGGACGAGTTTCCCTAAACCCTAAACCCTAGGGCCCCAGGGAGGAAGCTTGCAGGACGAGTTTCCGATCCTCGCGTGGGTTGTTTCTCAGGTTCACTAGTTTCATTCGTATTGTCAGCATTAAGGGCATGATTCGTACTATGACGAGTAGTCGTAATACTAGTATTGTTAGTACTGCTGGTAACATTCATATTTGTAGGATCACCTTTCACTATCAGCTTCATTGGTCCAGTTGACATCACTATGAAGTATGAATATTCTTATGGTTGAATTGATCGTATAGTCTAGTACAGTCATGGTTCATGTATACTGACATGCTAATCTTGTTATTATCATTATTATTGGTATTACTATCATTATGGTTCTTGTTGTTATTACTGTTATTAGTTTGAATAGTACTACTATTATGATTGAAAATGATGATGTCAGGAGACCCTGTATGATCTGCGTGAGAACATGTGATGTCCAGCACCGTACCACTAGGACTCCTGAATTATAGATGTACAGTAGAAGCCAGAAAGTTGGAATGTCATAATCATTACACCTTTAAGGTAAATTATAGGGGATCCTAACATTAATCCATATTCCAACTTTCTGGAGTTCCCTGTATGTGTAAGGGTGATTAGAAGGGGTCGTAATAGTAGTTGAAGAAGGTGGTGAACCTGCCCTACGGCCCTTTGGGTCCAAGTACTTGATTGTCTTATATTCTGTCCCACATAACTGTCTAGGGTTTAGGGTTACATAACTACTATCCTAAGCCCGAGTACCTAATCATTGGATCCTTTGGACCAATAGGGCTGCTGTATCCCATTTCATGGCCTTTAAACCCAAGACCCCTCATTGCCTCCTCCTGCCATACCACGTCTCACTTGCGCGAGGATGATCCAATTTGCACTGGTATGTGTGTGTGTGTGTGTGTGTCAGTGTGCTCGTGTCTCTATTGCAAAGCATGAAGCTTGCTGTGGGTACATATTATATATATATACACACACATGCATGTATGTGTGTGTATATATATATACATATATGTGTCCACATATATATATATATATACTTATACCTATACTTATAATTATATATGTACACACACAGACTATGCATATATACGCTAGCCCGACAATGCACGTCATGGGCATCTGCAGGATGGCTTCGTGAAAGTGAAGGTGGAGGACTGGTGTTCCCGAGATGGCTGTTTTGAAAATGCCGGAGGTCAGACATGCTAGGCGAAGGATTTAAGATCACCCTAAACTCTAAACCATTAACCTTCGATGTAAAAGGATCTTCCCACGGGGCTTCCACGAGCCTTTCCCGTATCCGAGACAATCATGATACGAGGCATGCTCCGCTATTACAGGGGCCTTAGGAATTACCCGTACGATTTTGGGGGGCTCCTCCTCATTCTGATTATCGTATAATATACACCAAACCCAAATTCTACTTGTGGAGGCACTTATATTACCGTGATCTAGGGCTTGTAAGGGAACATACATGCTGACATTTTCAGGCTTCTACAGTACCTGTATCAGTCTGACTGCGCGGTATGTGTTTGTCCCTGATGCTGTTTCGAACTGATACATCACATGGGCCCCTGGGGACCTCTAAAAACTCTACAGTAGTGTCATAGGACTCTCGAAGAAGCTCTTTCTGTATAGGTACATGCACCCCAGAAGGGTAAACAACTAAGGAGCTTAACTAATTATCAATGCTATTTGGGCCTTACTGTAGTTATAGTAAAATATACCCCAACACCCTACTCTAGTTGTTAGTTAAGGGCAGTAACTCTTATAACACACCCTTTGAAAGGAACCCTATTCTACTCATTAAGGCCCCCATATTATCGAGCCCTTATAGTATCCCTTTTGAAGCACCCTTCAAAATGAAGCCTATTCAAACCGTGAAGCGCCCTATAGTCCCTATAGGAACATCTCGCGTTGAAGTGCTCAGTTCAGTTCCAGGACAACCCGACAGCTCCAGAGAAGCCAAAGAAGGTACGGACGTTTTAGGGCTTTAGGGGGATGTTTAGGGGTTTAAAGTTTCGAGGTTCGCTGTAGAGCATGTCAAAACCAAGCCGCGATAACAGGGGTCGGAAAAGTTAGTAAAAGCATTCCTTCTCATTTTGGTGTAATGTACCCCGGTATCCCGGGCTACTGCAGGGCTGTCTGAGAGGGTAAAGCATAGCAAAAGTTTTGTGCCAAAAGAGGAGCCTAGTGTAGGAACCTGATTAAGAAACCCGGAGTCTATAACCCCAAGATAGTAGGGTTTATAAGGAAACCTAATCCAGGCCAAGGTTTCTTAATCAAGTTCCCACATTAAACCCTAAACCGTAGAGTTGCTTTTTTGAGAGTTGTGGGGCATGAAGGGCTTAGGCTCTCACGGTAATAATTAGGGTGCAGGACGGTTGCCGGAAAACAAGGCCAGGGTCAAGGGCTAAACCCTAACCTTATACTTAACCGTAGACTACTCGTTTCCCCCTCATCGAAAAAATCAGGAACAAAATATTTTGCAGCCTGAGGCACAAAGCCCTAAGCGCTCTGAACCCCTGCAACAATGAAACCTGTGGCCATGGCCACTTGTGCTTAGAGCTTTGGTCGCAAAGAAGCAAGTCGGCTCATATATAATCTAGACTTTCCGATTCCTTCGAGTTTGCTATGGTTTAACGCAGGATGTCCTGATCGCTAGTAGTCCTAACCGTTACGGCCCCACACAGCCCTACACAGCCCTAGGTTGAGGTTCAACAATGACCGGTGTTCAGGGTTTGAGGCTTTCCATGTCTAGGACCCAGAGTAGGCCCATATTCCCTTTTTTTAGAATTTAGGTTCCCTTTTAGCCCCCTTTAAACCAAAAAGGGCACCCTTTTTATTCCTAGGGTACTCTTGGGTCTAGATGTTGTGGTCTGAGGTTAGTGGGGTGAGCAAGCAAATTCGTGTCGGAGCTTGGTTGGGTTTTGGGTTTAGGGTTTAGGGCTTGAGACTCCCAAAAAAGTAGCCCGTGGTCCTTTGCTGCAGGTGGAGGTCAAGTTCCAATCAGACGCTGGCCTGCCTGGAGATGTTGCCCGAGCATAGGGGACAAGTTGTTCAGCATTCTTGACAGTAAAAGGCTTTCTGGATTTATGGTTCCTTAAACATGCTACTAACAAAAGTGGTCCGAGCAGTTGGTGATAGTATTCCTTTGTGGCCTCCATGTGACTATAAGCCATATTCTGACTGCTGAGTCTGCTAAGTCCCCTACATCACCCCTGCACTACACAATTTTGCTGTAAACGCTTTTCAGGGAGCAGGACTTAGGTCAAACCGTAAACTCTAAATCCAAAGTCCAAAAGCCCTGATCTCTAAATTCTGAGCCCTAAAGCCCCCCTGAACTTAAAACCCTGAAGCCCCCCCAGATCCTTCGACCTTACCTGCGTCTTCGTGGTGTAGACAGGTTGTGTACAGCCCCACCCTATGAAGTCCAAATGTATCCCTAAAACCTATACTACGACTATACCTTAACAAGGATTTTATGTGGCTGCTATAGGCTGTTAATTGGCTGTATCCAATGGGAGGTTTGCCGTTGCAGGCTTACCTGAGGATCCAAAACCCATCAGCATTGCAGGGTCTGGTGGCTACAGGTATGAGGTTGAGGGCTTTAGCCTAAACCCTGAACCCTAAACTCTAACCCCCCCCCCCCCCCCCCCGTGTGCGGCTTAAACCGGGTTTATTTGGAAGCTGGTGCTTGCACTCTAGATAGGGAAACAGTGACCTAAATCCCTTATATATAAACAAGAGCCAGCTTCAAAATAAACCCGGTTGGGGGTCCCGGGCGGGGGCAGGGCCGGGAATTAAATAATTTAAATAATTTAAATCCTGGCCGGTGGGGTTCCCGGGGGCCCCGGGCCCCAGGATTTAAATAATTTAAATAATTTAAATCCTGGGGAAGGGCTCCGGATTTAAATTATTTAAATTATTTAATTCCCGAAACCCTAAACCCCCGGGGACCCCTCCCCTTCAGGATTTAAATTATTTAAATTATTTAAATTATTTAATTCCCGGCCCCATTTAAATAATTTAAATAATTTAAATAATTTAAATCCTGGCCGGGGGGGTTCCCGGGGGCCCCGGGCCCCAGGATTTAAATAATTTAAATAATTTAAATCCTGGGGAAGGGCTCCGGATTTAAATTATTTAAATTATTTAATTCCCGGGGCCCTGGACCCCCGGGGACCCCTCCCCTTCAGGATTTAAATTATTTAAATTATTTAAATTATTTAAATTATTTAAATTATTTAATTCCCGGCCCCATTTAAATAATTTAAATAATTTAAATAATTTAAATAATTTAAATAATTTAAATCCTGGCCGGGGGGGTTCCCGGGGGCCCCGGGCCCCAGGATTTAAATAATTTAAATAATTTAAATCCATGGGGAAGGGCTCCGGATTTAAATTATTTAAATTATTTAATTCCCGGGGCCCTGGACCCCCGGGGACCCCTCCCCTTCAGGATTTAAATTATTTAAATTTTAAATTATTTAATTCCCGGCCCCATTTAAATAATTTAAATAATTTAAATAATTTAAATCCTGGCCGGGGGGGTTCCCGGGGGCCCCGGGCCCCAGGATTTAAATAATTTAAATAATTTAAATCCTGGGGAAGGGCTCCGGATTTAAATTATTTAAATTATTTAATTCCCGGGGCCCTGGACCCCCGGGGACCCCTACCCTTCAGGATTTAAATTATTTAAATTATTTAAATTATTTAATTCCCGGCCCCATTTAAATAATTTAATTCCCGGGGCCCTGGACCCCCGGGGACCCCTCCCCTTCAGGATTTAAATTATTTAAATTTTTTAAATTATTTAAATTATTTAATTCCCGGCCCCATTTAAATAATTTAAATAATTTAAATAATTTAAATCCTGGCCGGGGGGGTTCCCGGGGGCCCCGGGCCCCAGGATTTAAATAATTTAAATAATTTAAATCCTGGCCGGGGCCCTCCCCCAGGATTTCAATTATTTATACTGTTTAAATGGGGCCGGGAATTAAATACCACCCCACCCCACCTACCCTCCCTCACCCAGCCCTGCCACCCCCCGACCCTCAGCGCCCACCCAGCGTCCCAACCCCCCCCCACCCACCCTTCCTCCCACTTCACACTCCCTCCACCTCCTGCCCACCCTACCTCCCAAACACCCTCCCACCACCCTCTCACCCACCACTTCAAGGGCTAGGGATCCCACACATCTGCGGGCAAAATCTGGCGGAAGTGATCCGCCACCGAGCAAAAAGCCTGTAAATACCGCATTAAACGAAGGGCCAGGGATTTCACACATCCGTTGGCAAAATCTGGCGGAAGTGAGCAGTCGGTACCTCCGCCAGATTTTGCCAACAGATGTGCGAAATCCCTGGCCCTTTGTTTAATGCGGTATTTACAGGCTTTTTGCTCGGTGGCGGATCACTTCCGCCAGATTTTGCCCGCAGATGTGTGAGATCCCTTGCCGTTGTTTTAACGCGGTATTTACAGGCTTTCTGCTCGGTCGCGGCTCGCAGGGATCAGGGGGACACCCCTTGCGCCCTGTGGTTTTCTGATCTGAGTTTTCACAAGACCTTAGGGGGACACCACTTGCGATCTATGATTTTGGGATCTGAGTTCTTACACAACCTTCCCTCCACCTCCTGCCCACCCTACCTCCCAAACACCCTCCCACCACCCTCTCACCCACCACTTCAAGTGCTAGGGATCCCACACATCTGCGGGCAAAATCTGGCGGAAGTGATCCGCCACCGAGCAAAAAGCCTGTAAATACCGCATTAAACGAAGGGCCAGGGATTTCACACATCCGTTGGCAAAATCTGGCGGAAGTGAGCAGTCGGTACCTCCGCCAGATTTTGCCAACAGATGTGCGAAATCCCTGGCCCTTTGTTTAATGCGGTATTTACAGGCTTTTTGCTCGGTGGCGGATCACTTCCGCCAGATTTTGCCCGCAGATGTGTGAGATCCCTTGCCGTTGTTTTAACGCGGTATTTACAGGCTTTCTGCTCGGTCGCGGCTCGCAGGGATTAGGGGGACACCCCTTGCGCTCTGTGGTTTTCTGATCTGAGTTTTCACAAGACCTTAGGGGGACACCACTTGCGATCTATGATTTTGGGATCTGAGTTCTTACACAACCTTCCCTCCACCTCCTGCCCACCCTACCTCCCAAACACCCTCCCACCACCCTCTCACCCACCACTTCAAGGGCTAGGGATCCCACACATCTGCGGGCAAAATCTGGCGGAAGTGATCCGCCACCGAGCAAAAAACCCGTAAATACCGCATTAAACAAAGGGCCAGGGATTTCGCACATCTGTTGGCAAAATCTGGCGGAAGTACCGACTGCTCACTTCCGCCAGATTTTGCCAACAGATGTGTGAAATCCCTGGCCCTTTGTTTAATGCGGTATTTACAAGCTTTTTGCTCGGTGGCGGATCACTTCCGCCAGATTTTGCCCGCAGATGTGTGGGGTCCCTGGCCGTTGTTTTAACGCGGTATTTACAGGCTTTCTGCTCGGTCGCGGCTCGCAGGGATTAGGAGGACACCCTTTGCGATTTGTGATTTTGGAACTTATTTGTTATAACAACCTTTAGGGGGACACCACTTGCGATCTGTGGTTTTCGGGTCTGAGTTGTCACAAAACCTTGGGGAGACACCCGTTGCGATCTGTGATTTCGGGATCTCCGTTCTTACAAAACCTTGGGGGGGACACCCCTTGCGATTTGTGGTGTTGGAATTCATTTGTTATAAAAAGCTTTAGGGAGACACCCCTTGCGATTTATTGTTTTGGAATTTGTTGTTTCAACGAACCCTTAGGGGGACACCCCTTGCGATCTGGGTTTTTGGGATCTGAGTCTGTACAAATCTTGGGGCGACACCCTTGTGATCTGTGATTTTCTCTGTGTTTTTTTCAGAACTTCAAGGAAAAAAAATCTTGCCGACGCAGGGGTAGATGGAGCTCTCTTGTCTTTCGTGAAGTTGAAGGGGCCTGTCTGCTGTGCTGAGATGGACCTCTCTCCCGTCTCACTACATGGGAGGAAGCTCTCAATCATTTCTTGTGGAGGATGAAGTAGAAGACTTTTCTTTTTGGAAGCAAGGGGAGCCCTGGCTTCTCTTGCTAGGAGCGAAGTCTCTTCAATCTTCTTAAGATAAACGCGACTTACCAAGAGGTAAAGGCTCTCTCTGCTCAAATAAAGCTCTCGTCGCTTACCAAGAATAACTTGGAGTGAGCTCTCTTCCTGCTTCACAGCAGGGTAAGGTAGAGGACTTGGGCTTCTCGTCTCGTTTTGAAGGCCACGGGGAGGACCGGCCTTTCTCTTGTCAAGGATTGAAATTTGGAAAAGCTCTATCCTTCCTTCCTGATCGTACGCTCCCTTCCAAGTTTTTATCTCGAGGAGGAGATGTTCAGGAGCTGTCGCTCCTGACGAACAGAGAAAGAAGTTTTCTTCTTATCGCCAGAGAGGCAGTCGGAGCTCCCTTCTTTCTCGTGATGCGTTGTTCTTTTGCCACGAACAACCTTTGGGGACTGTTTTCTTGCTTTGGAGCATGAGGTCTTTTCTTTTGAAGGCTGGCGACTGAGGAAGGTATAAGAAATCTCCTCTAGGGAAATCTGCTCTTGCCAAGAATAACTAGGAATGAGGACGCTCTGTCCTCACCTCTTGAGAGTTATTTCTCTTCTATCCCTTGGAGAGGAAGTGGTGGCAATATGGAGAAGTTAGAAGGGTTTCTTTCTTGATTCAGAGGGTGGGGTAGAGGGCTGCTCATGTCTTATTGAAGGCTGAGGGGAGGATCGGACTCTTCTTCTGTCGATTGAGAGAGCTCTGTCCTCATTTCTTGAGAGCTATCTCTGTTCTATCCCTTGAGGAGGAAGAGGGGACGACAAGGAGCTCCTCTCTCTTCTTGTCGACTAAGAGGCAGCCGCAGTTCTTTTTGAAACTGGAGCTGCTTTGAGCCCTGTCTTCTTCGACTAGAAGCGAGCTCCCTTCGATTCTCTTCAGAGGAGATGGAGACCTACCAAGAGAGGGAGGAGCTCGCTGCTAGAAATCAGCTGAATGACTTGGAGGGACTCTCTCCGTGTTTTCGTTGAGGGTTGGGGGAATCTCTTGAGCGTCAAGAAAATAACAGGATCTCTTTCCACTGCCAAGAGAGAAAGGAGGTATCTTCTTCTTGTGCGTATGCTGTTTTCCATCTTTTGAGAAGGTACGGGCAGTAATCAGGATCTCTTTCCACTGCCAAAAGGAGAAAGGAGGTTTCTTCTTCTTGTGCGTATGCTTTTCTCCATCTTTTGAAAAGGTAAAAGAAATGCTCAAGATCCAACCCCTTATGAAGAGAGAAAGGAGTTATCTTCTTTCCGACCGATGGGTAAACGGAGACCTTTGAATTCTCGTGAACTTGGAGGGGCCTGTCTGCTGGGCTGAGATGAAGCTCTCTTGCGTCTCATTACATGGGAGGAAGCTCTCAGTGATTTCTTGTGGAGGATGAGGTAGAAAATCTTTCTTTTTGGAAGCTATGGGAGCTCTGTCTTTGTTGCTATGAGCGAGGTCTCTTCAATCTTCTTAAGACGAAAAGGCGACATACCAAGAGGTAAAAAGGCTCTCTGCTAGAAGGATGCTCTCTTCTGTTGCCACGAATATCCTGGAGACTCTCTTCTTGTTTTGGAGCATGAGGTCATTTCCTTTTGAAGGCTGAGGGACGACCAGATGTCTCTGTTTGAAAATTGGGGGCAGCTCCACCCTTTCTTCTTGAGTTGGGGGGAGCTCCACCCTTTCTTCTTGAGTGTATGCTCGCTTCCATTTTTAAAACGGCGACGGAAATAATCAGGATCCCCTCCCCATATCAGGAAAGAAAGGAGGTCTCTTCTTGCCGAAAGGTAAACGGTGCCCTCTTCTTTCTCATGAAATTGGAGCGGCCTGTTTGCTTTGTTGAGATGGCGCTTTCTTTTGTCCCATTAGTTTGGAGGAAGCTATCAGTCTCTTCTTGTCGAGGATGAGGCAGAGGATTTGTCTTTTTGAAAGCTAATTCAGAGCATGGGGTAGAGGGCTGCTCATGTCTTGTTGAAGGATGGGGGGAGGATCAGACTCTTCTTCTGAAGATTGAGCGAGCTCTGTCCTCACTTCTTGAAAGCTATCCCTCTTCTATCCCTTGAAGAGGAAGAGGGGACGACAAGGAGCTCCTCTCTCTTCTTGTCGACTAAGAGGCAGCCGCAGTTCTTTTTGAAACTGGAGATGCGTTGAGCCTTGTCTTCTTCGACTAGAAGCGAGCTCCCTTCGATTCTCTTCAGAGGAGATGGAGACCTACCAAGAGAGGGAGGAGCTCGCTGCTAGAAATCAGCTGAATGACTTGGAGGGACTCTCTCCGTGGTTTCGTTGAGGGGTGGGGGCATGTCCGCCCTTTCTTCTTGAGCGTATGCCCTTTTCCATCTTTTGAAAAGGTAAGGGAAGTAATCAGGATCTCTTTCCACTGCCAAGGGAGAAAGGAGGTTTCTTCTTCTTGTGCGTATGCTTTTCTCCATCTTTTGAAAAGGTAAAAGAAATGCGCAAGATCCAACCCCTTATGAAGAGAGAAAGGAGCTATCTTCTTTCCGACCGATGGGTAAACGGAGACCTTTGAATTCTCGTGAACTTGGAGAGGCCTGTCTGCTGGGCTGAGATGAAGCTCTCTTGCGTCTCATTACATGGGAGGAAGCTCTCAGTCATTTCTTGTGGAGGATGAGGTAGAAAATCATTCTTTTTGGAAGCTAGGGGAGCTCTGTCCTTTCTTGCTAGGAGCGAGGTCTCTTCAATCTTCTTAAAACGAAAAGGCGACATACCAAGTGGTAAGAAGGATGCTCTCTTCTGTTGCCACAAATCACCTGGGGACCCCCCTCTTGTTTTGGAGCATGAGGTCTTTTCATTTTAAATGCTGAGGGATGACCAGATGTCTCTACTTGAAAATTGGGGGAGCTTCACCCTTTCTTCTTGAGCGTCCTCCCCTTTTCAAGAAAGAAAGGAGGCCTGGGCTGGGCCGGGCTGGGTTGCGGCTTGGGCTGGGACTGGGCTGGGCGCGCTGGCTTACTCCAGCTCGCCGGTACCAGTCAGCCTGCCTTCCTGGGAGAGTCTGTGATTACTCCAGAACCCGAGTGTGCCTGCCTTCCTGGGAGAGTCTATGACTACTCCAAAACCCGAGTGTCAGCTTCCAAATAAACCCTATTTAAGCCGGCCACGGGGGCTCCCCCCCCCCCCCTACCCATGCTGAGGTTTCTCGCGCAAGAAGCTGGGATTACAGCACAATGCGCATTCCGGGCTTTCGCAAGACAGCGTCGACTGCTCCGCACAGGAATTAATCACGAGTCCATGGCAAATGACCCCACTTGCGGAGCACGCGCTTGGCGCGTTGCCGTGCAAGATCTTCCACCTCATCCAATTCCAGCCTTTCGCGTTCGCTTGTATTCTGGACATAAAGAAAGCCTCTGCTCACGAGTCGTCGTACAGTTCCGTTCGAGAGAAGGTTGGCAAGGACCATCTCGTCCTCCGGCGTGTGTGTAGCCTTCCAAGAACAGCAGTACCAATGATCCGCGGAGTCCTTGCTCAAACCCAGGGTTCTCTGAACGCGAACAGCATCGTTGAAAGCTTCCCACTCCACGGCATCCAAGTTTAGCCGTCGCCGAAGCTCTGGATTATTCACGTGCTGAAGACCTGTTCGCACCCGAAAGATAATCTCCGAGTCCGAGGCAGGCCGAAGCATTTCATTTATTTCCCAGTCCGTCCAGCAGCTGTCTTCCCGGTAGCTCTTAAGAATGCTTGGATGCAGTTTATCCACTCTCGGATATTGAGGTCTGCGAGAGCGCATCATTAGAAGAGTCCGACGTCTTCGATGCGGAGGACAGCATGCAGGCACGAGCATGGCAACGCCTGCACCCCTCCAGAGTCCAGGACACTCCTCGAGCCCCACACAACAGCCGGTCAAATGCCATGCATATCCTGCACCTGGGGCTGCAAAGCACGGCTTCATCACGACGGCCTGCAGCTACGTCGAACACGACTGTGATCCGATCGATCGTCGAACGTGAAACAGAACTCCACTGGCGGACTGCAGCTTTCGCAAGACAGCGTCGACCGCTCCCGCCGTGCCTGGATGTCCGGTTTTATCGCATGCCACATGTCTCGACCTTCTACACGACTGTGATGCGATCGATCGTCGAACGTGAAACAGAACTCCACTGGCGGAATGCAGCTTTCGCAAGACAGCGTCGACCGCTCCCGCCGTGCCTGGATGTCCGGTTTTATCGCATGCCACATGTCTCGACCTGCTACACGACTGTGATGCGATCGATCGTCGAACGTGAAACAGAACTCCACTGGCGGAATGCGGCTTTCGCAAGACAGCGTCGACCGCTCCCGCCGTGCCTGGATGTCCGGCAACCGCCGAATTAAGCGTAGTCCTGGACAAGTGAAAGGATCAGCTCGTGGACTGTTGTTCCTCATCTGATGGGTCAGGCAATTCGATAATCTCGCGCTGCGGCACCGTGACATCGAGGGCCTCCAAGAGCCGTGTCACAGCTGCAAACGCCTCCAGCAGAAGCCCTTGATGTCCCTTCAATGCTGCAGGCGGTGCAGGATCAGCATCATTAGGACGAAAGGACATGCGCAAGAGGTTCAATTGCGTGAAGACCCAACCTCGATCGGCAGGTGTGCTCTCCACCACTCTCCGCAATTCTTCTGGGTCTGTCACGCGCTTCAGCAGAAGATCGCCTGCTTCAGGTGCGACCGCAGCAATGGCGAGATTACATATTTGCAATGCCGGGAGATCCGGCGGGTCGCGAAGCGCCAGAGACAAAGCGTCGCAGAGAGTGCCCACATCCGGATTGCGCGTCCACGGCAGCGGCACCGTGACTTCCAGGGCCTCCAAGAGTCGCGTCACGGCTGCAAACGCCTCCAGCAGAAGCCCTTGATGTCCCTTCAATGCTGCAGGCGGTGCAGGATCAGCATCATTAGGACGAAAGGACATGCGCAAGAGGTTCAATTGAGTGAAGACCCAACCTCGATCGGCAGGTGTGCTCTCCACCACTCTCCGCAATTCTTCTGGGTCTGTCACGCGCTTCAGCAGAAGATCGCCTGCTTCAGGTGCGACCGCAGCAATGGCGAGATAACATATTTGCAATGCCGGGAGATCCGGCAGGTCGCGAAGCGCCACAGACAAAGCATTGTAGCGAGTGCGCACATCGGGATTGCACGTCCGCCGCAACGTTGCCATGGCCAGGAGGACTGAAAGTCAACTCGAGAGATGGCGCTGCGGAATGTTGACACCTGGAGCTGCAAAGCACGGCTTCATCACGACGGCCTGCAGCTACGTCGATTAGATTTTGTCGCATGCCACATGTCTCGACCTGCCACACGACTGTGATCCGTCGATCGTCGGACGTGAAACAGAACTCCACTGGCGGAATGCAGCTTTCGCAAGACAGCGTCGACCGCTCCCGCCGTGCCTGGATGTCCGGCAACCGCCGAATTAAACAAAGTACAAGTTCCGCAAGGACACAGAATCCGGCAGGTCTCTTCTCGACCCACCACACTACTGTGATCCTATCAATCGTCAGACACGTGAAGCAGAACGGCGCATTGCAACCGCACTGGCTCCGAATTACGAATTCCTCTAACAACACCGTGCCTAACGCACAACGTTTAGTCTAAGTCTTGAACCAAGCGAAGGTGGTTTCCCGGAATCCTTCGCAGATACCGCACTGGTTTGGGACTGCCGTGGTCATCAGATTTGGTGCCAAGACCATGCCACCGAAGACTCATGTAATCTTCTAGGTGCAGGAAAGCAAAGGATCGAGCACGGCTCGCATCGTGCAGCCAGCCACAAGCATCACGTCCGATGCATTTCAGCCGCGGAAATACGATCTCCTGGGCATCACGACAAAAGCTTCGAAGTTCCAAAGATAACTTCGTGTTCGCGAAGAGCAAGCTGCGCGTGAGACGAGGACACCATTTCCGGCCTCGAAGCTCCAGGCATGATGTCGCCACGCAATCATTTCGCCATGCTTGCCACGGAGCGTTCAGCAAGCTGATCAAAGTTTGCCCCAGAAAGCATTCTCTATGATTCAGTTCCAAGCAAGACCTTTCCTCTATATATTCTCGCCACGGCACAACAGTCAGACTGCTCATAATCCGCCTTCGAAGAAGTTCCTCACAGGAAGCTTTGCAGCGCCTGATCAATTCGAAGTGTTCGTTCAGGTTCCGGACATCCTGAAAGTCCCACTGCACCTCCAGAATGAAATCCACCCCCGCGAAATCCAACACGAGCGACAAGGGCACCCCAGACGACATGACGATCGAACAAGCGATAGCAGATCACTGCAGCTTCTGGAGCCGTCACAAGGACACGAGCATGATCGACAGCACAGCTCAGAATCCGGCATCGACGGAACTAAAGGAAGGGCAACTGTTTAGAACTTCGCCTCACACCCACTCAGCAGCTTTTTGCACAAAGGGTCGGTGTGCTGGCCAGCAATCACTGCTGCGTGCAGAGGCTAGGCGCAATGCGGCTTTCGCAAGACAGCGTCGACCGCGTCAATGGGTCCAAACCTTCTTTCACAGCACAGACGGGCAGCTCTTCCACCCGTCTCATCTCGCCCGACCTTGCAAGCCACGTCATTCGATCGCTTGCAATCCGGCAGTCACCGAATTAGGCGAATTACAAATTCAGAAGCCAGCAGGTCTTTGACGCTGCTCCAATGACCTCTTGCGGCGACTGCCGCGTCGAATTATGCGAGAGCGCAGCTACACGTTGTCCGGCTCAGTACAAGTTGCCCAGGTCAATGTGAAAGAGCGATTCCTCGTCGGATTCCTCTACATGAAGAGGAGCAAGTCCAGAGCACCTCTCGAATCGGCGTTTTCGTTCCTTTTTGCCAACGACGGGCGGTGCACCGAGACCGTGCCAACACACATCCATGTAATCTTCGATGTGCACCATAGCAAAACATTTGCCTTCGTAGTGGACCCACCAAGCGGCCTCACGTCCTAGCGGCACCAGGAACGGGAACACGATCTTCTGGCCGGACATCGCCGTCAGGTCGAGAGAAAGCTTTCTATTCAAGAAGAGGAGCGATCGCGTCAGCCGAGGGCACCATTTACGAGCTGTCAGTTGGAAGCCGGCTCTTGCACAGGGATGTTCTCTGAGAGGCATGATTTCGAAACTGGACATCGTGCCAGCGCAAACCAGTCGATGGCAGGAAGCCTCGCAACGCTGCACCAGCTGCATGTGTGCATCCAGGTCCTCCACCTCGGACCCGTCCCATATCAAGTCAAGCTCAAAAATCACGCCTGCGAAATCCAGCACCAACGACCATGGCACTCCGGAAGGCATGGCGCCCTAAACCCGGTCGGGCTTCCTCATGCTTGCAGCAACAAATAATTCGGCGCAACCATGGAAAGAATAACCGATGAAGCAAGTCAACGAATCTCACACACACGAACACGTCTCGATCGAACGACTCCAAGCCTGTCTTTCTTCAACACAGTGAACGTGACGACGATACCGAAACGTGCAGCCGAGGTACAGCGGGCCCGAACCAGCTCGTGCCGACCGATACAATGCTTCGTCGCGCGTGGCTCGGCGGAGGCTTGCATGCAAGAATCATGCAAGAACTGCAAGTCCGTTGTTTTCTTGTCCCCAGCACGATGCTGTCGCGACAAGATTCCCGGCCTCGACCCTGGGCTCGGGCTTTACCCAAGCTCTGCCAGCCAAGCATCTTCCGGTGGCTCCTTTGGCCAAAGGAAATCGCAAATGAGGGCGGCGGCGTCGTCGCCCAGCTCGTTCTTGTAGTGGAGCCATCCAGCCTCGTAGCACGTGTCACAAATTGTCCAGGGGTAGTGATGCCACAACGTGTCTCGGCAAAGCAGACAGTGTTCAGGGCTGCAGGACCAAGAGCTGCGCCGGGTACACCATTCAAAAACCCTGTAGCCGAACACCCTCTCGCTTGGAGAGGCCTTTTCGACTCGTTGTTGCATCAAGTCGGGCCGAACGGCGATGAGCTCGCCATGCGTGCATCCGATCCCTCTTTCGAGTGATGCAAGCGGTCGCGCCGCTGAATCCATGCTTCGGGATATCTTACAGCTGTCACCGGCACGCCAAGCTTTCGCAAGACAGCGTCCACTTGCCTGTGCACCGTCGAGACTATAGCAGAACCACAGAACTCGAGCACGAGCCGCTCAGCTCGAAGAAAAAGGAAACATGCGAAGCTGCCTAACAACAGAGACCCCTCAGAGTGGACATCGCGAACCTGATGATGCAACATCGAGAGGATGCGAAAAGCAGAAAGCTCAGCACAGGGGACACCGAACGGCGTTTTTTTTTTCTAGCAGAAGCAAAGCCAGCCCCGCGAGGGATTACTGCTTCGGCAATGAAGTGGCCGCGGCGTTGAAGATGTGGCGACAACAGTGGGGCAGACTCACAACCGAGTTCTAGTGGGCAGGGTGAGAGTATCGAGGAAGGGTGGACACCTTGTCGCGAACATCTTGGATGAGATTCGTGACTGTATTCTCTAGAATTTTGATGCTCCTAGACTGTTGGGCCACGGACTCGCGAATTTCGCTCAGTTCCTGTTCCTGCTCTCGAACTTGTCGTTGTAAGCCGTCCAATAGTTGTTGCTGAATCTGTCGAACAGAGGCTTCTTCGACTCGCTGTTGCATCAAGTCGGAACGAACGGCGATGAGCTCGACCTGCGTGTATCTGATCCATCTTTCCAGTGATGCGAGCGGCTGAAACG
>CAJNDT010001248.1:0-70108 GCA_905221615.1 Symbiodinium sp. CCMP2592 | reverse complement strand
GTACGATTTGTGGCGGAGAAGAGTGGGCCACACAGAGCCACCAAGACCCGGAAGTGCGATTTGTTACGCATAAGAGTGGGCCACACAGAGCCACCAAGACCCGGAAGTACGATTTGTTACGGATAAGAGTGGGCCACACAGAGCCACCAAGACCCGGAAGTACGATTTGTGACAGATAAGAGTGGGCCACACAGAGCCACCAAGACCCGGAAGTATGATCAGAGCCACCAAGACCCGGAAGTACGATTTGTTACGGATAGGAGTGGGCCACACAGAGCCACCAAGACCCGGAAGCACGATTTGTTGCGGATTAAAGTACCCGGAAGCACGATTTGTTACGGATAAGAGTGGGCCACACAGAGCTACTAAGACCCGGGCGTACGATTTGTCACGGATAGGAGTGTGCCACACAGATCCACCAAGACCCGGAAGTACGATTTGTTACGGATTGGAGTGGGCCACACAGAGCCAGCAAGACCCGGAAGTACGATTTGTTACGGATAAGAGTGGGCCACACAGAGCCACCAAGACCCGGAAAGTCGTTTTGCTACAGATAAGAGTGGGCCACACAGAGCCACCAAGACCGGGAAGCACGATTTGTTACGGATGAGAGTGGGCCACACAGAGCCACCAAGACCCGCAAGTACGATTTGTTTCGGATAAGAGTGAGCCACACAGAGCCACCAAGACCCGGAAGTATGATCAGAGCCACCAAGACCCGGAAGTACGATTTGTTACGGATAAGAGTGGGCCACACAGAGCCACCAAGACCCGGAAGTACGATTTGTTACGGAAAAGAGTGGGCCACATAGAGCCACCAAGACCCGGAAGTATGGTTTGTTACCGATAAGAACGGGCCACACAGAGCCACCAAGACCCGGAAGTACGATTTGTTACGGAAAAGAGTGGGCCACACAGAGCCACCAAGACCCGGAAGTACGAGTTGTTACGGGTAAGAGTGGGCCACACAGAGCCACCAAGACCCGGAAGTCCAACTTGTTACAGATAAGAGTGGGCCACACAGAGCCACCAAGACCCGGAAGTACGGTTTGTTACGGATAAGAGTGGTCCACACAGAACCACCAAGACCCGGAAGTACGATATGTTACGGATAAGAGTGGGCCACACAGAGCCAGCAAGACCCGGAAGTACGATTTGTTACGGATAAGAGTGGGCCACACAAAGCCACCAAGACCCGCAAGTACGATTTGTTACGGATAAGAGTGGGCCACACAGAGCCACCAAGATCCGGCAGTACGATTTGTTACGGAAAAGAGTGGGCCACACAGAGCCACCAAGACCCGGAAGTACGATTTGTTACGGATAAGAGTGGGACACACAGAGCCACCAAGACCCGGAAGTACGGCTTGTTACGGATAAGAGTGGGCCACACAGAGCCACCAAGACCCGGAAGTACGATTTGTTACGGGTAAGAGTGGGCTACACAGAGCCACCAGTACCCGGAAGTACGATTTGTTACAGATAAGAGTGGGCCACACAGAGCCACCAAGACCCGTACGATTTGTTACGGGTAAGAGTGGGCCACACAGAACCACCAAGACCCGGAATTTCAATTTGTTACGGGTAAGAGTGGGCCACACAGAGCCACCAAGACCCGGAAGTATGGCTTGTTACGGATAAGAGTGGGCCACACAGAGCCACCAAGACCCGGAAGTACGATTTGTTACGGATAAGAGTGGGCCACACAAAGCCACCAAGACCCGGAAGTACGATTTGTTACGGATAAGAGTGGGCCACACAGAGCCACGAAGATCCGGAAGTAAGATTTGTTACGGATAAGAGTGGGCCACACAGAGCCACCAAGACCCGGAAGTACGATTTGTTACGGGTAACAGTGGGCCACACAGAGCCACCAAGACCCGGAAGTACGATCTGTTACGGATAAGAGTGGGCCACACAGAGCCAGACCCGGAAGTATGATCAGAGCCACCAAGACCCGGAAGTACGATTTGTTACGGATAAGAGTGGGCCACACAGAGCCACCAAGACCCGGAAGTACGATTTGTTACGGATAAGAGTGGCACAAAGAGCCACCAAGACCCGGAAGTACGATTTGTTACGGATAAGAGTGGGCCACACAGAGCCACCAAGACCCGCAAGTACGATTTGTTACGGATAAGAGTGGGCCACACAGAGCCACCAAGACCCGGAAGTACGATTTGTTACGGATTAGAGTGGGCCACACAGAGCCACCGAGACCCGGAAGTACGATTTGTTCCGGATAAGAGTGGGCCACACACAGCCACCAAGATGGAAGTACGATTTGTTACGGATAAGAGTGGGCCACACAGATTTGTTACGGATAAGAGTGGGCCACACAGAGCTACCAAAACCCGGAAGTACGATTTGTTACGGAAAAAGAGTGGGCCACACAGAGCCACCAAGACCCGCAAGTACGATTTGTTACGGATAAGAGTGGGCCACACAGAGCCACCACAGAACCGAAATATGATTCAGAGCACCAAGACCGGAGTGCGATTTGTTATAGCGGAAAAAAGGAGTGGGCCAACACAGAGCCACACGACCGGAGTACGATTTGTTTACGAATAAGAGGTGGCCACACAGCGCCACCAAGACACGGAAAACACGATTTGTTACGGATAAGAGTCGGGCCAAACAGAGCCACCAAGACCCGGAAGTACGATTTGTTACAGATAAGAGTGGCCACAAAGAGACACCAAGACCCGGAAGTACGATTTGTTACGGAAAAGAGTGGGCCACACAGAGCCACCAAGACCCGGAAGTACGATTTGTTACGGATAAGAGTGGGCCACACAGAGCCACCAAGACCCGGAAGTACGATTTGTTACGGATAAGAGTGGGCCACACAGAGCCACCAAGACTCGGAAATACGGTTTGTTACGGATAAGAGTGGGCCACACAGAGCCACCAAGACTCGGAAGTACGATTTGTTACAGATAAGAGTGTGCTACACAGAGCCACCAAGACCCGGAAGTACGCTTTGTTACCGATAACAGTGGGCCACACAGAGCCACCAAGACCCGGAAGTACGACGTGTTACGGGTAAGAGTGGGGACACACAGAGCCACCAAGACCCGGAAGTACGATTTGTTACAGATAAGAGTGGGCCACACAGAGCTACCAATACCCGGAAGTTCGGGTTTGTTACCGATCACAGTGGGCCACACAGAGCCACCAAGACTCGGAAGTACGATTTGTTGCGGAAAAAGAGTGGGCCACACAGAGCCACCAAGACCCGGAAGTACGATTTGTTACGGATAAGAGTGGGCCACACAGAGCCACCAAGACTCGGAAGTACGATTTGGTCCGGATAAAGAGTGGGTCACACAGAGCCACCAAGACCCGGAAGTACGATTTGTTACGGATAAGAGTGGGCCACACGGAGCCACCAAGACCCGGAAGTACGATTTGTTGCGGTTAAGAGTGGGCCACACAGAGCCACCAAGACCCGGAAGCACAATTTGTTACGGGTAAGAGCGGGCCACACAGAGACATCGACAGCCGGAAGTACGATTTGTTCCGGATAAGAGTGGGCCACACAGAGCCACCAAGACCCGGAAGTACGATTTGTTACGGATAAGAGTGGGCCACACAGAGCCAGCAAGACCCGGAAGTACGTTTTGTTACGGATGAAAGTGGGCCACACAGAGCCACCAAGACCGGAAGTACGATTTGCTACAGATAAGAGTGGGCCACACAGAGCCACCAAGACCCGGAAGTACGATTTGTTACGGATAAGAGTCGGCCACACAGAGCCACCAAGACCCGGAAGTACGATTTGTTTCGGATAAGAGTGGGCCACACAGAGCCACCAAGACCCGGAAGTACGATTTGTTACGGATAAGAGTGGGCCACACAGAGCCACCAAGACCCGGAAGTACGATTTGTTACGGATAAGAGTGGGCCACACAGAGCCACCAAGACCCGGAAGTACGATTTGTTACGGATAAGCGTGGGCCACACAGAGCCACCAAGACCCGTACGATTTGTTACGGATAAGAGTGGGCCACACAGAGCCACCAAGACCCGGAAGTACGATTTGTTACGGCTAAGAGTGGGCTACACAGAGCCACCAAGACCCGGAAGTACGATTTGTTGCGGATAAGAGTGGGAAACACAGATTCACCAAGACCCGGAAGTACGATCTATTACAGATAAGAGTGGGCCACACAGAGCCACCAATACCCGGAAGTACGATTTGTTACGGATAAGAGTGGGCCACACAGAGCCACCAAGACCCGGAAGTACGATTTGTTACAGATAAAAGTGGCCACAAAGAGCCACCAAGACCCGGAAGTACGATTTGGTACGGATAAGAGTGGGCCACACAGAGTCACCAAGACGATACGATGTGCTTCTCACTACGGCTTAAGAGTGGGCCACACAGAGCCACAGACACGGAAGTACGATTGTTACGGATAAGAGTCGGCCACACAGATTTGTAACGGATAAGAGTGGGCCACACAGGCCATCAAAGAAACCGGAAGTTACGATTTGTTACGGAAAAAGAGAGGGACAGCACAGAGCAACCAAGGACCGGGAAATTTACGGTTTGTTACCGATAAGACGTGGACACACCAGAGACACCCAAGACACGGAATACGATTTGTTACGGATAAGAGTGGGCCACACAGGGCCACCAAGACCCGGAAGTACGATTTGTTACGGATAAGAGTGCGCCACACAGAGCCACCAAGACCCGGAAGTACGATTTGTTGCGGATAAGAGTGGGCCACACAGAGCCACCAAGACTCGGAAGTACGATTTGTTACGGATAAGAGTGGGCCACACAGAGCCACCAAGACACGGAAGTACGATTTGTTACGGATGAGAGTGGGCCACACAGAGCCACCAAGACCCGGAAGTACGATTTGTTACGGGTAAGAGTGGGCCACACAGAGCCACCAAGACCCGGAAGTACGATTTGTTACGAATAAGAGCGGGCCACACAGAGCCACCAAGACCCGGAAGTACGATTTGTTACGGATAAGAGTGGGCCACACAGAGCCACCAAGACCCGGAAGTACGATTTGTTACGGAAAAGAGTGGGCCACACAGAGCCACCAAGACCCGGAAGTACGATTTGTTACGGGTGAGAGTGGGCCACACAGAGCCACCAAGACCCGGAAGTACGATTTGTTACGAATAAGAGCGGGCCACACAGAGCCACCAAGACACGGAAGTACGATTTGTTACGGATAAGGGTGGGCCACACACAGCCACCAAGACTCGGAAGTACGATTTGTTACGGGCAAGAGTGGGCCACACAGAGCCACCAAGATCCGGAAGTACGATTTGTTACGGCTAAGGGTGGGCCACACAGAGCCACCAAGACTCGGAAGTACGATTTGTTACGGATAAGAGTGGGCCACACAGAGCCACCAAGACCCGGAAGTACGATTTGTTACAGATAAGAGTGGGCCACACAGAGCCACCAAGACCCGGAAGTACGATTTGTTACGGAAAAAAGGGCCACACAGAGCCACCAAGACCCGGAAGTACGATTTGTTACGGGTAAGAGTGGGCCACACAGAGCCACCAAGACCCGGAAGTACGAGTTGTTGCGGATAAGAGTGGGAAACACAGAGCCACAAAGACCCGGAAGTACGGTTTATTACAGATAAGAGTGGGCCACACAGAGCCACCAAGACCCGGAAGTACGATTTGTTACGGATAAGAGTGGTCCACACAGAGCCACCAAGACCCGGAAGTACGATACGTTACGGATAAGAATGGGCCACACAGAGCCACCAAGACCCGAAGTACGATTTGTTACGGATAAGAGTGGGCTACACAGAGCCACCAAGACCCGGAAGTACGATTTGTTGCGGATAAGAGTGGGCCACACAGAGCCACCAAGACCCGTACGATTTGTTACGGATAAGAGTGGGCCACACAGAGCCACCAAGACCCGGAATTACGATTTGTTACGGATAAGAGTGGGCCACACAGAGCCACCAAGACCCGGAAGTACGATTTGTTACAGATAAGAGTGGGCCACACAGAGCCACCAAGACCCGGAAGTACGATTTGTTACGGATGAGAATGGCCCACACAGAGCCACCAAGACCCGGAAGTACGATTTGTTACGGATATGAGCGGGCCACACAGAGCCACCAAGACCCGGGCCACACAGAGCCACAAAGACCCGGAAGTACGATTCGTTACCGATAAGAACGGGCCACACAGAGCCACCAAGACCCGGAAGTACGATTTGTTACGGATAAGAGTGGGACACACAGAGCCACCAAGACCCGGAAGTACGGCTTGTTACGGATAAGAGTGGGCCACACAGAGCCACCAAGACTCGGAAGTACGATTTGTTACAGATAAGAGTGTGCTACACAGAGCAACCAAGACCCGGAAGTACGATTTGTTACGGATAAGAGTGGGCCACACAGAGCCACCAAGACCCGCAAGTACGATTTGTTACGGATAAGAGTGGGGCCACACAGAGCCACCAAGATCCGGCAGTACGATTTGTTACGGAAAAGAGTGGGCCACACAGAGCCACCAATACCCGGAAGTTCGATTTGTTACGGATAACAGTTGGCCACACAGAGCCACCAAGACTCGGAAGTACGATTTGTTGGGATAAGAGGGGGCCACCAGCGCCACCAAGATCCGGAAGTACGATTTGTTAAGGATTTAGAGTGGGCCACACAGGAGCCACCAAGATTCGGAGTACGAATTCGTTACGGATATAAAGATGGGTTCACACTAGAGCACCAAGACCCGGGACGTAAAGTACGATTTGTTACGGATAAGAGTGGGCCACGCAGAGCCACCAAGACCCGGAAGTACGATTTGTTACGGATAAGAGTGGGCCACACAGAGCCACCAAGACCCGGAAGTACGATTTGTCACGGGTAAGGGTGGGCCACACAGAGCCATCGATCGACACCCGGAAGTACGATTTGTTCCGGATAAGAGTGGGTCACACAGAGCCACCAAGACTCGGAAGTACGATTTGTTTCGGATAAGAGTGGGCCACACAGAGCCACCAAGACCCGGAAGTACGATTTGTTACGGATAAGAGTGGGCCACACAGAGCCACCAAGACCCGGAAGTACGATTTGTTCGGATAAGAGTGGGCCACACAGAGCTACCAAGACCCGGAAGTACGATTTGTTACACAGAGCCACCAAGACTCGGAAGGACGATTTGTTACGGATCAGGAGTGGGCCACAAAGAGCCACCAAGACCGGAAGTTACGCTGTCTTTGTTTACCGATAACAGTGGGCCACAAAGAGCCACAAGACCCGGAAGTACGACGTTGTTTACGGGTAAGCGTGGGGAACACAGAGCCACCAAGACCCGGAGTACGATTGGTGCGGAATTAAGAGTGGGAAACAAGAGCCACCAAGGACCCGGAAGTAACGGATTGTTACGGATAAAGTAGTGGGCCAGACAGAGCCCCAAGATCGGAAGTACGATTTGTTACAGAGTAAGTGTGTGCTTTACACAGAGCCACCAAGACCCGGAAGGACGATCTGTTAAGGATAGAGTGGGCCACACAGAGCCACCAGAACCCGGAAGTTCCGATTTTGTACGGGATAAGCGTGGGCCACACAGAGCCACTAAGACCCGGAAGTACGATTTGTTACGGATAAGAGTGGGCCACACAGAGCCACCCAGACCCGGAAGTACGATTTGTTACGGATAAGAGTCGGCCACACAGACTTGTAACGGAAAAGAGTGGGCCACACAGAGCCATCAAGAACCGGAAGTACGATTTGTTACGGATAAGAGAGGACAGCACAGAGCCACCAAGACCCGGAAGTACGGTTTGTTGCGGATAAGAGTGGGCCACACAGAGCCACCAAGACCCGAAGTACGGTTTGTGACGGATAAGAGTGGGCCACACAGAGCCACCAAGACCCGGAAGTACGATTTGTTACGGATAAGAGTGGGCCACACGGAGCCACCAAGACTCGGAAGTACGCTTTGTTACAGATAAGAGTGGGCCACACAGAGCCACCAAGACCCGGAAGTACGATTTGTTACGGATAAGAGTGGCCCACACAGAGCCACCGAGACCCGGAAGTACGATTTGTTACCGATAAGAGAAGGCCACACAGAGCCACCAAGACCCGGAAGTACGGTTTGTTACGGATAAGAGTGGGCCACACAGAGCCACCAAGACCCGGAAGTACGATTTGTTACGGATAAGAGTGGCCCACACAGAGCCACCAAGACTGTACGATTTTTGGTACGGAAGAGTGGGCCAAACAGAGCCACCAAGACCGGAAAGTACGAGTTGTTAGGATAAGCGTGGGCACACACTTGAGCCACCCAAGACTGGCAGTACGTATTCAACCAAACTCACGGAAAATACGATTTGTTACGGATAAGAGTGGGCCACACAGAGCCACCAAGACCCAGAAGTACGATTTGTCACGGGTAAGGGTGGGCCACACAGAGCCACCAAGACTCGGAAGTACGATTTGTTACCGATAACAGTGGGCCACACAGAGCCACCAAGATCCGGAAGTATGGTTTGTTACAGATAAGAGTGGGGACACACAGAGCCACCCAGACCCGGAAGTACGATTTGTTACAGACAAGTAAGGGCGACACAGAGCCACCAAGACCCGGAAGTACGATTTGTTACGGGTAAGAGTGGGCTACACAGAGCCAACAAGACCCGGAAGTACGATTTGTTGCGGATAAGATTGGGCCACGCAGAGCCACCAAGACCCGGAAGTACGGTTTATTACAGATAAGAGTGGGCCACACAGAGCCACCAAGACCCGGAAGCACGATTTGTTACGGATAAGAGTGGGCCACACAGAGCCACCAAGACCCGTACGATTTGTTACGGATAAGAGTGGGCCACACAGAGCCACCAAGACCCGGAAGTACGATTTGTTGCGGATAAGAGTGGGCCACACAGAGCCACCAAGACCCGTACGATTTGTTACAGATAAGAGTGGGCCACACAGATCCACCAAGATCCGGAAGTACGATTTGTTACGGATAAGAGTGGGCCACACAGAGCCACCAAGACCCGGAAGTACGATTTGTTACGGATAAGAGTGGGCCACTCAGAGCCACCAAGACCCAGAAGTACGATTTGTTACGGATAACAGTGGACCACACAGAGCCACCAAGACTCGGAAGTATGATTTGTTACGGATAAGAGTGGGCCCCACAGAGCCACCAAGACCCGGCAGTACGATTTGTTACGGATAGGAGTGGGCCACACGGAGCCACCAAGACCCGGAAGTACGATTTGTTACGAATAAGAGTGGTCCACACGGAGCCACGAACACCCGGAAGTACGATTTGTTCCGGATAAGAGTGGGCCACACAGAGCCACCAAGACCGGGAAGTACGATTTGTTACGGGTAAGAGTGGGCCACACAGAGCCACCAAGACTCGGAAGTACGATTTGTTACGGATAAGAGTGGGCCACACAGAGCCACCAAGACCCGGAAGTAGGATTTGTTACGGATAAGAGTGGGCCACACAGAGCCACCAAGACCCGGAAGTAGGATTTGTTACGGATAAGAGTGGGCCACACAGAGCCACCAAGACTCGGAAGTATGATTTGTTACGGATAAGAGTGGGCCACACAGAGCCACCAAGACCCGGAAGCACGATTTGTTGCGGACAAAAACTACCCGGAAGCACGATTTGTTACGGATAAAAGTGGGCCACACAGAGCTACTAAGACCCGGGTGTACGATTTGTCACGGATAGGAGTGTGCCACACAGAGCCACCAAGACCCGGAAGTACGATTTGTTACAGATAAGAGTGGGCCACACAAAGCCACCAAGACCCGGAAGTACGATTTGTTACGAATAAGAGTGTGCCACACAGAGCCACCAAGACTCGGAAGTACGATTTGTTATCGATAACAGTGGGCCACACAGAGCCACCAAGACCCGGAAGTACGACGTGTTACGGGTAAGAGTGGGGCCACACAGAGCCACCAAGACCCGGAAGTACGATTTGTTACAGATAAGAGTGGGCCTCACAGAGCTACCAATACCCGGATGTTCGGGTTTGTTACCGATAACAGTGGGCTACACAGAGCCTCCAAGACTCGGAAGTACGATTTGTTGCGGATAAGAGTGGGCCACACAGAGCCACCAAGACCCGGAAGTACGATTTGTTACGGATAAGAGTGGGCCACACAGAGCCACCAAGACCCGGAAAGTCGATTTGTTACGCATAAGAGTGGGCCACACAGAGCCACCAAGACCCGGAAGTACGATTTGTTACAGATAAGAGTGGGCCACACAGAGCCACCAAGACCCGTACGATTTGTTACGGATAAGAGTGGGCCACACAGAGCCACCAAGACCCGGAAAGTCGATTTGCTACAGATAAGAGTGGGCCACACAGAGCCACCAAGACCCGGAAGCACGATTTGTTACGGATAAGAGTGGGCCACACAGAGCCACCAAGACCCGGAAGTACGATTTGCTTCGGATAAGAGTGGGCCACACAGAGCCACCAAGACCCGGAAGTACGATTTGTTACGGATAAGGATGGGCCACACAGAGCCACCAAGACCCGGAAGTACGATTTGTTACGGATAAGAGTGGGCCACACAGAGCCACCAAGACCCGGAAGTACGATTTGTAACGGATAAGAGTGGGCCACACAGAGCCACCAAGACCCGGAAGTGAGATTTGTTGCGGATAAGAGTGGGCCACACAGTGCCACCAAGACCCGGAAGTACGATTTGTTATGGATAAGAGCGGGCCCACACAGAGCCACCAAGACCCGGAAGTACGATTTGTTACGGGTAAGAGTGGGCCACACAGAGCCACCAAGACTCGGAAGTATGATCAGAGCCACCAAGACCCGGAAGTACGATTTGTTACGGATAGGAGTGGGCCACACAGAGCCACCAAGACCCGGAAGCACGATTTGTTGCGGATAAAACTACCCGGAAGCACGATTTGTTACGGATAAAAGTGGGCCACACAGAGCTACTAAGACCCGGGTGTACGATTTGTCACGGATAGGAATGTGCCACACAGATCTACCAAGACCCGGAAGTACGATTTGTTACGGATTGGAGTGGGCCACACAGAGCCAGCAAGACCCGGAAGTACGATTTGTTACGGATAAGAGTGGGCCACACAGAGCCACCAAGACCCGGAAAGTCGGTTTGCTACAGATAAGAGTGGGCCACACAGAGCCACCAAGACCCGGAAGCACGATTTGTTACGGATAAGAGTGGGCCACACAGAGCCACCAAGACCCGGAAGTACGATTTGCTTCGGATAAGAGTGGGCCACACAGAGCCACCAAGACCCGGAAGTACGATTTGTTACGGATAAGAGTGGGCCACACAGAGCCACCAAGACCCGGAAGTACGATTTGTTACGGATAAGAGTGGGCCACACAGAGCAAACCAAGACCCGGAAGTACGATTTGTTACGGATAAGAGTGGCCACACAGAGCCACCAAGACCCGGAAGTATGGTTTGTTACGGATAAGAGTGGGCGACACAGAGCCACCAAGACCCGGAAGTACGATTTGTTACGAATAAGAGTCCACCAAGACCCGGAAGTACGATTTGTTACGGATAAGAGTGGGCCACACAGAGCCACCAAGACCCGGAAGTTCGATTGGTTACGGAAAAGAGTGGGCCACACAGAGCCACCAAGACCCGGAAGTACGAGTTGTTACGGATAAGAGTGGGCCACACAAAGCCACCAAGACCTGGAAGTAACGGGTTAGAGTGGGCCACACAGAGCCACCAAGACCCGGAAGGTCGATTTGTTACGGATAAGAGTGGGCAAGACCCGGAAGTACGATTTGTTGCGGATAAGCGTGGGCCACACAGAGCCACCAAGATCCGGAAGCACGTTTTGTTACGGACAAGAGTAGACCACAAAGAGCCACCAAGACCCGGAAGTACGATTTGTTACTGAAAAGAGTTGGCCACACTGAGCTGATAAGAGTGGGCCACACAGAGCCACCAAGACCCGGAAGTACGATTTGTTACGGGTAAGAGTGGGCCACACAGAGCCACCAAGACCCGGAAGTCCGATTTGTTACGGATAAGAGTGGGCCACACAGAGCCACCAAGACCCGGAAGTACGGTTTGTTACAGATAAGAGTGGTCCACACAGAGCCACCAAGACCCGGAAGTACGATATGTTACGGAAAAGAGTGGGCCACACAGAGCCACCAAGACCCGGAAAGTCGATTTGTTACGCATAAGAGTGGGCCACACAGAGCCACCAAGACCCGGAAGTACGATTTGTTACAGATAAGAGTGGGCCACACAGAGCCACCAAGACCCGGAAGTACGATTTGTTACGAATAAGAGTGGGTCACACAGAGCCACCAAGACCCGGAAGCACGATTTGTTACGGATAGGAGTGGGCCACACAGAGCCACCAAGACCCGGAAGTACGATTTGTTGCGGTTACGAGTGGGCCACGCAGAGCCACCAAGACCCACGGAAGTACGATTTGTTACGGATAAGAGTGGGCCACACAGAGCCACCAAGACCCGGAAGTACGGTTTGTTACGGGTAAGAGTGGGCCACACAGAGCCACCAAGACCCGGAAGTACGATTTGTTGCGGGTAAGAGTGGGAAACACAGAGCCACCAAGACCCCGAAGTACGATTTGTTGCGGATAAGAGTGGGCCACACAGAGCCACCAAGACCCGGAAGTACGATTTATTACAGATAAGAGTGGGCCACACAGAGCCACCAAGACCCGTACGATTTGTTACGGATAAGAGTGGGCCACACAGAGCCACCAAGACCCGGAATTTCGATTTGTTACGGGTAAGAGTGGGCCACACAGAGCCACCAAGACCCGGAAGTATGGCTTGTTACGGATAAGCGTGGGCCACACAGAGCCACCAAGACCCGGAAGTACGATTTGTTGCGGATAAGAGTGGGCCACACAGAGCCACCAAGACCGGAAGTACGATTTGTTACGGATCGGAGTGGGCCACACAAAGCCACCAAGACCCGGAAGTACGATTTGTTACGGATAAGAGTGGGCCACACAGAGCCACGAAGATCCGGAAGTAGGATTTGTTACGGATAAGAGTGGGCCACACAGAGCCACCAAGACCCGGAGGTACGATTTGTTACGGATAAGTGTGGGAAACACAGAGCCACCAAGACCCGGAAGTACGATCTGTTACGGATAAGTGTGGGCCACACAGAGCCAGACCCGGAAGTATGATCAGAGCCACCAAGACCCGGAAGTACGATTTGTTACGGATAAGAGTGGGCCACACAGAGCCACCAAGACCCGGAAGTACGATTTGTTACGGATGAGAGTGGGCCAAACAGAGCCACCAAGACCCGGAAGTACGATTTGTTACGGATGAGAGTGGGGCACACAGAGCCACCAAGACCCAGAAGTACGATTTGTTACGGATAAGAGGGGGGGGCCAGAGCCCAGCCCTGGAAGTACAGATTTGTTACGCAAAAAAATGACCCCAGAAGTACGATTTGTTACGGATAAGAGTGGCCACACAGAGCCACAAGACCCGGAAGTTACACGGGTAAGAGGTGGGCCAACCAGAGCCACCAGACTCGGAAGTACGATTTGTTACGGATAAGAGTGGGCCACACAGAGCCACCAAGACCCGGAAGTACGATTTGTTACGGATAAGAGTGGGCCACACAGAGCCACCAAGACCCGGAAGTACGATTTGTTACAGATAAGAGTGGGCCACACAGAGCCACCAAGACCCGGAAGTACGATTTGTTACGGATGAGAATGGCCCACACAGAGCCACCAAGACCCGGAAGTACGATTTGTTACGGATATGAGCGGGCCACACAGAGCCACCAAGACCCGGAAGTACGATTTGTTACGGGCAAGAGTGGGCCACACAGAGCCACCAAGACCCGGAAGTACGATTTGTTACAGATAAGAGTGGGTCACACAGAGCCACCAAGACCCGGAAGTACGATTTGTTACGGATAAGAGTGGGCCACACAGAGCCACCAAGACCCGGAAGTACGATTTGTTACGGAAAAGAGTGGGCCACACAGAGCCACCAAGACCCGGAAGCACGATTTGTTGCGGATAAGAGTGGGAAACACAGAGCCACCAAGACCCGGAAGTACGATTTATTACAGATAAGAGTGGGCCACACAGAGCCACCAAGACCCGGAAGTACGATTTGTTTCGGATAAGTGTGGGCCACAGAGCCACCAAGACCCGGAAGTACGATTTGTTACGGATAAGAGTGGGCCACACAGAGCCACCAAGACCCGGAATTACGATTTGTTACGGGTAAGAGTGGGCCACACAGAGCCACCAAGACCCGGAAGTACGATTTGTTACGGAAAAGCGTGGGCCACACAGAGCCACCAAGACCCGGAAGTACGATTTGTTACGGATAAGAGTGGGCCACACAGAGCCACCAAGACCCGGAAGTACGATTTGTTACGGATAAGAGTGGGCCACACAGAGCCACAAAGACCCGGAAGTATGATTTGTTACAGATAAGAGTGGGCCACACAGAACCACCAAGACTCGAGAGTACGATTTGTTACAGATGAGAGTGGGCCACACATAGCCACCAAGACCCGGAAGTACGATGTATTACAGATAAGAGTGGGCCACACAGAGCCACCAAGACCCGGAAGTACGATTTGTTACGGATAAGCGTGGGCCACACAGAGCCACCAAGACCCGGAAGTACGATTTGCTACGGATAAGACTGGGCCACACAGAGCCACCAAGACTGGGAAGTACGATTTGTTACGGGTAAGAGTGGGCCAAACAGAGCCACCAAGACCCGGAAGGACAATTTGTTACGGATCAGACTGGGCCACACAGAGCCACCAAGACCCGGAAGTACGATTTGTTGCGGATAAGAGTGGGAAACACAGAGCCACCAAGACCCGGAAGTACGATTTATTCCAGATAAGAGTGGGCCACACAGAGCCACCAAGACCCGGAAGTACGATTTGTTACGGATAAGAGTGGGCCACACAGAGCCACCAAGACCCGGAAGTACGAAATCTTTTACAGATAAGAGTGGGCCACAAAGAGCCACCAAGACCCGGAAGTACGATTTGTTGCGGATAAGCGTGGGCCACACAGAGCCACCAAGACCCGGAAGTACGATTAGTGGGCCACACAGAGCCACCAAGACCCGGAAGTAAGATTTGTTACAGATAAGAGTGGGCCACACAGAGCCACCCAGACCCGGAAGTACGATTTGTTACGGATAAGAGTCGGCCACACAGATTTGTAACGGATAAGAGTGGGCCACACAGAGCCATCAAGAACCGGAAGTACGATTTGTTACGGATAAGAGAGGACAGCACAGAGCCACCAAGACCCGGAAGTACGGTTTGTTACGGATAAGAGTGGGCCACACAGAGCCACCAAGACCCGGCAGTACGATTGGCGTACGGATAGGGAGTGGGACTACACAGAGCCACCAAGACCCGCGAATGACGATCTTGCTAAGGTAAGAGGTGGGGCCACACAGAGCCACCAAGACCGAAGTACGATTTGTTACGCACAAAGCGGGTGGGCCACACAGAGCGCACCAAGACCCGGAAGTACGATTTGTTACGGATAAGAGGGGCCCACCAGAGCCACCAAGACCCGGAAGTACGATTTGTTACGGGTAAGAGTGGGCCACACAGAGCCACCAAGACCCGGAAGTACGATTTGTTACGGATAAGAATGGGCCACACAGAGCCACCAAGACCCGGAAGTACGATTTGTTACAGATAAGAGTGGGCCACACAGAGCCACCAAGACCCGGAAGTACGATTTGTTACGGGTAAGAGTGGGCCACACAGAGCCACCAAGACCCGGAAGTACGATTTGTTCCGGATAAGAGTGGGCCACACAGAGCCACCCAGACCCGGAAGTACGATTTGTTACGTATAAGAGTGGGCCACACAGAGCCACCAAGACCCGGAAATACGATGTGTTACGGATAAGAGTGGGCCACACAGAGCCACCAAGACCCGGAAGTACGATTTGTTACGGATAAGAGTGGGCCACACAGAGCCACCAAGACGCGGAAGTACGATTTGTTACGGGTAAGAGTGGGTTACACAGAGCCACCAAGACCCGGAAGTACGATTCGTTGCGGATAAAATTGGGCCACACACAGCCACCAAGACCCGGATATACGGTTTATTACAGATAAGAGTGGGCCACACAGAGCCACCAAGACCCGGAAGTACGGTTTGTTACGGATAAGAGTGGGCCACATGGAGCCACCAAGTCCCGGAAGTACGATACGTTACGGATAAGAGTGGGCCACACAGAGCCACCAAGACCCGAAGTACGATTTGTTACGGATAAGAGTGGGCTACACAGAGCCACCAAGACCCGCAAGTACGATTTGTTGCGGATAAGAGTGGGCCACACAGAGCCACCAAGACCCGGAAGTGCGATTTGTTACGGATACGAGTGGGCCACACAGAGCCACCAACACCCGGAAATACGATTTGTTACAGATAAGAGTGGGCCACACAGAGCCACCAAGACCCGGAAGTACGATTTGTTACGGATAAGAGTGGGCCACACAGAGCCACCAAGACCCGGAAGTACGATTTGATACGGATAAGAGTGGGCCGCACAGAGCCACCAAGACCCGGAAGTACGATTTGATACGGATAAGAGTGGGCCGCACAAAGCCACCAAGACCCGGATGTACGATTTGTTATGGATAAGAGTGGTCCACACGGAGCCACCAAGACCCGGAAGTACGGTTTGTTACGGATAAGAGTGGGCCACACAGAGCCACAAAGACCCGGAAGTACGATTCGTTACCGATAAGAGCGGGCCACACAGAGCCACCAAGACCCGGAAGTACGATTTGTTACGGATAAGAGTGGGCCACACAGAGCCACCAAGACCCGGAAGTACGATTTGTTACGGGTAAGAGTGGGCTACACAGAGCCACCAAGACCCGGAAGTACGATTTGTTGCGGATAAGATTGGGCCACACAGAGCCACCAAGGCCCGGAAGCACGATTTGTTACGGATAAGAGTGGGCCACACAGAGCCACGAAGACCCGGAATTTCAATTTGTTACGGATAAGAGATAAGAGTGGGCCACACAGAAACACCAAGACTCGGAAGTACGATTTGTTACGCATGAGAGTGCGCCACACAGAGCCACCAAGACCCGTACGATTTGTTACGGATAAGAGTGGGCCACACAGAGCCACCAAGACCCGAAGTACGATTTGTTACGGATAAGAGTGGGCTACACAGAGCCACCAAGACCCGGAAGTACGATTTGTTGCGGATAAGAGTGGGCCACACAGAGCCACCAAGACCCGGAAGTGCGATTTGTTACGGATACGGGTGGGCCACACAGAGCCACCAAGACCCGGAAGTACGATTTGTTACGGATAAGAGTGGGCCACACAGAGCCACCAAAACCCGGAAATACGATTTGTTACGGATAAGAGTGGGCCACACAGAGCCACCAAGACCCGGAAGTACGATTTGTTACGGATAAGAGCGGGCCACACAGAGCCACCAAGACCCGGAAGTACGATTTGTTACGGATAAGAGTGGGCCACACAGAGCCACCAAGACCCGGAAGTGCAATTTGTTACGGATAAGAGTGGGCCACACAGATTCAACAAGACCCGGAAGTGCGATTTGTTACGGATAAGAGTGTGCTACACAGAGCCACCAAGACCCGGAAGTACGATTTGTAACGGATAAGAGTGGGCCACACAGAGCCACCAAGACCCGGAAGTACGATTTGTTACGGATAAGAGTGGGCTACACAGAGCCACCAAGACCCGGAAGCACGATTTGTTACGGATAGGAGTGGGCCACACAGAGCCACCAAGACCCGGAAGTACGATTTGTCACGGATAAGAGTGGGCTACACAGAGCCACCAAGACCCGGAAGCACGATTTGTTACGGATAGGAGTGGGCCACACAGAGCCACCAAGACCCGGAAGTACGATTTGTTACGGATAAGAGTGGGCTACACAGAGCCACCAAGACCCGGAAGTACGATTTGTTACAGATAAGAGTGGGCCACACAGAGCCACCAAGACCCGGAAGTACGATTTGTTACAGATAAGAGTGTGCTACACAGAGCCACCAAGACCCGGAAGTACGATTTGTAACGGATAAGAGTGGGCCACACAGAGCCACCAAGACCCGGAAGTACGATTTGTTACGGATAAGAGTGGGCTACACAGAGCCACCAAGACCCGGAAGTACGATTTGTTACAGATAAGAGTGGGCCACACAGAGCTACCAATACCCGGAAGTTCGATTTGTTACCGATACCAGTGGGCCACACAGAGCCATCAAGACTCGGAAGTACGATTTGTTACGGATAAGAGTGGGCCACCAAGACCCGGAAGTACGATTTGTTACGGATAAGAGTGGGCCACACAGACCACCAAGACTCGGAAGTACGATTTGTTACGAAAAGAGGGGTCAACAGAGCCACCAAGGACCCGGAAGTACGAATTGTTACGGATAAAAGGGGGCACACAGAGCCACCAAGACCCGAAGTACGATTGTTACCGACAGAGTGGGCCACACAGAGCCACAAGACCCGGAAGTACGATTGTTCGGTAAGAGGGGCTTTACACGAGCCATCCAAGAACCCGGAAGTACGCTTGTTAGGATAAGAGTGGGCCACACAGAGCCACCAAGACCAGGAAGTGCGATTTGTTACCGATACGAGTGGGCCACACAGAGCCACCAAGATCCGGAAGTACGATTTGTTCCGGATAAGAGTGGGCCACACAGAGCCACCAAGACTCGGAAGTACGATTTGTTTCGGATAAGAGTGGGCCACACAGAGCCACCAAGACCCGGAAGTACGATTTGTCACGGATAAGAGTGGGCCACACAGAGCCACCAAGACCCGGAAGTACGATTTGTTACGGGTAAGAGTGGGCCACACAGAGCCACCAAGACCCGGAAGTACGATTTGTTACGGAAAAGCGTGGGCCACACAGAGCCACCAAGACCCGGAAGTACGATTTGTTACGTATAAAGAGTGGGTCACACAGAGCCACCAAGACCCGGAAGTACGATTTGTTCCGGATAAGAGTGGGCCACATAGAGCCACCAAGACCCGGAAGTACGATGTGTTACAGGTAAGGGTGGGCCACACAGAGCCACCAAGATCCGGAAGTACGATTTGTTACGGATAAGAGTGGGCCACACAGAGCCACCAAGACCCGGAAGTACGATTTGTTCCGGATAACAGTGGGCCACACAGAGCCACCAAGACCCGGAAGTACGATTTGTTACGGATTAGAGTGGGCCACACAGAGCCACCAAGACCCGGAAGTACGATTTGTTACGGATAAGAGTGGGCTACACAGAGCCACCAAGACCCGGAAGTACGATTTGTTGCGGATAAGAGTGGGAAACACACAGCCACCAAGACCCGGAAGTACGATTTATTCCAAATAAGAGTGGGCCACACAGAGCCACCAAGACCCGGAAGTACGATTTGCTACGGATAAGAGTGGGCCACACAGAGCCACCAAGACCCGGAAGTACGATTTGTTACGGATAAGAGTGGGCCACACAGAGCCACCCAGACCCGGAAGTACGATTGGTTACGGATAAGAGTCGGCCACACAGATTTGTAACGGATAAGAGTGGGCCACACAGAGCCATCAAGAACCGGAAGTACGATTTGTTACAGATAAAGAGTGGGCCACACAGAGCCACCAAGACCCGGAAATACGATGTGTTACGGATAAGAATGGGCCACACAGAGCCACCAAGACCCGGAAGTACGATTTGTTACGGATTTGAACGGGCCACACAGAGCCACCAAGACCCGGAAGTACGATTTGTTGCGGATAAGATTGGGCCACACAGAGCCACCAAGACCCGGAAGTACGATTTGTTACGGATAAGAGTGGGCCACACAGAGCCACCAAGACCCGGAAGTACGATTTGTTACGGATAAGAGTGGGCCACACAGAGCCACCCAGACCCGGAAGTACGATTTGTTACGAATAAGAGTGGTCCACACGGAGCCACCAAGACCCGGAAGTACGATTTGTTACAGATAAGAGTGGGCCACACAGAGCCACCAAGACCCGGAAGTACGATTTGTTACGGATAAGAGTGGGCCACACAGAGCCACCAAGACCCGGAAGTACGATTTGTTACGGATAACAGTGGGCCACACAGAGCCACCCAGACCCGGAAGTACGATTTGTTACGTATAAGAGTGGGCCACACAGAGCCACCAAGACCCGGAGGTACGATTTGTTACGGATAAGAGTGGGCCACACAGAGCCACCAAGACCCGGAAGTACGATTTGTTACGGATAAGAGTGGGCCACACAGAGCCACCAAGACCCGGAAGTGCAATTTGTTACGGATTCGAGTGGGCCACACAGATTCACCAAGACCCGGAAGTACGATTTGTCACGGATAAGAGTGGGCCAACAGAGCCACCAAAACTCGGAAGTACGATTTGTTGCGGATAAGAGTGGGCCACACAGAGCCACCAAGACCCGGAAGTACGATTTGTTACGGGTAAGGGTGGGCCACACAGACCCACCAAGACTCAGAAGTACGATTTGTTACGGGTAAGAGTGGGCTACACAGAGCCACCAAGACCCGGAAGTACGATTTGTTGCGGATAAGATTGGGCCACACAGAGCCACCAAGACCCGGAAGTACGGTTTATTACAGATAAGAGTGGGCCACACAGAGCCACCAAGATCCGGAAGTACGATTTGTTACGGATAAGAGTGGGCCACATGGAGCCACCAAAACCCGGAAGTACGATACGTTACAGATAAAAATGGGCCACACAGAGCCACCAAGACCCGAAATACGATTTGTTACGGATAAGAGTGGGCCACACAGAGCCACCAAGACCCGGAAGTACGATTTGTTGCGGATAAGAGTGGGCCACACAGAGCCACCAAGACCCGGAAGTGCGATTTGTTACGGATACGAGTGGGCCACACAGAGCCACCAAGACCCGGAAGTTCGGGTTTGTTACCGATAACAGTGGGCCACACAGAGCCACCAAGACTCGGAAGTACGATTTGTTGCGGATAAGAGTGGGCCGCACAGAGCCACCAAGACCCGGAAATACGATTTGTTACGGATAAGAGTGGGCCACACAGAGCCACCAAGACCCGGAAGTACGATTTGTTACGGATAGGAGTGGGCCACACTGAGCCACCAAGACCCGGAAGTACGATTTGTTACGGATAAGAGTGGGCCACACAGAGCCACCAAGACCCGGAAGTACGATTTGTTACGGATAAGAGTGGGCCACACAGAGCCACCAAGACCCGGAAGCACGATTTTTTACGGATAAGAGCGGGCCACACAGAGCCACCAAGACCCGGAAGTACGATTTGTTACGGAAAAGCGTGGGCCACACAGAGCCACCAAGACCCGGAAGTACGATTTGTTACGGATAAGAGTGGGCCACACAGAGCCACCAAGACCCGGAAGTACGATTTGTTACGGATAACAGTGGGCCACACAGAGCCACAAGACCCGGAAGTACGATTTGTTACGATAAGAGTGGGCACAGCAGAGCCACCAAGACCCGAGTACGATTTTTTAACAGTGGCCACACAGTGCACCAAGTCCCGGGAGTACGATTTGTACGGATAAGAGTGGGGCACACAGAGCCACCAAGACCCGGAAGTACGATTGTTACGGGTAAGATTGGGACACAGAGCCACACGAGAGCCACCACGAACCGGAAGTACGATTTTGTTACGGAGTTAAGAGGGGGGCCACAACAGAGCCACCAAGGGACCCGGAAAGTCCGATTTGACGATTTTGTTTACGGATCACAGGGGGCCACACAGGCAACCAAGGACCCGGAAGTACGATTTGTTACGGTATCAAGATGGGCACACAGAGCGCACCAAGGACCGGAAGTTTACGATTTTGTTACGGGTAAGAGTGGGCCACGACAGAGCCCACCAAGACCCGAAGTACGAATCTGTGCGGGATAAGAGTAGGCCACACAGAGCCACCAAGACCCGGAAGTACGATTTGTCACAGATAAGAGCGGGCCACACAGAGCCACCAAGACCCGGAAGTACGATTTGTTACGGATAAGAGTGGGCCACACAGAGCCACCAAGACCCGGAAATACGATTTGTTACGGATAAGAGTGGGCCACACAGAGCCACCAAGACCCGGAAGTACGATTTGTTACGGATAAGAGTGGGCCACACAGAGCCACCAAGACCCGGAAGTACGATTTGGTACGGATAAATAAGAGTGGGCCACACAGAGCCACCAAGACCCGGAAGTACGATTTGTTACGGATAAGAGTGGCCACACAGAGCCACCCAGACCCGGAAGTACGATTTGTTACGGATAAGAGTCGGCCACACAGATATGTAACGGATGAGAGTGGGCCACACAGAGCCATCAAGAACCGGAAGTACGATTTGTTACGGATAAGAGTGGGCTACACAGAGCCACCAAGACCCGGAAGTACGATTTGTTGCGGATTACAGTGGGCCACACGGAGCCACCAAGACCCGGAAGTACGATTTGTTACGGATAAGAGTGGGCCACACAGAGCCACCAAGACCCGGAAGTACGATTTGTTACGGATAAGAGTGGGCCACACAGAGCCACCAAGACCCGGAAGTACGATTTGTTATGGATAAGAGTGGTCCACACGGAGCCACCAAGACCCGGAAGTACGGTTTGTTACGGATAAGAGTGGGCCACGCAGAGCCACCAAGACCCGGAAGTACGATTTGTTACGGATAAGAGTGGGCCACACAGAGCCACCAAGACCCGGAAGTACGATTTGTTACGGGTAAGCGTGGGCCACACAGAGCCACCAAGACCCGGAAGTACGATTTGTTACGGATAAGAATGGGCCGCACAGTGCCACCAAGACCCGGAAGTACGATTTGTTACGGATAAGAGTGGGCCACACAGAGCCACCAAGACCCGGAAGTTCGATTTGTTACGGATAAGAGTGGGCCACACAGAGCCACCAAGACCCGGAAGTACGATTTGTTACGGATAAGAGTGAACCACACAGAGCCACCAAGACCCGGAAGTACGATTTGTTACAGATAAGAGTGGGCCACACAGAGCCACCAATACCCGGAAGTTCGATTTGTTACAGATAAGAGTGGGCCACACAGAGCCACCAAGACCCGGAAGTTCGATTTGTTGCGGATAAGAGTGGGCCACACCGAGCCACCAAGACTCGGAACTACGATTTGTTACGGATAAGAGTGGGCCATACGATTTGTTACAGATAAAAAGTGGGCCACACAGAGCCACCAAGACCCGGAAGTACGATTTGTTCCGGATAAGAGTGGGCCACACAGAGCCACCAAGACCCGGAAGTACGATTTGTTACGGATAAGAATGGGCCACACAGAGCCACCAAGACCCGGAAGTACGATTTGTTTCGGGTAAGAGTGGGCTACCCACCAAGACCCGGAAGTACGATTTGTTGTGGATAAGAGTGGGCCACACAGAGCCACCAAGACCCGGAAGTGCGATTTGTTACGGATAAGAGTGGGCCACACAGAGCCACCAAGACCGGAAATACGATTTGTTACAGATAAGAGTGGGCCACACAGAGCCACCAAGACCCGGAAGTACGATTTGTTACGGATAAGAGTGGGCCACACAGAGCCACCAAGACCCGGAAGTACGGTTTGTTACGGATAAGAGTGGGCCACACAGAGCCACCAAGACCCGGAAATACGATTTGTTACGGATAAGAATGGGCCACACAGAGCCACCAAGACCAGGAAGTACGATTTGTTATGGATAAGAGTGGGCCACACAGAGCCACCAAGACCCGGAAGTACGATTTGTTACGGGTAAGAGTGGGCCACACAGAGCCACCAAGACCCGGAAGTACGATTTGTTACGGATAAGAATGGGCCGCACAGTGCCACCAAGACCCGGAAGTACGATTTGTTACAGATAAGAGTGGGACACACAGAGCCACCAAGACCCGGAAGTACGGTTTGTTGCGGATAAGGGTGGGCCACACAGAGCCACCAAGACTCGGAAGTACGGTTTGTTACAGATAAGAGTGTGCTACACAGAGCCACCAAGACCCGGAAGTACGATTTGTTACGGATAAGAGTGGGCCACACAGAGCCACCAAGACCCGGAAGTACGATTTGTTACGGATAAGAATGGGCCACACAGAGCCACCAAGACCCGGAAGTACGATGTGTTACAGATAAGAGTGGGCCACACAGAGCCACCAATACCCGGAAGTTCGATTTGTTACAGATAAGAGTGGGCCACACAGAGCCACCAATACCCGGAAGTTCGATTTGTTGCGGATAAGAGTGGGCCACACCGAGCCACCAAGACTCGGAAGTACGATTTGTTACGGATAAGAGTGGGCCACACAGAGCCACCAAGACCCGGAAGTACGATTTGTTACGGGTAAGAGTGGGCCACACAGAGCCACCAAGACCCGGAAGTACGATTTGTTACGGATAAGAATGGGCCGCACAGTGCCACCAAGACCCGGAAGTACGATTTGTTACGGATAAGAGTGGGCCACACAGAGCCACCAAGACCCGGAAGTACGATTTGTTACGGATTTGAACGGGCCACACAGAGCCATCGACACCCGGAAGTACGATTTGTTCCGGATAAGAGTGGGCCACACAGAGCCACCAAGACTCGGAAGTACGGTTTGTTTCGGATAAGAGTGGGCCGCACAGAACCACCAAGACCCAGAAGTACGATTTGTTACGGATAAGAGTGGGCCACACAGAGCCACCAAGACCCGGAAGTACGATTTGTTACGGGTAAGAGTGGGCCACACAGAGCAACCAAGACCCGGAAGTACGATTTGTTACGGAAAAGAGTGGGCCAAACAGAGCCACCAAGACCCGGAAGTACGATTTGTTACGGATAAAGAGTGGGCCACACAGAGCCACCAAGACCCGGAAGTACGATTTGTTACGGATAAGAGTGGGCCACACAGAGCCACCAAGACCCGGAAGTACGATTTGTTACGGATAAGAGTGGGCCACACAGAGCCACCAAGACCCGGAAGTACGATTTGTTACGGACAAGAGTGGGCCACGCAGAGCCACCAAGACCCGGAAGTACGATTTGTTACGGATAACAGTGGGCCACACAGAGCCACCAAGAAACGGAAGTGCGATTTGTTACGGATAAGAGTGGGCCACACAGAGCCACCCAGACCCGGAAGTACGTTTTGTTACGGTTAAGAGTGGGCTACACAGAGCCACCAAGACCCGGAAGTACGATTTGTTGCGGATAAGAGTGGGAAACACAGAGCCACCAAGACCTGGAAGTACGATTTATTCCAGATAAGAGTGGGCCACACAGAGCCACCAAGACCCGGAAGTACGATTTGTTACGGATAAGAGTGGGCCACACAGAGCCACCAAGACCCGGAAGTACGGTTTGTTACAGATAAGAGTGGCCACAAAGAGCCACCAAGACCCGGAAGTACGATTTGTTACGGACAAGAATGGGCCACACAGAGCCACCAAGACCCGGAAGTACGATTTGTTACGGATAAGAGTGGGCCACACAGAGCCACCAAGACCCGGAAGTACGATTTGTTACGGATAAGAGTGGGCCACACAGAGCCACCCAGACCCGGAAGTACGATTTGTTACAGATAAGAGTCGGCCACACAACACAGATTTGTAACGGATAGGAGTGGGCCACACAGAGCCACCAAGAACCGGAAGTACGATTTGTTACGGATAAGAGAGGACAGCACAGAGCCACAAAGACCCGGAAGTACGGTTTGTTACGGATAAGAGTGGGCCACACAGAGCCACCAAGACCCACAAGTCCGATTTGTTACGGATAAGAGTGGGCCACACAGAGCCACCAAGACCCGGAAGTACGATTTGTTACGGGTAAGAGTGGGCCACACTGAGCCACCAAGACCCGGAAGTACGATTTGTTACGGAAAAGAGTGGGCCAAACAGAGCCACCAAGACCCGGAAGTACGATTTGTTACGGATGAGAGTGGGCCACACAGAGCCACCAAGACCCGGAAGTACGATTTGTTACGGATAAGAGTGGGCTACACAGAGCCACCCAGACCCGGAAGTACGATTTGTTACGGATAAGAGTGGGCCACACAGAGCCACCAAGACCCGGAGGTACGATTTTTTACGGATACGAGTGGGCCACACAGAGCCACCAAGACCCGGAAGTACGATTTGTTACGGATAAGAGTGGGCCACACAGAGCCACCCAGACCCGGAAGTACGATTTGTTACGGATAAGAGTCGGCCACACAGAGCCACCAAGACCCGGAAGTACGATTTGTTACGGATAAGAGCGGGCCACACAGAGCCACCAAGACTCGGAAGTACGATTGGTTACGGATGAGTGTGGGCCACACAGAGCCACCAGGACCCGGAAGTACGATTTGTTACGGGTAAGGGTGGGCCACACAGAGCCACCAAGACTCGGAAGTACGATGTGTTACGGATAAGAGCAGGCCACATAGAGCCACCAAGACCCGGAAGTATGGTTTGTTACAGATAAGAGTGGGCCACACAGAGCCACCAAGACCCGGAAGTACGATTTGTTACGGATAAGAGTGGGCCACACAGAGCCACCAAGACCCGGAAGTACGATTTGTTACGGGGAAGAGTGGGCTACACAGAGCCACCAAGACCCGGAAGTACGATTTGTTGCGGATAAGATTGGGCCACACAGAGCCACCAAGACCCGGAAGTACGGTTTATTACGGATAAGAGTGGGCCACACAGAGCCACCAAGACCCGGAAGTACGATTTGTTCCGGATAAGAGTGGGCCACATGGAGCCACCAAGACCCGGAAGTACGATTTGTTACGGGTAAGAGTGGGCCACACAGAGCCACCAAGACCCGGAAGTACGATTTGTTACGGATAAGAGTGGGCTACACAGAGCCACCAAGACCCGGAAGTACGATTTGTTGCGGATTACAGTGGGCCACACAGAGCCACCAAGACCCGGAAGTGCGATTTGTTACGGATACGAGTGGGCCACACAGAGCCACCAAGACCCGGAAATTCGATTTGTTACTGATAAGAGTGGGCCACACAGAGCCACCAAGACCCGGAAGTACGATTTGTTACGGATAGGAGTGGGCCACACAGAGCCACCAAGATCCGGAAGTACGATTTGTTACGGATAACAGTGGGCCACACAGAGCCACCAAGACCCGGAAGTACGATTTGTTACGGATAAGAGTGGGCCACACAGAGCCACCCAGACCCGGAAGCACGATTTGTTACGGAAAAGAGTGGGCCACACAGAGCCACCAAGACTCGGAAGTATGATTTGTTACGGATAAGAGTGGGCCACACAGAGCCACCAAGACCCGGAAGTACGATTTGTTACAGAAAAGAGTGGGCCACACAGAGCCACCAAGACCCGGAAGTACGATTTGTATCGGATAAGAGTGGGCCACACAGAGCCACCAAGACTCGGAAGCACGATTTGTTACGCAAAAGAGTGGGCCACACAGTGCCACCAAGACCCGGAAGTACGATTTGTTATGGATAAGAGCGGGCCCACGCAGAGCCACCAAGACACGGAAGTACGATTTGTTGCGGATAAGAGATAAGAGTGGGCCACACAGAGCCACCAAGACGCGGATGTACGATTTGTTACGGATAAGAGTGGGCCACACAGAGCCACCAAGACCCGGAAGTACGATTTGTTACGGTAAGAGTGGGCCACACAGAGCCACCAAGACCGGAAGTATGATTTGTTACGGATAAGAGTGGGCCACACAGAGCCACCAAGACCCGGAAGTACGATTTGTTACGGATAAGAGTGGGCACACAGAGCCCCAAGACCCGGAAGTACGATTTGTTACGGATAAGAGTACCAATTACGATTTGTATCGGAGAGGAGTGGGCCACACACAGCCACCAAGACCCGGAAGTGAGATTTGTTGCGGATAAGAGTGGGCCACACTGAGCCACCAAGACCCGGAAGTACGATTTGTTACAGATAAGAGTGGGCCACACAGAGCCACCAAGACCCGGAAGTACGATTTGTTACGGATAAGAGTGGGCCCACACAGAGCCACCAAGACCCGGAAGTACGATTTGTTACAGATAAGAGTGGGCCACACAGAGCCACCAAGACCCGGAAGTATGATCAGAGCCACCAAGACCCGGAAGTACGATTTGTTACGGATAAGAGTGGGCCACACAGAGCCACCAAGACCCGGAAGCACGATTTGTTGCGGATTAAAGTACCCGGAAGCACGATTTGTTACGGATAAGAGTGGGCCACACAGAGCTACTAAGACCCGGGTGTACGATTTGTCACGGATAGGAGTGTGCCACACAGATCCACCAAGACCCGGAAGTACGATTTGTTACGGATTGGAGTGGGCCACACAGAGCCAGCAAGACCCGGAAGTACGATTTGTTACGGATAAGAGTGGGCCACACAGAGTCACCAAGACCCGGAAAGTCGATTTGCTACAGATAAGAGTGGGCCACACAGAGCCACCAAGACCGGGAAGCACGATTTGTTACGGATGAGAGTGGGCCACACAGAGCCACCAAGACCCGCAAGTACGATTTGTTTCGGATAAGAGTGAGCCACACAGAGCCACCAAGACCCGGAAGTATGATCAGAGCCACCAAGACCCGGAAGTACGATTTGTTACGGATAAGAGTGGGCCACACAGAGCCACCAAGACCCGGAAGTACGATTTGTTCCGGATAAGAGTGGGCCACATAGAGCCACCAAGACCCGGAAGTATGGTTTGTTGCGGATAAGAGTGGGCCACACAGAGCCACCAAGACCCGGAAGTACGATTTGTTACGGAAAAGAGTGGGCCACACAGAGCCACCAAGACCCGTACGATTTGTTACGGGTAAGAGTGGGCCACACAGAACCACCAAGACCCGGAATTTCGATTTGTTACGGGTAAGAGTGGGCCACACAGAGCCACCAAGACCCGGAAGGTCGATTTGTTACGGATAAGAGTGGGCAAGACCCGGAAGTACGATTTGTTGCGGATAAGCGTGGGCCACACAGAGCCACCAAGATCCGGAAGTACGGTTTGTTACGGACAAGAGTGGACCACAAAGAGCCACCAAGACCCGGAAGTACGATTTGTTACGGGTAAGAGTGGGCCACACTGAGCTGATAAGAGTGGGCCACACAGAGCCACCGAGACCCGGAAGTACGATTTGTTACGGGTAAGAGTGGGCCACACAGAGCCACCAAGACCCGGAAGTCCAACTTGTTACAGATAAGAGTGGGCCACACAGAGCCACCAAGACCCGGAAGTACGGTTTGTTACGGATAAGAGTGGTCCACACAGAACCACCAAGACCCGGAAGTACGATATGTTACGGATAAGAGTGGGCCACACAGAGCCAGCAAGACCCGGAAGTACGATTTGTTACGGATAAGAGTGGGCCACACAAAGCCACCAAGACCCGCAAGTACGATTTGTTACGGATAAGAGTGGGCCACACAGAGCCACCAAGATCCGGCAGTACGATTTGTTACGGAAAAGAGTGGGCCACACAGAGCCACCAAGACCCGGAAGTACGATTTGTTACGGATAGGAGTGGGCCACACAGAGCCACCAAGACCCGGAAGTACGATTTGTTACGGATAAGAGTGGGCCACACAGAGCCACCAAGACCCGGAAGTACGATTTGTTACGGGTAAGAGTGGGCCACACAGAGCCACCAAGACCCGGAAGTACGATTTGTTACGGATAAGAGTGGGCCACACAGAGCCACCAAGACCCGTACGATTTGTTACGGGTAAGAGTGGGCCACACAGAACCACCAAGACCCGGAATTTCGATTTGTTACGGGTAAGAGTGGGCCACACAGAGCCACCAAGACCCGGAAGTACGATTTGTTACAGATACGAGTGGGCCACACAGCACCACCAAGACCCGGAAGTACGATTTGTTACGGATAAGAGTGGGCCACACAAAGCCACCAAGACCCGGAAGTACGATTTGTTACGGATAAGAGTGGGCCACACAGAGCTACCAAAACCCGGAAGTACGATTTGTTACGGAAAAAGAGTGGGCCACACAGAGCCACCAAGACCCGCAAGTACGATTTGTTACGGATAAGAGTGGGCCCCACAGAGCCACCAAGACCCGGAAGTACGATCTGTTACGGATAAGAGTGGGCCACACAGAGCCACCAAGAACCGGAAATATGATCAGAGCCACCAAGACCCGGAAGTACGATTTGTTACGGATAAGAGTGGGCCACACAGAGCCACCAAGACCCGGAAGTACGATTTGTTACGAATAAGAGTGGGCCACACAGAGCCACCAAGACCCGGGAATACGATTTGTTACAGATAAGAGTGGGCCACACAAAGCCACCAACACCCGGAAGTACGATTTGTTACGGATAAGAGTGGCCACACAGAGCTACCAAAACCCGGAAGTACGATTTGTTACGGAAAAAGAGTGGGCCACACAGAGCCACCAAGACCCGGAAGTACGATTTGTTACGGATAAGAGTGGGCCACACAGAGCCACCAAGACCCGGAAGTACGATTTGTTACGGATAAGAGTGGGCCACACAGAGCCACCAAGACCCGGAATTACGGTTTGTTACGGATAAGAGTGGGCCACACAGAGCCACCAAGACTCGGAAGTACGATTTGTTACAGATAAGAGTGTGCTACACAGAGCCACCAAGACCCGGAAGTACGCTTTGTTACCGATAACAGTGGGCCACACAGAGCCACCAAGACCCGGGAATACGATTTGTTACAGATAAGAGTGGGCCACACAAAGCCACCAACACCCGGAAGTACGATTTGTTACGGATAAGAGTGGCCACACAGAGCTACCAAAACCCGGAAGTACGATTTGTTACGGAAAAAGAGTGGGCCACACAGAGCCACCAAGACTCGGAAGTACGATTTGTTGCGGAAAAAGAGTGGGCCACACAGAGCCACCAAGACCCGGAAGTACGATTTGTTACGGATAAGAGTGGGCCACACAGAGCCACCAAGACTCGGAAGTACGATTTGTTCCGGATAAAGAGTGGGCCACACAGAGCCACCAAGACCCGGAAGTACGATTTGTTACGGATAAGAGTGGGCCACACAGAGCCACCAAGACCCGGAAGTACGATTTGTTGCGGTTAAGAGTGGGCCACACAGAGCCACCAAGACCCGGAAGCACGATTTGTTACGGGTAAGAGCGGGCCACACAGAGACATCGACAGCCGGAAGTACGATTTGTTCCGGATAAGAGTGGGCCACACAGTGCCACCAAGACTCGGAAGTACGATTTGTTTCGGATAAGAGTGGGCCACACAGAGCCACCAAGACCCGGAAGTACGATTTGTTACGGATAAGAGTGGGCCACACAGAGCCACCAAGACCCGGAAGTATGATTTGTTACGGATAAGAGTCGGCCACACAGAGCCACCAAGACCCGGAAGTACGATTTGTTTCGGATAAGAGTGGGCCACACAGAGCCACCAAGACCCGGAAGTACGATTTGTTACGGATAAGAGTGGGCCACACAGAGCCACCAAGACCCGGAAGTACGCTTTGTTACGGATAAGAGTGGGCCACACAGAGCCACCAAGACCCGGAAGTACGATTTGTTACGGATAAGAGTGGGCCACACAGAGCCACCAAGACCCGGAAGTACGATTTGTTACGGTACGAGTGGGCTACACCAGATCCACCAGACCCGGAGTAACGACTTGTTTTACGGTAGAGTGGGAAACCCCGAGCCACCAAGAACCCGAAGGTACGATGTTATTCATAAAGAGGTGGGCCACACAGTACGCCTCCAATACCCGAAGTACGATTTGTTACGGCTAAGGGGTGGCCACACAGAGCCACCAAGCCCGAAAGCACGATTTTGTTACAGATCAAAGACCACCAAGACCCTGAAGTACGATTGGTACGGATAGAGTGGGCACACAGATCCACCAGACCCGGAAGTACGATTTGTTACGAATAAGAGTGGGCCACACAGAGCCACCAAGACCCGGAAGTACGATTTGTTACGGATAAGAGTGGGCCACACAGAGCCACCCAGACCCGGAAGTACGATTTGTTACGGATAAGAGTCGGCCACACAGATTGTAACGGATAAGAGTGGGCCACACAGAGCCACCAAGACCCGGAAGTACGATTTGTTACGGATAAGAGAGGACAGCACAGAGCCACCAAGACCCGGAAGTACGATTTGTTACGGATAAGAGTGGGCCACACAGAGCCACCAAGACCCGGCAGTACGATTTGTTACGGATAGGAGTGGGCCACACTGAGCCACCAAGACCCGGAAGTACGATTTGTTACGAATAAGAGTGGTCCACACAGAGCCACCAAGACTCGGAAGTACGATTTGTTACGGATAAGAGTGGGCCACACAGAGCCACCAAGACCCGGAAGTACGATTTGTTACGGAGAAGCGTGAGCCACACAGAGCCACCAAGACTCGGAAGTACGATTTGTTACGTATAAGAGTGGCCCACACAGAGCCACCCGGACCCGGAAGTACGATTTGTTACGGATAAGAGTGGGCCACACAGAGCCACCAAGACTCGGAAGTACGATTTGTTACGGATAAGAGTGGGCCACACAGAGCCACCAAGACCCGGAAGTACGATTTGTTACGGATAAGAGTGGGCCACACAGAGCCACCAAGACCCGGAAGTACGATTTGTTACGGGTAAGAGTGGGCCACACAGAGCCACCAAGACCCGGAAGTACGATTTGTTTCGGATAAGAGTGGGCCACACAGAGCCACCAAGACCCGGAAGTACGATTTGTTACGGATAAGGGTGGGCCACACACAGCCACCAAGACTCGGAAGTACGATTTGTTACGGGCTTAGTGGGCCACACAGAGCCACCAAGACCCGGAAGTACGATTTGTTACGGGTAAGGGTGGGCCACACAGAGCCACCAAGACTCGGAAGTACGATTTGTTTCGGATAAGAGTGGGCCACACAGAGCCACCAAGACCCGGAAGTACGATTTGTTACAGATAAGAGTGGGCCACACAGAGCCACCAAGACCCGGAACTACGATTTGTTACGGATAAGAATGGGCCACACAGAGCCACCAAGACCCGGAAGTACGATTTGTTACGGGTAAGAGTGGGCCACACAGAGCCACCAAGACCCGGAAGTACGATTTGTTGCGGATAAGAGTGGGAAACACAGAGCCACCAAGACCCGGAAGTACGGTTTATTACAGATAAGAGTGGGCCACACAGAGCCACCAAGACCCGGAAGTACGGTTTGTTACGGATAAGAGTGGGCCACACAGAGCCACCAAGACCCGGAAGTACGATACGTTACGGATAAGAATGGGCCACACAGAGCCACCAAGACCCGAAAGACGATTTGTTTACGGAAAGGTGGGCTACAGCAGAGCCACCAAGACCCGGCAATTACGCATTTGTTTGCGGATAATAGTGGGCCACAACAGAGCAACAAGACCCTACGATTTGTTGCGATAAGAGTGGGCCACACAGCGCCCCAAGACCCCGAAGGACGATTGTTACGGATAATCGTGGTCCCCACAGAGCCACCAAGACCCGGAAGTACGATTTGTTACAGATAAGAGTGGGCCACACAGAGCCACCAAGACCCGGAAGTACGATTTGTTACGGATGAGAATGGCCCACACAGAGCCACCAAGACCCGGAAGTACGATTTGTTACGGATATGAGCGGGCCACACAGAGCCACCAAGACCCGGAAGTACGATTTGTTACGGGCAAGATTGGGCCACACAGAGCCACAAAGACCCGGAAGTACGATTCGTTACCGATAAGAACGGGCCACACAGAGCCACCAAGACCCGGAAGTACGATTTGTTACGGATAAGAGTGGGACACACAGAGCCACCAAGACCCGGAAGTACGGCTTGTTACGGATAAGAGTGGGCCACACAGAGCCACCAAGACTCGGAAGTACGATTTGTTACAGATAAGAGTGTGCTACACAGAGCAACCAAGACCCGGAAGTACGATTTGTTACGGATAAGAGTGGGCCACACAGAGCCACCAAGACCCGCAAGTACGATTTGTTACGGATAAGAGTGGGGCCACACAGAGCCACCAAGATCCGGCAGTACGATTTGTTACGGAAAAGAGTGGGCCACACAGAGCCACCAAGACCCGGAAGTTCGATTTGTTACCGATAACAGTTGGCCACACAGAGCCACCAAGACTCGGAAGTACGATTTGTTGCGGATAAGAGTGGGCCACACAGAGCCACCAAGACCCGGAAGTACGATTTGTTACGGATAAGAGTGGGCCACACAGAGCCACCAAGACTCGGAAGTACGATTCGTTACGGATAAAGAGTGGGTCACACAGAGCCACCAAGACCCGGAAGTACGATTTGTTACGGGCAAGAGTGGGCCACACAGAGCCACCAAGACCCGGAAGTACGATTTGTTACGGATAAGAGTGGGCCACACAGAGCCACCAAGACCCGGAAGTACGATTTGTCACGGGTAAGGGTGGGCCACACAGAGCCATCGATCGACACCCGGAAGTACGATTTGTTCCGGATAAGAGTGGGTCACACAGAGCCACCAAGACCCGGAAGTACGATTTGTTACGGATAAGAGTGGGCCACACAGAGCCACCAAGACCCGGAAGTACGATTTGTTACGGATAAGAGTGGGCCACACAGATCCACCAGACCCCAGTACGATTTGTTACGGCCAAGAGTGGGCCAGAAAGAGCCACCAAGAAGTACGATTTGTTACGGATAAGAGTGGGCCACACAAAGCCACCAAGACCCGGAAGTACGATTTGTTACGGTAGAGTGGGGGCCACACAGAGCACCACAAGCCCCCGGAAGTACGATTTGTTTACGGGTAGAGTGGCCCCAACAAGAAGAGCCACCTAAGCACGGAAGTAACGATTTTTGCGGATAAGTGTGGGAAAACAAAAACCAGAGCCACCAGACCCGGAAGTACGATTTGTTACAGACAACAGTGGGCCACACAGAGGCACCAAGACCCGGAAGTACGATTTGTTACGGATAAGAGTGGGCCACACAGAGCCACCAAGACCCGGAAGTACGATTTGTTACGGATAAGAGTGGCCACACAGAGCCACCCAGACCCGGAAGTACGATTTGTTACGGATAAGAGTCGGCCACACAGAGTCCACCGAAGACCCTGAAGTACATTTGCTACGGAATAAGAGTGGGGCCCACAGGGCCACCAAGACCCGGAAGTACGATTTGTTACGGATAAGAGTGGGCCACACAGAGCCACCCAGACCCGGAAGTACGATTTGTTACGGATAAGAGTCGGCCACACAGATTTGTAACGGATAAGAGTGGGCCACACAGAGCCATCAAGAACCGGAAGTACGATTTGTTACGGATAAGTGAGGACAGCACAGAGCCACCAAGACCCGGAAGTACGGTTTGTTACGGATAAGAGTGGGCCACACAGAGCCACCAAGACCCGGAAATACGATTTGTTACGGATAAGAGTGGGCCACACAGAGCCACCAAGGCCCGGCAGTACGATTTGTTACGGATAGGAGTGGGCCACACAGAGCCACCAAGACTCGGAAGTACGATTTGTTACGAATAAGAGTGGGCCACACGGAGCCACCAAGACCCGGAAGTACGATTTGTTACGGATAAGAGTGGGCCACACAGAGCCACCAAGACCCGGAAGTACGATTTGTTACGGGTAAGAGTGGGCCACACAGAGCCACCAAGACCCGGAAGTACGATTTGTTACGGATAAGAGTGGGCCACACAGAGCCACCCAGACCCGGAAGTACGATTTGCTACGGATAACAGTGGGCCACACAGAGCCACCAAGACCCGTACGATTTGTTACGGATAAGAGTGGGCCACACAGAGCCACCAAGACCCGGAAGTACGATTTGTTACGGGTAAGAGTGGGCCACACTGAGCCACCAAGACTCGGAAGTACGATTTGTTACGGATAAAAGTGGGCCACACAGAGCCACCAAGACCCAGAAGTACGATTTGTCACGGGTAAGGGTGGGCCACACAGAGCCACCAAGACTCGGAAGTACGATTTGTTACGGATAAGAGTGGGCCACACAGAGCCACCAAGCTCCGGAAGTATGGTTTGTTACAGATAAGAGTGGGCCACACAGAGCCACCAAGACCCGGAAGTACGATTTGTTACAGATAAGTATGGGCGACACAGAGCCACCAAGACCCGGAAGTACGATTTGTTACGGGTAAGAGTGGGCTACACAGAGCCAACAAGACCCGGAAGCACGATTTGTTGCGGATAAGATTGGGCCACACAGAGCCACCAAGACCCGGAAGTACGATTTGTTACGGATAAGAGTCGGCCACACAGAGCCACCAAGACCCGGAAGCACGATTTGTTACGGATAAGAGTGGGCCACACAGAGCCACCAAGACCCGTACGATTTGTTACGGATAAGAGTGGGCCACACAGGGCCACCAAGACCCGGAAGTACGATTTGTTGCGGATAAGAGTGGGCCACACAGAGCCACCAAGACCCGTACGATTTGTTACAGATAAGAGTGGGCCACACAGATCCACCAAGATCCGGAAGTACGATTTGTTACGGATAAGAGTGGGCCACACAGAGCCACCAAGACCCGGAAGTACGATTTGTTACGGATAAGAGTGGGCCACTCAGAGCCACCAAGACCCAGAAGTACGATTTGTTACGGATAACAGTGGACCACACAGAGCCACCAAGACTCGGAAGTATGATTTGTTACGGATAAGAGTGGGCCCCACAGAGCCACCAAGACCCGGCAGTACGATTTGTTACGGATAGGAGTGGGCCACACGGAGCCACCAAGACCCGGAAGTACGATTTGTTACGAATAAGAGTGGTCCACACGGAGCCACGAACACCCGGAAGTACGATTTGTTCCGGATAAGAGTGGGCCACACAGAGCCACCAAGACCGGGAAGTACGATTTGTTACGGGTAAGAGTGGGCCACACAGAGCCACCAAGACTCGGAAGTACGATTTGTTACGGATAAGAGTGGGCCACACAGAGCCACCAAGACCCGGAAGTACGATTTGTTACTGATAAGAGTGGGCCACACAGAGCCACCAAGACCCGGAAGTACGATTTGTTACGGATAAGAGTGGGCTACACAGAGCCACCAAGACCCGGAAGTACGATTTGTTGCGGATAAGAGTGGGCCACACAGAGCCACCAAGACCCGGAAGTGCGATTTGTTACGCATAAGAGTGGGCCACACAGAGCCACCAAGACCCGGAAGTACGACGTGTTACGGGTAAGAGTGGGGCCACACAGAGCCACCAAGACCCGGAAGTACGATTTGTTACAGATAAGAGTGGGTCACACAGAGCTACCAATACCCCGATGTTCGGGTTTGTTACCGATAACAGTGGGCCACACAGAGCCACCAAGACTCGGAAGTACGATTTGTTGCGGATAAGAGTGGGCCACACAGAGCCACCAAGACCCGGAAGTACGATTAGTTACGGATAAGAGTGGGCCACACAGAGCCACCAAGACTCGGAAGTACGATTTGTTACTGATAAAGAGTGGGCCACACAAAGCCACCAAGACCGGGAAGTACGATTTGTTACGCATAAGAGTGGGCCACACAGAGCCACCAAGACCCGTACGATTTGTTACGGATAAGAGTGGGCCACACAGAGCCACCAAGACCCGGAAGTACGATTTGTTACGGATAAGAGTGGGCCACACAGAGCCACCAAGACCCGGAAGTACGATTTGTTACGGATAAGAGTGGGCCACACAGAGCCACCAAGACCCGGAAGTACGATTTGTATCGGATAAGAGTGGGCCATACAGAGCCACCAAGACCCGGAAGTGAGATTTGTTGCGGATAAGAGTGGGCCACACAGTGCCACCAAGACCCGGAAGTACGATTTGTTATGGATAAGAGCGGGCCCACACAGAGCCACCAAGACCCGCAAGTACGATTTGTTACAGATAAGAGTGGGCCACACAGAGCCACCAAGACCCGGAAGTATGATCAGAGCCACCAAGACCCGGAAGTACGATTTGTTACGGATAGGAGTGGGCCACACAGAGCCACCAAGACCCGGAAGCACGATTTGTTGCGGATAAAACTACCCGGAAGCACGATTTGTTACGGATAAAAGTGGGCCACACAGAGCTACTAAGACCCGGGTGTACGATTTGTCACGGATAGGAGTGTGCCACACAGATCTACCAAGACCCGGAAGTACGATTTGTTACGGATTGGAGTGGGCCACACAGAGCCAGCAAGACCCGGAAAGTCGATTTGTTACGGATAAGAGTGGGCCACACAGAGCCACCAAGACCCGGAGGCACGATTTGTTACGGATAAGAGTGGGCCACACAGAGCCACCAAGACCCGGAAGTACGATTTGCTTCGGATAAGAGTGGGCCACACAGAGCCACCAAGACCCGGAAGTACGATTTGTTGCGGATAAGAGTGGGGCCACACAGTGCTACCCAGACCCGTTATTACGATGTGTTACAGATAAGAGTGGGCCACACAGAGCAAACCAAGACCCGGAAGTACGATTTGTTACGGATAAGAGTGGCCACACAGAGCCACCAAGACCCGGAAGTATGGTTTGTTACGGATAAGAGTGGGCGACACAGAGCCACCAAGACCCGGAAGTACGATTTGTTACGAATAAGAGTCCACCAAGACCCGGAAGTACGATTTGTTACGGATAAGAGTGGGCCACACAGAGCCACCAAGACCCGGAAGTTCGATTGGTTACGGAAAAGAGTGGGCCACACAGAGCCACCAAGACCCGGAAGTACGAGTTGTTACGGATAAGAGTGGGCCACACAAAGCCACCAAGACCTGGAAGTAACGGGTTAGAGTGGGCCACACAGAGCCACCAAGACCCGGAAGGTCGATTAGTTACGGATAAGTGTGGGCAAGACCCGGAAGTACGATTTGTTGCGGATAAGCGTGGGCCACACAGAGCCACCAAGATCCGGAAGTACGTTTTGTTACGGACAAGAGTGGACCACAAAGAGCCACCAAGACCCGGAAGTACGATTTGTTACTGATAAGAGTTGGCCACACTGAGCTGATAAGAGTGGGCCACACAGAGCCACCAAGACCCGGAAGTACGATTTGTTACGGGTAAGAATGGGCCACACAGAGCCACCAAGACCCGGAAGTCCGATTTGTTACAGATAAGAGTGGGCCACACAGAGCCACCAAGACCCGGAAGTACGGTTTGTTACAGATAAGAGTGGTCCACACAGAGCCACCAAGACCCGGAAGTACGATATGTTACGGATAAGAGTGGGCCACACAGAGCCACCAAGACCCGGAAAGTCGATTTGTTACGCATAAGAGTGGGCCACACAGAGCCACCAAGACCCGGAAGTACGATTTGTTACAGATAAGAGTGGGCCACACAGAGCCACCAAGACCCGGAAGTACGATTTGTTACGAATAAGAGTGGGCCACACAGAGCCACCAAGACTCGGAAGTACGATTTGTTACAGATAAGAATGGGCCACACAGAGCCACCAAGACGCGGAAGTACGATTTGTTACGGGTAAGAGTGGGCTACACAGAGCCACCAAGACCCGGCAGTACGATTCGTTGCGGATAACATTGGGCCACACAGAGCCACCAAGACCCGGAAATACGGTTTGTTACGGATAAAAGTGGGCCACACAGAGCCACCAAGACCCGGAAGTACGATTTGTTACGGGTAAGAGTGGGCCACACAGAGCCACCAAGACCCGGAAGCACGATTTGTTGCGGATAAGAGTGGGCCACACAGAGCCACCAAGACCCGGAAGTACGATTTATTACAGATAAGAGTGGGCCACACAGAGCCACCAAGACCCGTACGATTTGTTACAAATAAGAGTGGGCCACACAGAGCCACCAAGACCCGGAATTTCGATTTGTTACGGGTAAGAGTGGGCCACACAGAGCCACCAAGACCCGGAAGTATGGCTTGTTACGGATAAGCGTGGGCCACACAGAGCCACCAAGACCCGGAAGTACGATTTGTTGCGGATACGAGTGGGCCACACAGAGCCACCAAGACCCGGAAATACGATTTGTTACGGATAAGAGTGGGCCACACAGCGCCAGACCCGGAAGTACGATTTGTTCCGGATAAGAGTGGGCCACACAGAGCCACCAAGACTCGGAAGTACGGTTTGTTTCGGATAAGAGTGGGCCACACAGAGCCACCAAGACCCAGAAGTACGATTTGTTACGAATAAGAGTGGGCCACACAGAGCCACCAAGACCCGGAAGTACGATATGTTACGGATAAGAGTGGGCCACACAGAGCCACCAAGACCCGGAAAGTCGATTTGTTACGCATAAGAGTGCGCCACACAGAGCCACCAAGACCCGGAAGTACGACTTGTTACAGATAAGAGTGGGCCACACAGAGCCACCAAGACCCGGAAGTACGATTTGTTACGGATAAGAGTGGGCCACACAGAGCCACCAAGACCCGGAAGTACGATTTGTTACGGATAAGAGTGGGCCACACAGAGCCACCAAGACCCGGAAGTACGATTTGTTACGGACAAGAGTGGGCCACGCAGAGCCACCAAGACCCGGAAGTACGATTTGTTACGGATAACAGTGGGCCACACAGAGCCACCAAGAAACGGAAGTGCGATTTGTTACGGATAAGAGTGGGCCACACAGAGCCACCCAGACCCGGAAGTACGTTTTGTTACGGTTAAGAGTGGGCTACACAGAGCCACCAAGACCCGGAAGTACGATTTGTTGCGGATAAGAGTGGGAAACACAGAGCCACCAAGACCTGGAAGTACGATTTATTCCAGATAAGAGTGGGCCACACAGAGCCACCAAGACCCGGAAGTACGATTTGTTACGGATAAGAGTGGGCCACACAGAGCCACCAAGACCCGGAAGTACGGTTTGTTACAGATAAGAGTGGCCACAAAGAGCCACCAAGACCCGGAAGTACGATTTGTTTCGGATAAGAGTGGGCCACACAGAGCCACCAAGACCCGGAAGTACGATTTGTTACGGATAAGAGTGGGCCACACAGAGCCACCAAGACCCGGAAGTACGATTTGTTACGGATAAGAGTGGGCCACACAGAGCCACCAAGACCCGGAAGTACGATTTGTTACGGATAAGAGTCGGCCACACAGATTGGTAACGGATAAGAGTGGGCCATACAGAGCCACCAAGAACCGGAAGTACGATTTGTTACGGATGAGAGAGGACAGCACAGAGCCACCAAGACCCGGAAGTACGGTTTGTTACGGATAAGAGTGGGCCACACAGAGCCACCAAGACCCGGCAGTACGATTTGTTACGGATAGGAGTGGGCCACACTGAGCCACCAAGAATCGGAAGTACGATGTGTTACGAATAAGAGTGGGCCACACGGAGCCACCAAGACCCGGAAGTACGATTTGTTACGGGTAAGGGTGGGCCACACAGAGCCACCAAGACTCGGAAGTACGATTTGCTACGGATAACAGTGGGCCACACAGAGCCACCAAGACCCGGAAGTACGATTTGTTACGGATAAGAGTGGGCCACACAGAGCCACCCAGACCCGGAAGTACGATTTGTTACGGATAAGAGTGGGCCACACAGAGCCACCAAGACCAGGAGGTACGATTTGTTACGGATACGAGTGGGCCACACAGAGCCACCAAGACCCGCAAGTACGATTTGTTACGGATAAGAGTGGGCCACACAGAGCCAGAGCCGGAAGTACGATTTGTTACGGATAAGAATGGGCCACACAGAGCCACCAAGACCCGGAAGTACGATTTGTTACGGATAAGAGTGGGCCACACAGAGCCACCAAGACTCGGAAGTACGATTTGTTACGGATAAGAGTGGGCCACATAGAGCCACCAAGACCCGGAAGTATGGTTTGTTACAGATAAGAGTGGGCCACACAGAGCCACCAAGACCCGGAAGTACGATTTGTTACGGATAAGAGTGGGCCACACAGAGCCACCAAGACCCGGAAGTACGATTTGTTACGGGTAAGAGTGGGCTACGCAGAGCCACCAAGACCCGGAAGTACGATTTGTTGCGGATAAGATTGGGCCACACAGAGCCACCAAGACCCGGAAGTACGGTTTATTACGGATAAGAGTGGGCCACACAGAGCCACCAAGACCCGGAAGTACGATTTGTTACGGATAAGAGTGGGCCACACAGAGCCACCAAGACCCGGAAGTACGATTTGTTACGGATAAGAGTGGGCCACACAGAGCCACTAAGACCCGGAAGTACGATTTGTTGCGGATAAGAATGGGCCACACAGAGCCACCAAGACCCGGAAGTGCGATTTGTTACGGATAAGAGTGGGCCACACAGAGCCACCAAGACCCGGAAGTACGATTTGTTACGGGTAAGGGTGGGCCACACAGAGCCATCGACACCCGGAAGTACGATTTGCTCCGGATAAGAGTGGGCCACACAGAGCCACCAAGAGCCGGAAGTACGACTTGTTACGGATAAGAGTGGGCCACACAGAGCCACCAAGACCCGGAAGTACGATTTGTTACGGATAAGAGTGGGCTACGCAGAGCCACCAAGACTCGGAAGTACGAATTGTTACGGATAAGAGTGGGCCACACAGAGCCACCAAGACCCGGAAGTACGATTTGTTACGGATAAGAATGGGCCACACAGAGCCACCAAGACCCGGAAGTACGATTTGTTACGGATGAGAGTGGGCCACACAGAGCCACCAAGATTCGGAAAAAAAAAATAAAACGAAATTTTTTACGGATAAGAGTGGGCCACACAAGGCCCCCCAGCACCCGGCGTACGATTTGTTACAGATCGGGAAGGTGGGCCACAACCCGAGCCACCAATACCCGGAAGTACGAATTTGTTACGAATACGATTGCACACGAAGCCACCAAGACCCGAATACGATTTGTTACGATAAGAGTGGGCCACACAGAGCCACCAAGAGACCCGGAAGTACGATTTGTTACGGATAAGAGTGGGCACAAAGAGCCACCAAGACCCGGAAGTACGATTTGTTACGGATAAGAGTGGGCCACACAGAGCCACCAAGACCCGCAAGTACGATTTGTTACGGATAAGAGTGGGCCACACAGAGCCACCAAGACCCGGAAGTACGATTTGTTACGGATAAAAGTGGTCCACACAGAGCCACCAAGACCCGGAAGTTCGATTTGTTTCGGATAAGAGTGGGCCACACAGAGCCACCAGGACCCGGAAGTACGATTTGTTGCAGATAAAGGTGGACAGCACAGACCACCAAGACCCGGAAGTACGATTTGTTACGGATACGAGTGGCCACACAAGAGCCACCAAACCCGGACTTAAGACGATTTGTTTACGGATAAGATTTGGCCACACGAGCCACCAGACCCTTAAGTACGATTTGTTACGGGTAAGGGTTGGGCCACACAGAGCCACCAGACTGCGGAATTACGATTGTTACGGAGAAGAAATGGGCCCCCCACCCTAGAGCCACCAAGACCCGAATTATTGTTTTGTTACAGATAGAGTGGGCCACACAGAGCCACCAAGACCCGGAAGTACGATTTGTTACAGATAAGAGTGGGCCACACAGAGCCACCAAGACCCGGAAGCACGATTTGTTACGGATAAGAGTGGGCCACGCAGAGCCACCAAGACCGGAAGTACGATTTGTTACGGGTAAGAGTGGGCTACACAGAGCCACCAAGACCCGGAAGTACGATTTGTTGCGGATAAGATTGGGCCACACAGAGCCACCAAGACCCGGAAGTACGATTTGTTACGGATAAGAGTGGGCCACACAGAGCCACCAAGACCCGGAAGTACGATTTGTTACGGATAAGAGTGGGCCACACAGAGCCACCAAGACCCGGAAGTACGATTACGGATAAGAGTGGGCCACACAGAGCCACCAAGACCCGGAAGTACGATTTGTTACGGATAAGAGTGGGCTACACAGAGCCACCAAGACCCGAAGTACGATTTGTTGCGGATAAGAGTGGGCCACACAGAGCCACCAAGACCCGGAAGTGCGATTGTTTACGGATAAGAGTGTACGATTTGTTACGGAATAAGAGTGGGCCCACACAAGCCACCAAGACCCGGAAGTACGATTTGTTACAGATAAGAGTGGGCCACACAGAGCCACCAAGACCCGGAAGTATGATCAGAGCCACCAAGACCCGGAAGTACGATTTGTTACGGATAGGAGTGGGCCACACAGAGCCACCAAGACCCGGAAGCACGATTTGTTGCGGATTAAAGTACCCGGAAGCACGATTTGTTACGGATAAGAGTGGGCCACACAGAGCTACTAAGACCCGGGCGTACGATTTGTCACGGATAGGAGTGTGCCACACAGATCCACCAAGACCCGGAAGTACGATTTGTTACGGATTGGAGTGGGCCACACAGAGCCAGCAAGACCCGGAAGTACGATTTGTTACGGATAAGAGTGGGCCACACAGAGCCACCAAGACCCGGAAAGTCGTTTTGCTACAGATAAGAGTGGGCCACACAGAGCCACCAAGACCGGGAAGCACGATTTGTTACGGATGAGAGTGGGCCACACAGAGCCACCAAGACCCGCAAGTACGATTTGTTTCGGATAAGAGTGAGCCACACAGAGCCACCAAGACCCGGAAGTATGATCAGAGCCACCAAGACCCGGAAGTACGATTTGTTACGGATAAGAGTGGGCCACACAGAGCCACCAAGACCCGGAAGTACGATTTGTTACGGAAAAGAGTGGGCCACATAGAGCCACCAAGACCCGGAAGTATGGTTTGTTACCGATAAGAACGGGCCACACAGAGCCACCAAGACCCGGAAGTACGATTTGTTACGGAAAAGAGTGGGCCACACAGAGCCACCAAGACCCGGAAGTACGAGTTGTTACGGGTAAGAGTGGGCCACACAGAGCCACCAAGACCCGGAAGTCCAACTTGTTACAGATAAGAGTGGGCCACACAGAGCCACCAAGACCCGGAAGTACGGTTTGTTACGGATAAGAGTGGTCCACACAGAACCACCAAGACCCGGAAGTACGATATGTTACGGATAAGAGTGGGCCACACAGAGCCAGCAAGACCCGGAAGTACGATTTGTTACGGATAAGAGTGGGCCACACAAAGCCACCAAGACCCGCAAGTACGATTTGTTACGGATAAGAGTGGGCCACACAGAGCCACCAAGATCCGGCAGTACGATTTGTTACGGAAAAGAGTGGGCCACACAGAGCCACCAAGACCCGGAAGTACGATTTGTTACGGATAAGAGTGGGACACACAGAGCCACCAAGACCCGGAAGTACGGCTTGTTACGGATAAGAGTGGGCCACACAGAGCCACCAAGACCCGGAAGTACGATTTGTTACGGGTAAGAGTGGGCTACACAGAGCCACCAGTACCCGGAAGTACGATTTGTTACAGATAAGAGTGGGCCACACAGAGCCACCAAGACCCGTACGATTTGTTACGGGTAAGAGTAATTTGTTACGGTAAGAGTGGGCCACACAGAGCCACCCAGACCCGGAAGTACGATTTGTTACGGATAAGAGTGGGCCACACAGAGCCACCAAGACCCGGAAGTACGATTTGTTACGGATAAGAGTGGGCCACACAAAGCCACCAAGACCCGGAAGTACGATTTGTTACGGATAAGAGTGGGCCACACAGAGCCACGAAGATCCGGAAGTACGATTTGTTACGGATAAGAGTGGGCCACACAGAGCCACCAAGACCCGGAAGTACGATTTGTTACGGGTAACAGTGGGCCACACAGAGCCACCAAGACCCGGAAGTACGATCTGTTACGGATAAGAGTGGGCCACACAGAGCCAGACCCGGAAGTATGATCAGAGCCACAAGACTGGAAGTACGATTTGTTACGGATAAGAGTGGGCCACGCAGAGCCACCAAGACCCGGAAGTACGATTTGTTACGGATAAGAGTGGGCACAAAGAGCCACCAAGACCCGGAAGTACGATTTGTTACGGATAAGAGTGGGCCACACAGAGCCACCAAGACCCGCAAGTACGATTTGTTACGGATAAGAGTGGGCCACACAGAGCCACCAAGACCCGGAAGTACGATTTGTTACGGATTAGAGTGGGCCACACAGAGCCACCGAGACCCGGAAGTACGATTTGTTCCGGATAAGAGTGGGCCACACACAGCCACCAAGATGGAAGTACGATTTGTTACGGATAAGAGTGGGCCACACAGATTTGTTACGGATAAGAGTGGGCCACACAGAGCTACCAAAACCCGGAAGTACGATTTGTTACGGAAAAAGAGTGGGCCACACAGAGCCACCAAGACCCGCAAGTACGATTTGTTACGGATAAGAGTGGGCCACACAGAGCCACCAAGAACCGGAAATATGATCAGAGCCACCAAGACCCGGAAGTACGATTTGTTACGGAAAAGAGTGGGCCACACAGAGCCACCAAGACCCGGAAGTACGATTTGTTACGAATAAGAGTGGGCCACACAGAGCCACCAAGACCCGGAAACACGATTTGTTACGGATAAGAGTGGGCCACACAGAGCCACCAAGACCCGGAAGTACGATTTGTTCCGGATAAGAGTGGGCCACACAGAGCTACCAAAACCCGGAAGTACGATTTGTTACGGAAAAAGAGTGGGCCACACAGAGCCACCAAGACCCGGAAGTACGATTTGTTACGGATAAGAGTGGGCCACACAGAGCCACCAAGACCCGGAAGTACGATTTGTTACGGATAAGAGTGGGCCACACAGAGCCACCAAGACCCGGAATTACGGTTTGTTACGGATAAGAGTGGGCCACACAGAGCCACCAAGACTCGGAAGTACGATTTGTTACAGATAAGAGTGTGCTACACAGAGCCACCAAGACCCGGAAGTACGCTTTGTTACCGATAACAGTGGGCCACACAGAGCCACCAAGACCCGGAAGTACGACGTGTTACGGGTAAGAGTGGGGACACACAGAGCCACCAAGACCCGGAAGTACGATTTGTTACAGATAAGAGTGGGCCACACAGAGCTACCAATACCCGGAAGTTCGGGTTTGTTACCGATCACAGTGGGCCACACAGAGCCACCAAGACTCGGAAGTACGATTTGTTGCGGAAAAAGAGTGGGCCACACAGAGCCACCAAGACCCGGAAGTACGATTTGTTACGGATAAGAGTGGGCCACACAGAGCCACCAAGACTCGGAAGTACGATTTGGTCCGGATAAAGAGTGGGTCACACAGAGCCACCAAGACCCGGAAGTACGATTTGTTACGGATAAGAGTGGGCCACACGGAGCCACCAAGACCCGGAAGTACGATTTGTTGCGGTTAAGAGTGGGCCACACAGAGCCACCAAGACCCGGAAGCACAATTTGTTACGGGTAAGAGCGGGCCACACAGAGACATCGACAGCCGGAAGTACGATTTGTTCCGGATAAGAGTGGGCCACACAGAGCCACCAAGACCCGGAAGTACGATTTGTTTCGGATAAGAGTGGGCCACACAGAGCCACCCAGACGCGGAAGTACGATTTGTTTCGGATAAGAGTGGGCCACACAGAGCCACCAAGACCCGGAAGTACGATTTGTTACGGATAAGAGTGGGCCACACAGAGCCACCAAGACCCGGAAGTACGATTTGTTACGGATAAGAGTCGGCCACACAGAGCCACCAAGACCCGGAAGTACGATTTGTTTCGGATAAGAGTGGGCCACACAGAGCCACCAAGACCCGGAAGTACGATTTGTTACGGAAGAGCGGGCCACACAGAGCCACCAAGACCCGGAAGTACGATTTGTTACGGATAAGAGTGGGCCACACAGAGCCACCAAGACCCGGAAGTACGATTTGTTACGGATAAGAGTGGGCCACACAGAGCCACCAAGACCCGGAAGTACGATTTGTTACGGGTAAGAGTGGGTGGGTACGATTTGTTGCGGATAAGAGTGGGAAACACAGAGCCACCAAGACCCGGAAGTACGATTTGTTACGGATAAGGGTGGGCCACACAGAGCCACCAAGACCCGGAAGCACGATTTGTTACAGATAAAAGTGGACACAAAGAGCCACCAAGACCCGGAAGTACGATTTGGTTCGGATAAGAGTGGGCCACACAGAGTCACCAAGACCCGGAAGTACGATTTGTTACGAATAAGAGTGGGCCACACAGAGCCACCAAGACCCGGAAGTACGATTTGTTACGGATAAGAGTGGGCCACACAGAGCCACCCAGACCCGGAAGTACGATTTGTTACGGATAAGAGTCGGCCACACAGATTTGTAACGGATAAGAGTGGGCCACACAGAGCCATCAAGAACCGGAAGTACGATTTGTTACGGATAAGAGAGGACAGCACAGAGCCACCAAGACCCGGAAGTACGGTTTGTTACAGATAAGAGTGGGCCACACAGAGCCACCAAGACCCGGAAATACGATTTGTTACGGATAAGAGTGGGCCACACAGAGCCACCAAGACCCGGCAGTACGATTCGTTACGGATAGGAGTGGGCCACACTGAGCCACCAAGACCCGGAAGTACGATTTGTTACGAAAAAGAGTGGTCCACACGGAGCCACCAAGACCCGGAAGTACGATTTGTTACGGATAGGAGTGGGCCACACAGAGCCACCAAGACCCGGAAGTACGATTTGTTACGGATAAGAGTGGGCCACACAGAGCCACCAAGACCCGGAAGTGCGATTTGTTACGGGTAAGAGTGGGCCACACAGAGCCACCAAGACCCGGAAGTACGATTTGTTACGGATAAGAGTGGGCCACACAGAGCCACCAAGACCCGGAAGTACGATTTGTTACGGATAAGAGTGGGCCACACAGAGCCACAAGACCCGGAAGTATGATTTGTTACAGATAAGAGTGGGCCACACAGAACCACCAAGACCGAAGTACGATTTGTTACAGTGAGAGTGGGCCACACAGAGCCACCAAGACCCGGAAGTACGATTTGTTACGAATAAGAGCGGGCCACACAGAGCCACCAAGACACGGAAGTACGATTTGTTACGGATAAGGGTGGGCCACACACAGCCACCAAGACTCGGAAGTACGATTTGTTACGGGCAAGAGTGGGCCACACAGAGCCACCAAGATCCGGAAGTACGATTTGTTACGGCTAAGGGTGGGCCACACAGAGCCACCAAGACTCGGAAGTACGATTTGTTACGGATAAGAGTGGGCCACACAGAGCCACCAAGACCCGGAAGTACGATTTGTTACAGATAAGAGTGGGCCACACAGAGCCACCAAGACCCGGAAGTACGATTTGTTACGGAAAAAAGGGCCACACAGAGCCACCAAGACCCGGAAGTACGATTTGTTACGGGTAAGAGTGGGCCACACAGAGCCACCAAGACCCGGAAGTACGAGTTGTTGCGGATAAGAGTGGGAAACACAGAGCCACAAAGACCCGGAAGTACGGTTTATTACAGATAAGAGTGGGCCACACAGAGCCACCAAGACCCGGAAGTACGATTTGTTACGGATAAGAGTGGTCCACACAGAGCCACCAAGACCGGAAGTACGATACGTTACGGATAAAAACTGGATCCTACACAGAGCCACCAAGACCCGGAAGTACGATTTGTTGCGGATAAGAGTGGGCCACACAGAGCCACCAAGACCCGTACGATTGTTACGGATAAGAGTGGGCCACACAGAGCCACCAAGACCCGGAATTACGATTTGTTACGGATAAGAGTGGGCCACACAGAGCCACCAAGACCCGGAAGTACGATTTGTTACAGATAAGAGTGGGCCACACAGAGCCACCAAGACCCGGAAGTACGATTTGTTACGGATGAGAATGGCCCACACAGAGCCACCAAGACCCGGAAGTACGATTTGTTACGGATATGAGCGGGCCACACAGAGCCACCAAGACCCGGGCCACACAGAGCCACAAAGACCCGGAAGTACGATTCGTTACCGATAAGAACGGGCCACACAGAGCCACCAAGACCCGGAAGTACGATTTGTTACGGATAAGAGTGGGACACACAGAGCCACCAAGACCCGGAAGTACGGCTTGTTACGGATAAGAGTGGGCCACACAGAGCCACCAAGACTCGGAAGTACGATTTGTTACAGATAAGAGTGTGCTACACAGAGCAACCAAGACCCGGAAGTACGATTTGTTACGGATAAGAGTGGGCCACACAGAGCCACCAAGACCCGCAAGTACGATTTGTTACGGATAAGAGTGGGGCCACACAGAGCCACCAAGATCCGGCAGTACGATTTGTTACGGAAAAGAGTGGGCCACACAGAGCCACCAATACCCGGAAGTTCGATTTGTTACCGATAACAGTTGGCCACACAGAGCCACCAAGACTCGGAAGTACGATTTGTTGCGGATAAGAGTGGGCCACACAGAGCCACCAAGACCCGGAAGTACGATTTGTTACGGATAAGAGTGGGCCACACAGAGCCACCAAGACTCGGAAGTACGATTCGTTACGGATAAAGAGTGGGTCACACAGAGCCACCAAGACCCGGAAGTACGATTTGTTACGGGCAAGAGTGGGCCACACAGAGCCACCAAGACCCGGAAGTACGATTTGTTACGGATAAGAGTGGGCCACACAGAGCCACCAAGACCCGGAAGTACGATTTGTCACGGGTAAGGGTGGGCCACACAGAGCCATCGATCGACACCCGGAAGTACGATTTGTTCCGGATAAGAGTGGGTCACACAGAGCCACCAAGACTCGGAAGTACGATTTGTTTCGGATAAGAGTGGGCCACACAGAGCCACCAAGACCCGGAAGTACGATTTGTTACGGATAAGAGTGGGCCACACAGAGCCACCAAGACCCGGAAGTACGATTTGTTACGGATAAGAGTGGGCCACACAGAGCCACCCAGACGCGGAAGTACGATTTGTTACGGATAAGAGTGGGCCACACAGAGCCACCAAGACCCGGAAGTACGATTTGTTACGGATAAGAGTGGGCCACACAGAGCCACCAAGACCCGGAAGTACGCTTTGTTACCGATAACAGTGGGCCACACAGAGCCACCAAGACCCGGAAGTACGACGTGTTACGGGTAAGAGTGGGGACACACAGAGCCACCAAGACCCGGAAGTACGATTTGTTACGGATAAGAGTGGGACACACAGAGCCACCAAGACCCGGAAGTACGGCTTGTTACGGATAAGAGTGGGCCACACAGAGCCACCAAGACTCGGAAGTACGATTTGTTACAGATAAGAGTGTGCTACACAGAGCCACCAAGACCCGGAAGTACGATTTGTTACGGATAAGAGTGGGCCACACAGAGCCACCAAGACCCGGAAGTATGGCTTGTTACGGATAAGCGTGGGCCACACAGAGCCACCAAGACCCGGAAGTACGATTTGTTACGGGTAAGAGTGGGCCACACAGAGCCACCAAGACCCGGAAGTACGATTTGTTACGGATAAGAGTCGGCCACACAGATTTGTAACGGATAAGAGTGGGCCACACAGAGCCATCAAGAACCGGAAGTACGATTTGTTACGGATAAGAGAGGACAGCACAGAGCCACCAAGACCCGGAAGTACGATTTGTTACGGATAAGAGTGGGCCACACAGAGCCACCAAGACCCGGAAGTACGATTTGTTACGGATAAGAGTGGGCCACACAGAGCCACCAAGGCCCGGCAGTACGATTTGTTACGGATAGGAGTGGGCCACACAGAGCCACCAAGACTCGGAAGTACGATTTGTTACGAATAAGAGTGGGCCACACGGAGCCACCAAGACCCGGAAGTACGATTTGTTACGGATAAGAGTGGGCCACACAGAGCCACCAAGACCCGGAAGTACGATTTGTTACGGGTAAGAGTGGGCCACACGGAGCCACCAAGACCCGGACGTACGATTTGTTACGGATAAGCGTGGGCCACACAGAGCCACCAAGACCCGGAAGTACGATTTGTTACGGATAAAGAGTGGGCCACACAGAGACACCAAGACCCGGAAGTACGATTTGTTACGGATAAGAGTGGGCCACACAGAGCCACCAAGACCCGGAAGTACGATTTGTTACGGATAAGAGTGGGCCACACTGAGCCACCAAGACTCGGAAGTACGATTTGTTACGGATAAGAGTGGGCCACACAGAGCCACCAAGACCCAGAAGTACGATTTGTCACGGGTAAGGGTGGGCCACACAGAGCCACCAAGACTCGGAAGTACGATTTGTTACCGATAACAGTGGGCCACACAGAGCCACCAAGATCCGGAAGTATGGTTTGTTACAGATAAGAGTGGGGACACACAGAGCCACCCAGACCCGGAAGTACGATTTGATACAGACAAGTAAGGGCGACACAGAGCCACCAAGACCCGGAAGTACGATTTGTTACGGGTAAGAGTGGGCTACACAGAGCCAACAAGACCCGGAAGTACGATTTGTTGCGGATAAGAGTGGGGCCCCGCGGAGCCACACAAGAACCGAGAAGTACGTTTATACATGATAAGAGTGGGCCACAACAGAGCCACCAAGACCGGAAAGCCCCGATGTTGTTACGGCTAAGAGTGGGAACACAGGAGCCACCAAGGACCAGTACGATTTGTTACGGACTAGAGTTTAAGGAGTGGGCCACACAGAGCCACCAAGACCCGGAAGTACGATTTGTTACGGATAAGAGTGGGCCATACAGAGCCGCCAAGACCCGGAAGCACGACTTGTTGCGGATAAGAGTGGTGGCTACAAAGAGCCACCAAGACACGGAAGTGCGATTTGTTTCGGATAAGAGTGGGCCACGCCACACAGAGCCACCAAGACCCGGAAGTCCGATTTGTTACGGATAAGAGTGGGCCACACAGAGCCACCAAGACCCGGAAGTCCGAAAGGTTACAGATAAGAGTGGGCCACACAGAGCCACCAAGGCCAGGAAGTACATTTGTTACGGAAGAGTGGGCCACACAGAGCCACCAAGACCCGGAAGTACGATTTGTATCGGATAAGAGTGGGCCACACAGAGCCACCAAGACCCGGAAGTGAGATTTGTTACGGATAAGAGTGGGCCACACAGAGCCACCAAGACCCGGAAGTACGATTTGTTACGGATAAGAGTGGGCCACACAGAGCCACCAAGACCCGGAAGCACGATTTGTTGCGGACAAAAACTACCCGGAAGCACGATTTGTTACGGATAAAAGTGGGCCACACAGAGCTACTAAGACCCGGGTGTACGATTTGTCACGGATAGGAGTGTGCCACACAGAGCCACCAAGACCCGGAAGTACGATTTGTTACAGATAAGAGTGGGCCACACAAAGCCACCAAGACCCGGAAGTACGATTTGTTACGAATAAGAGTGTGCCACACAGAGCCACCAAGACTCGGAAGTACGATTTGTTATCGATAACAGTGGGCCACACAGAGCCACCAAGACCCGGAAGTACGACGTGTTACGGGTAAGAGTGGGGCCACACAGAGCCACCAAGACCCGGAAGTACGATTTGTTACAGATAAGAGTGGGCCTCACAGAGCTACCAATACCCGGATGTTCGGGTTTGTTACCGATAACAGTGGGCTACACAGAGCCTCCAAGACTCGGAAGTACGATTTGTTGCGGATAAGAGTGGGCCACACAGAGCCACCAAGACCCGGAAGTACGATTTGTTACGGATAAGAGTGGGCCACACAGAGCCACCAAGACCCGGAAAGTCGATTTGTTACGCATAAGAGTGGGCCACACAGAGCCACCAAGACCCGGAAGTACGATTTGTTACAGATAAGAGTGGGCCACACAGAGCCACCAAGACCCGTACGATTTGTTACGGATAAGAGTGGGCCACACAGAGCCACCAAGACCCGGAAGTACGATTTGTTACGGATAAGAGTAGGCCACACAGAGCCACCAAGACCCGGCAGTACGATTTGTACGGATAAGAGTGGGCCACACAGAGCCACCCAGACCCGGAAATACGATTCTTCACGGATAAGAGTAGGCCACACAGAGCCACCAAGACCCGGAAGTACGATTTGTTACGGATAAGAGTGGGCCACACAGAGCCACCAAGACCCGGAAGTACGATTTGTATCGGATAAGAGTGGGCCACACAGAGCCACCAAGACCCGGAAGTGAGATTTGTTGCGGATAAGAGTGGGCCACACAGTGCCACCAAGACCCGGAAGTACGATTTGTTATGGATAAGAGCGGGCCCACACAGAGCCACCAAGACCCGGAAGTACGATTTGTTACGGGTAAGGGTGGGCCACACAGAGCCACCAAGACCCGGAAGTATGATCAGAGCCACCAAGACCCGGAAGTACGATTTGTTACGGATAGGAGTGGGCCACACAGAGCCACCAAGACCCGGAAGCACGATTTGTTGCGGATAAAACTACCCGGAAGCACGATTTGTTACGGATAAAAGTGGGCCACACAGAGCTACTAAGACCCGGGTGTACGATTTGTCACGGATAGGAGTGTGCCACACAGATCTACCAAGACCCGGAAGTACGATTTGTTACGGATTGGAGTGGGCCACACAGAGCCAGCAAGACCCGGAAAGTCGATTTGTTACGGATAAGAGTGGGCCACACAGAGCCACCAAGACCCGGAGGCACGATTTGTTACGGATAAGAGTGGGCCACACAGAGCCACCAAGACCCGGAAGTACGATTTGCTTCGGATAAGAGTGGGCCACACAGAGCCACCAAGACCCGGAAGTACGATTTGCTTCGGATAAGAGTGGGCCACACAGAGCCACCAAGACCCGGAAGTACGATTTGTTGCGGATAAGAGTGGGGCCACACAGTGCTACCCAGACCCGTTATTACGATGTGTTACAGATAAGAGTGGGCCACACAGAGCAAACCAAGACCCGGAAGTACGATTTGTTACGGATAAGAGTGGCCACACAGAGCCACCAAGACCCGGAAGTATGGTTTGTTACGGATAAGAGTGGGCGACACAGAGCCACCAAGACCCGGAAGTACGATTTGTTACGAATAAGAGTCCACCAAGACCCGGAAGTACGATTTGTTACGGGTAAGAGTTGGCCACACAGAGCCACCAAGACCCGGAAGTTCGATTGGTTACGGAAAAGAGTGGGCCACACAGGGCCACCAAGACCCGGAAGTACGAGTTGTTACGGATAAGAGTGGGCCACACAAAGCCACCAAGACCTGGAAGTAACGGGTTAGAGTGGGCCACACAGAGCCAGCAAGACCCGGAAGGTCGATTAGTTACGGATAAGAGTGGGCAAGACCCGGAAGTACGATTTGTTGCGGATAAGAGTGGGCCACACAGAGCCACCAAGACCCGGAAAGTCGATTTGCTACAGATAAGAGTGGGCCACACAGAGCCACCAAGACCCCGAAGCACGATTTGTTACGGATAAGAGTGGGCCACACTGAGCTGATAACAGTGGGCCACACAGAGCCACCAAGACCCGGAAGTACGATTTGTTACGGGTAAGAATGGGCCACACAGAGCCACCAAGACCCGGAAGTCCGATTTGTTACAGATAAGAGTGTGCCACACAGATCTACCAAGACCCGGAAGTACGGTTTGTTACAGATAAGAGTGGTCCACACAGAGCCACCAAGACCCGGAAGTACGATTTGTTACGGATAAGAGTGGGCCACACAGAGCCACCAAGACCCGGAAAGTCGATTTGTTACGCATAAGAGTGGGCCACACAGAGCCACCAAGACCCGGAAGTACGATTTGTTACAGATAAGAGTGGGCCACACAGAGCCACCAAGACCCGGAAGTACGATTTGTTACGAATAAGAGTGGGCCACACAGAGCCACCAGGACCCGGAAGTACGATTTGTTACGGATAAGAATGGGCCACACAGAGCCACCAAGACGCGGAAGTACGACTTGTTACGGGTAAGAGTGGGCTACACAGAGCCACCAAGACCCGGCAGTACGATTCGTTGCGGATAACATTGGGCCACACAGAGCCACCAAGACCCGGAAGTACGGTTTGTCACGGATAAGAGTGGGCCACACAGAGCCACCAAGACCCGGAAGTACGATTTGTTACGGGTAAGAGTGGGCCACGCAGAGCCACCAAGACCCGGAAGCACGCTTTGTTGCGGATAAGAGTGGGCCACACAGAGCCACCAAGACCCGGAAGTACGATTTATTACAGATAAGAGTGGGCCACACAGAGCCACCAAGACCCGTACGATTTGTTACAAATAAGAGTGGGCCACACAGAGCCACCAAGACCCGGAATTTCGATTTGTTACGGGTAAGAGTGGGCCACACAGAGCCACCAAGACCCGGAAGTATGGCTTGTTACGGATAAGCGTGGGCCACACAGAGCCACCAAGACCCGGAAGTACGATTTGTTGCGGATAAGAGTGGGCCACACAGAGCCACCAAGACCCGGAAGTACGCTTTGTTACGGATAGGAGTGGGCCACACAAAGCCACCAAGACCCGGAAGTACGATTTGTTACGGTCAAGAGTGGGCCACAGAGAGCCACGAAGATCCGGAAGTACGATTTGTTACGGATAAGAGTGGGCCACACAGAGCCACCAAGACCCGGAAGTACGGTTTGTTACGGATAACAGTGGGCCACACAGAGCCACCAAGACCCGGAAGTACGATCTGTTACGGATAAAAGTGGGCCACACAGAGCCAGACCCGGAAGTATGATCAGAGCCACCAAGACCCGGAAGTACGATTTGTTACGGATAAGAGTGGACCACACAGAGCCACCAAGACCCGGAAGTACGATTTGTTACGGATAGGAGTGGGCCACACAGAGCCACCAAGACCCGGAAGTACGATTTGTTACGGATAAGAGTGGCCACACAGAGCCACCAAGACCCGGAAGTACGATTTGTTACAAATAAGAGTGGGCCACACAGAAACACCAAGACCCGGAAGTACGATTTGTTACGAATAAGAGTGACCCAGAAGTACGATTTGTTACGGATAAGAGTGGGCCACACAGAGCCACCAAGACCCGGAAGTACGATTTGTTTCGGATAACAGTGGGCCACACAGAGCCACCAAGACTCGGAAGTACGATTTGTTACGGATAACAGTGGGCCACACAGAGCCACCAAGACCCGGAAGTACGATTTGTTACGGATAAAGAGTGGGTCACACAGAGCCACCAAGACCCGGAAGTACGGTTTGTTACGGATAAGAGTGGGCCACACAGAGCCACCAAGACTCGGAAATACGATTTGTTACAGATGAGAGTGTGCTACACAGAGCCACCAAGACCCGGAAGTACGATTTGTTACGGATAACAGTGGGCCACACAGAGCCACCAAGACCCGGAAGTACGACGTGTTACAGGTAAGATTGGGGCCACACAGAGCCACCAAGACCCGGAAGTACGATTTGTTACAGATAAGAGTGGCCACACAGAGCTACCAATACCCGGAAGTTCGGGTTTGTTACCGATAACAGTGGGCCGCACAGAGCCACCAAGACTCGGAAGTACGATTTGTTGGGGATAAGAGTGGGCCACACAGAGCCACCAAGATCCGGAAGTACGATTTGTTACGGATAAGAGTGGGCCACACAGAGCCACCAAGACTCGGAAGTACGATTTGTTACAGATAAAGAGTGGGTCACACAGAGCAACCAAGACCCGGAAGTACGATTTGTTACGGTTAAGAATGGGCCACACAGAGCCACCAAGACCCGGAAGTACGATTTGTTGCGGATAAGAGTGGGCCACACAGGGCCACCAAGACCCGGAAGCACGATTTGTTACGGATAAGAGCGGGCCACACAGAGCCATCGACAGCCGGAAGTACGATTTGTTACGGATAAGAGAGGACAGCACAGAGCCACCAAGACCCGGAAGTACGATTTGTTTCGGATAAGAGTGGGCCACACAGAGCCACCAAGACCCGGAAATACGATTTGTTACGGATAAGAGTGGGCCACACAGAGCCACCAAGACCCGGCAGTACGATTTGTTACGGATAGGAGTGGGCCACACAGAGCCACCAAGACTCGGAAGTACGATTTGTTACGAATAAGAGTGGGCCACACAGAGCCAGCAAGACCCGGAAGTACGATTTGTTACGGATAAGAGTGGGCCACACAGAGCCACCAAGACCCGGAAGTACGATTTGTTAGATTAAGCAGTGGGCCACACAGAAAAGCCCCCCCCAAGACCCGGGAGTACGATTGTTACGGAAGAGTGGGGCCCACACCAGAGCACCAAGACCCGGAAAGTCACGATTTTGTTATTTTACACGCTCTCTGTTGTTGTTTTTCTTGATTTTAACTTTGAGTGGGCCACACCAGAGCCACCAAGACCTGTACGATTTGTTACGGATAAGAGTGGGCCACACAGAGCCACCAAGACCCGGAAGTACGATTTGTTACGGATAAGAGTGGGCCACACTGAGCCACCAAGACTCGGAAGTACGATTTGTTACGGATAAGAGTGGGCCACACAGAGCCACCAAGACCCAGAAGTACGATTTGTCACGGGTAAGGGTGGGCCACACAGAGCCACCAAGACTCGGAAGTACGATTTGTTACCGATAACAGTGGGCCACACAGAGCCACCAAGATCCGGAAGTATGGTTTGTTACAGATAAGAGTGGGGACACACAGAGCCACCCAGACCCGGAAGTACGATTTGATACAGACAAGTAAGGGCGACACAGAGCCACCAAGACCCGGAAGTACGATTTGTTACGGGTAAGAGTGGGCTACACAGAGCCAACAAGACCCGGAAGCACGATTTGTTGCGGATAAGATTGGGCCACACAGAGCCACCAAGACCCGGAAGTACGATTTGTTACGGATAAGAGTCGGCCACACAGAGCCACCAAGACCCGGAAGCACGATTTGTTACGGATAAGAGTGGGCCACACAGAGCCACCAAGACCCGTACGATTTGTTACGGATAAGAGTGGGCCACACAGGGCCACCAAGACCCGGAAGTACGATTTGTTGCGGATAAGAGTGGGCCACACAGAGCCACCAAGACCCGTACGATTTGTTACAGATAAGAGTGGGCCACACAGATCCACCAAGATCCGGAAGTACGATTTGTTACGGATAAGAGTGGGCCACACAGAGCCACCAAGACCCGGAAGTACGATTTGTTACGGATAAGAGTGGGCCACTCAGAGCCACCAAGACCCAGAAGTACGATTTGTTACGGATAACAGTGGACCACACAGAGCCACCAAGACTCGGAAGTATGATTTGTTACGGATAAGAGTGGGCCCCACAGAGCCACCAAGACCCGGCAGTACGATTTGTTACGGATAGGAGTGGGCCACACGGAGCCACCAAGACCCGGAAGTACGATTTGTTACGAATAAGAGTGGTCCACACGGAGCCACCAACACCCGGAAGTACGATTTGTTACGGATAAGAGTGGGCCACACAGAGCCACCAAGACCGGGAAGTACGATTTGTTACGGGTAAGAGTGGGCCACACAGAGCCACCAAGACTCGGAAGTACGATTTGTTACGAATAAGAGTGTGCCACACAGAGCCAGCAAGACCCGGAAGTACGATTTGTTACGGATAAGAGTGGGCCACACAGAGCCACCAAGACCCGGAAGTACGATTTGTTACGGATAAGAGTGGGCCACACAGAGCCACCAAGACTCGGAAGTATGATTTGTTACGGATAAGAGTGGGCCACACAGAGCCACCAAGACCCGGAAGTACGATTTGTTACGGATAAGAGTGGGCCACACAGAGCCACCAAGACCCGGAAGCACGATTTGTTGCGGACAAAAACTACCCGGAAGCACGATTTGTTACGGATAAAAGTGGGCCACACAGAGCTACTAAGACCCGGGTGTACGATTTGTCACGGATAGGAGTGTGCCACACAGAGCCACCAAGACCCGGAAGTACGATTTGTTACAGATAACAGTGGGCCACACAAAGCCACCAAGACCCGGAAGTACGATTTGTTACGAATAAGAGTGTGCCACACAGAGCCACCAAGACTCGGAAGCACGATTTGTTATCGATAACAGTGGGCCACACAGAGCCACCAAGACCCGGAAGTACGACGTGTTACGGGTAAGAGTGGGGCCACACAGAGCCACCAAGACCCGGAAGTACGATTTGTTACAGATAAGAGTGGGCCTCACAGAGCTACCAATACCCGGATGTTCGGGTTTGTTACCGATAACAGTGGGCCACACAGAGCCACCAAGACTCGGAAGTACGATTTGTTGCGGATAAGAGTGGGCCACACAGAGCCACCAAGACCCGGAAGTACGATTTGTTACGGATAAGAGTGGGCCACACAGAGCCACAAGACCCCCCACGTCAAGAGCCCACCAAGGGAACCCGGAGTCGATTTGTTACAGATAAGAAGTGGCACACAGAGCCACAAGACCCGGAAGTACGATTTGTTACGGATAAGAGTGGGCCACACAGAGCCACCAAGACCGGAAGTACAATTTGTTACGGATAAGAATGGGCCACACAGAGCCACCAAGACCCGGAAGTACGATTTGTTACGGATAAGAGTGGGCCACACAGAGCCACCAAGACCCGGAAGTACGATTTGTATCGGATAAGAGTGGGCCACACAGAGCCACCAAGACCCGGAAGTGAGATTTGTTGCGGATAAGAGTGGGCCACACAGTGCCACCAAGACCCGGAAGTACGATTTGTTATGGATAAGGCGGGCCACACAGAGCCACCAAGAAGGGAAGTACGATTTGGTAGGGGTTAGAGGGGCCACAGATCCACCAAGACTCGGAAGGATGATCAGAGCCACCAAGACCCGGAAGTACGATTTTTTACGCAAGATACGATTTGATAAAATACAGATAAGATAATAAAAGTGGGCCACACAGAGCCTACTAAGACCCGGGGTCGATTTGTCACGGATAGGAAATGTGCCACATCAGAATCTACCAAGACCCGGAAGTACGATTTGTTACGGATAGAGTGGGCCACACAGAGCCAGCAAGACCGGAAGTACGATTTGTTACGGATTGGAGTGGGCCACACAGAGCCACCAAGACCCGGAAAGTCGATTTGTTACGGATAAGAGTGGGCCACACAGAGCCACCAAGACCCGGAAGCACGATTTGTTACGGATAAGAGTGGGCCACACAGAGCCACCAAGACCCGGAAGTACGATTTGCTTCGGATAAGAGTGGGCCACACAGAGCCACCAAGACCCGGAAGTACGATTTGTTGCGGATAAGAGTGGGGCCACACAGTGCTACCCAGACCCGTTATTACGATGTGTTACAGATAAGAGTGGGCCACACAGAGCAAACCAAGACCCGGAAGTACGATTTGTTACGGATAAGAGTGGCCACACAGAGCCACCAAGACCCGGAAGTATGGTTTGTTACGGATAAGAGTGGGCGACACAGAGCCACCAAGACCCGGAAGTACGATTTGTTACGTATAAGAGTCCACCAAGACCCGGAAGTACGATTTGTTACGGATAAGAGTTGGCCACACAGAGCCAGACCCGGAAGTATGATCAGAGCCACCAAGACCCGGAAGTACGATTTGTTACGGATAAGAGTGGACCACACAGAGCCACCAAGACCCGGAAGTACGATTTGTTACGGATGGGAGTGGGCCACACAGAGCCACCAAGACCCGGAAGTTCGATTGGTTACGGAAAAGAGTGGGCCACACAGGGCCACCAAGACCCGGAAGTACGAGTTGTTACGGATAAGAGTGGGCCACACAAAGCCACCAAGACCTGGAAGTAACGGGTTAGAGTGGGCCACACAGAGCCAGCAAGACCCGGAAGGTCGTTTAGTTACGGATAAGAGTGGGCAAGACCCGGAAGTACGATTTGTTGCGGATAAGAGTGGGCCACACAGAGCCACCAAGACCCGGAAAGTCGATTTGCTACAGATAAGAGTGGGCCACACAGAGCCACCAAGACCCCGAAGCACGATTTGTTACGGATAAGAGTGGGCCACACTGAGCTGATAACAGTGGGCCACACAGAGCCACCAAGACCCGGAAGTACGATTTGTTACGGGTAAGAATGGGCCACACAGAGCCACCAAGACCCGGAAGTCCGATTTGTTACAGATAAGAGTGGGCCACACAGAGCCACCAAGACCCGGAAGTACGGTTTGTTACAGATAAGAGTGGTCCACACAGAGCCACCAAGACCCGGAAGTACGATATGTTACGGATAAGAGTGGGCCACACAGAGCCACCAAGACCCGGAAAGTCGATTTGTTACGCATAAGAGTGGGCCACACAGAGCCACCAAGACCCGGAAGTACGATTTGTTACAGATAAGAGTGGGCCACACAGAGCCACCAAGACCCGGAAGTACGATTTGTTACGAATAAGAGTGGGCCACACAGAGCCACCAGGACCCGGAAGTACGATTTGTTACGGATAAGAATGGGCCACACAGAGCCACCAAGACGCGGAAGTACGACTTGTTACGGGTAAGAGTGGGCTACACAGAGCCACCAAGACCCGGCAGTACGATTCGTTGCGGATAACATTGGGCCACACAGAGCCACCAAGACCCGGAAGTACGGTTTGTCACGGATAAGAGTGGGCCACACAGAGCCACCAAGACCCGGAAGTACGATTTGTTACGGGTAAGAGTGGGCCACGCAGAGCCACCAAGACCCGGAAGCACGATTTGTTGCGGATAAGAGTGGGCCACACAGAGCCACCAAGACCCGGAAGTACGATTTATTACAGATAAGAGTGGGCCACACAGAGCCACCAAGACCCGTACGATTTGTTACAAATAAGAGTGGGCCACACAGAGCCACCAAGACCCAAGTACGATTTGTTACGGGTAAGAGTGGGCCACACAGAGCCACCAAGACCCGGAAGTATGGCTTGTTACCGGATAAGCGTGGGCCACACAGAGCCACCAAGACCCGGAAGTACGATTTGTTGCGGATAAGAGTGGGCCACACAGAGCCACCAAGACCCGGAAGTACGCTTTGTTACGGATAGGAGTGGGCCACACAAAGCCACCAAGACCCGGAAGTACGATTTGTTACGGACAAGAGTGGGCCACAGAGAGCCACGAAGATCCGGAAGTACGATTTGTTACGGATAAGAGTGGGCCACACAGAGCCACCAAGACCCGGAAGTACGGTTTGTTACGGATAACAGTGGGCCACACAGAGCCACCAAGACCCGGAAGTACGATCTGTTACGGATAAGAGTGGGCCACACAGAGCCAGACCCGGAAGTATGATCAGAGCCACCAAGACCCGGAAGTACGATTTGTTACGGATAAGAGTGGACCACACAGAGCCACCAAGACCCGGAAGTACGATTTGTTACGGATGGGAGTGGGCCACACAGAGCCACCAAGACCCGGAAGTACGATTTGTTACGGATAAGAGTGGCCACACAGAGCCACCAAGACCCGGAAGTACGATTTGTTTCGGATAACAGTGGGCCACACAGAGCCACCAAGACTCGGAAGTACGATTTGTTACGGATAACAGTGGGCCACACAGAGCCACCAAGACCCGGAAGTACGATTTGTTACGGATTACAGTGGGACACACAGAGCCACCAAGACCCGGAAGTACGGTTTGTTACGGATAAGAGTGGGCCACACAGAGCCACCAAGACTCGGAAATACGATTTGTTACAGATAAGAGTGTGCTACACAGAGCCACCAAGACCCGGAAGTACGATTTGTTACGGATAACAGTGGGCCACACAGAGCCACCAAGACCCGGAAGTACGACGTGTTACAGGTAAGATTGGGGCCACACAGAGCCACCAAGACCCGGAAGTACGATTTGTTACAGATAAGAGTGGCCACACAGAGCTACCAATACCCGGAAGTTCGGGTTTGTTACCGATAACAGTGGGCCGCACAGAGCCACCAAGACTCGGAAGTACGATTTGTTGCGGATAAGAGTGGGCCACACAGAGCCACCAAGATCCGGAAGTACGATTTGTTACGGATAAGAGTGGGCCACACAGAGCCACCAAGACTCGGAAGTACGATTTGTTACAGATAAAGAGTGGGTCACACAGAGCAACCAAGACCCGGAAGTACGATTTGTTACGGTTAAGAATGGGCCACACAGAGCCACCAAGACCCGGAAGTACGATTTGTTGCGGATAAGAGTGGGCCACACAGGGCCACCAAGACCCGGAAGCACGATTTGTTACGGATAAGAGCGGGCCACACAGAGCCATCGACAGCCGGAAGTACGATTTGTTCCGGACAAGAGTGGGCCACACAGAGCCACCAAGACCCGGAAGTACGATTTGTTTCGGATAAGAGTGGGCCACACAGAGCCACCAAGACCCGAAAGTACGATTTGTTACGGATAAGAGTGGGCCACACAGAGCCACCAAGACCCGGCAGTACGATTTGTTACGGATAGGAGTGGGCCACACAGAGCCACCAAGACCCGGGAGTACGATTTGTTACGGAAAAGCGTGGGCCACACAGAGCCACCAAGACCCGGAAGTAACGTTTTGCTTCCGGATTACAAGTGGGCCACCCACAGGCACCAAGGACCCGGAAGATTACGATTTGTTACGGATAAGAGGGGCCAACAGGAAGCCCCAGGACCCGGAAGACACGATTTGTTCTTGTCAACCGGTATTAACGATAAGAGTGGGCACCAGCGCCACCCAAGACCGGAAGTACGATTTGTTACGGATAAGAGTGGGCCACACAGAGCCACCAAGACCCGGAAGTACGATTTGTTACGGATAGGAGTGGGCCACACAGAGCCACCAAGACCCAAGTACGATTTGTTACGGGTAAGAGTGGGCCACACAGAGCCACCAAGACCCCGGAGTACGATTTGTTACGGAAAAGCGTGGGCCACACAGAGCCACCAAGACGAGGAAGTACGATTTGTTTCGGATAAGAGTGGGCCACACTGAGCCACCAAGACCCGGAAGTACGATTTGTTACAGATAAGAGTGGGCCACACAGAGCCACCAAGACCCGGAAGTACGATTAGTCGGGGCCACACAGAGCCACTAAGACCCGGAAGTACGATTTGTTACGGATAAGAGTGGGCCACACAGAGCCACCCAGACCCGGAAGTACGATTTGTTACGGATAAGAGTCGGCCACACAGACTTGTAACGGAAAAGAGTGGGCCACACAGAGCCATCAAGAACCGGAAGTACGATTTGTTACGGATAAGAGAGGACAGCACAGAGCCACCAAGACCCGGAAGTACGGTTTGTTGCGGATAAGAGTGGGCCACACAGAGCCACCAAGACCCGGAAATACGATTTGTTACGGATAAGAGTGGGCCACACAGAGCCACCAAGACCCGGCAGTACGATTTGTTACGGATAGGAGTGGGCCACACTGAGCCACCAAGACCCGGAAGTACGATTTGTTACGAATAAGAGTGGTCCACACGGAGCCACCAAGACCCGGAAGTACGATTTGTTACGGATAACAGTGGGCCACACAGAGCCACCAAGACCCGGAAGTACGATTTGTTACGGATAACAGTGGGCCACACAGAGCCACCAAGACCCGGAAGTACGATTTGTTACGGGTAAGAGTGGGCCACACAGAGCCACCAAGACCCGGAAGTACAGCATTGTTACGGATAAGAGTGGGCCACACAGAGCCACCAAGACCCGGAAGTACGATTTGTTACGGAAAGGAGTGGGCCACACAGAGCCACCAAGACCCGGAAGTACGATTTGTTACGGTTAAGAGTGGGCCACACAGAGCCACCAAGACTCGGAAGTACGATTTGTTACGGGTAAGAGTCGGCCACACAGAGCCACCAAGACCCGGAAGTACGATTTGTTACGGATAAGAGTGGGCCACACAGAGCCACCAAGACCCGGAAGTACGATTTGTTACGGTTAGGAGTGGGCCACACAGAGCCACCAACACCCGGAAGTACGATTTGTTACAGATAAGAGTGGCCACACAGAGCCACCAAGACCCGGAAGTACGATTTGTTTCGGATAAGAATGGGTCACACAGAGCCACCAAGACCCGGAAGTACGATTTGTTACAGATAAGAGTGGGCCACACAGAGCCACCAAGACCCGGAAGTACGATTTGTTACAGATAAGAGTGGGCCTCACAGAGCTACCAATACCCGGATGTTCGGGTTTGTTACCGATAACAGTGGGCCACACAGAGCCACCAAGACTCGGAAGTACGATTTGTTACGGGTAAGAGTGGGCCACACAGAGCCACCAAGCCCCGGAAGTACGATTTGTTACGGATAAGAGTGGGCCACACAGAGCCACCAAGACCCGGAAGTACGATTTGTTACAGATAGGAGTGGGCCACGCAGAGCCACCAAGACGGGGGGGATGGGCGTACGATTTGTTCGGATAAGAGTGGGCCATAAGGAGCCACCAAGTCCCGAGTACGATTAGTGATAAGCCTGGGCCACACAGAGCCACCAAGACCCGGAAAGTAACGATTTGTACATGAATGTATGAGGGGCTACACAGAGACACCAAGACCCAAGTACGATGTGTTTTGACGGGCGGGGGGGGGGGGGGGGGGGGCGGATTACAGTGGGCCACACAGAGCCACCAAGACCCGGAAGTGCGATTTGTTACGGATACGAGTGGGCCACACAGAGCCACCAAGACCCGGAAATACGATTTGTTACAGATAAGAGTGGGCCACACAGAGCCACCAAGACCCGGAAGTACGATTTGTTACGGATAAGAGTGGGCCACACAGAGCCACCAAGACCCGGAAGTACGATTTGTTACGGAAAGGAGTGGGCCGCACATAGCCACCAAGACCCGGAAGTACGATTTGATACGGATAAGAGTGGGCCGCACAAAGCCACCAAGACCCGGATGTACGATTTGTTGCGGATAAGGGTGGCACACACAGAGCCACCAAGACCCGGAAGTACGATTTGTTACAGGCAAGAGTGGGCCACACAGAGCCACAAAGACCCGGAAGTACGATTCGTTACGGATAAGAGAGGGCCACACAGAGCCACCAAGACCCGGAAGTACGATTTGTTACGGATAAGAGTGGGCCACACAGAGCCACCAAGACCCGGAAGTACGATTTGTTACGGGTAAGAGTGGGCTACACAGAGCCACCAAGACCCGGAAGTACGATTTGTTGCGGATAAGATTGGGCCACACAGAGCCACCAAGACCCGGAAGCACGATTTGTTACGGATAAGAGTGGGCCACACAGAGCCACGAAGACCCGAAATTTCAATTTGTTACGGATAAGAGATAAGAGTGGGCCACACAGAGCTCGGAAGTACGATTTGTTATGCATGAGAGTGGGCCACACAGAGCCACCAAGACCCGTACGATTTGTTACGGATAAGAGTGGGCCACACAGAGCCACCAAGACCCGAAGTACGATTTGTTACAGATAAGAGTGGGCTACACAGAGCCACCAAGACCCGGAAGAACGATTTGTTGCGGATAAGAGTGGGCCACACAGAGCCACCAAGACCCGGAAGTGCGATTTGTTACGGGTAAGAGTGGGCTACACAGAGCCACCAAGACCCGGAAGTACGATTTGTTACGGATAACAGTGGGCCACACAGAGCCACCAAGACCAGGAAGTGCGATTTGTTACCGATACGAGTGGGCCACACAGAGCCACCAAGATCCGGAAGTACGATTTGTTCCGGATAAGAGTGGGCCACACAGAGCCACCAAGACTCGGAAGTACGATTTGTTTCGGATAAGAGTGGGCCACACAGAGCCACCAAGACCCGGAAGTACGATTTGTCACGGATAAGAGTGGGCCACACAGAGCCACCAAGACCCGGAAGTACGATTTGTTACGGGTAAGAGTGGGCCACACAGAGCCACCAAGACCCGGAAGTACGATTTGTTACGGAAAAGCGTGGGCCACACAGAGCCACCAAGACCCGGAAGTACGATTTGTTACGTATAAAGAGTGGGTCACACAGAGCCACCAAGACCCGGAAGTACGATTTGTTCCGGATAAGAGTGGGCCACATAGAGCCACCAAGACCCGGAAGTACGATGTGTTACAGGTAAGGGTGGGCCACACAGAGCCACCAAGATCCGGAAGTACGATTTGTTACGGATAAGAGTGGGCCACACAGAGCCACCAAGACCCGGAAGTACGATTTGTTCCGGATAACAGTGGGCCACACAGAGCCACCAAGACCCGGAAGTACGATTTGTTACGGATTAGAGTGGGCCACACAGAGCCACCAAGACCCGGAAGTACGATTTGTTACGGATAAGAGTGGGCTACACAGAGCCACCAAGACCCGGAAGTACGATTTGTTGCGGATAAGAGTGGGAAACACACAGCCACCAAGACCCGGAAGTACGATTTATTCCAAATAAGAGTGGGCCACACAGAGCCACCAAGACCCGGAAGTACGATTTGCTACGGATAAGAGTGGGCCACACAGAGCCACCAAGACCCGGAAGTACGATTTGTTACGGATAAGAGTGGGCCACACAGAGCCACCCAGACCCGGAAGTACGATTGGTTACGGATAAGAGTCGGCCACACAGATTTGTAACGGATAAGAGTGGGCCACACAGAGCCATCAAGAACCGGAAGTACGATTTGTTACAGATAAAGAGTGGGCCACACAGAGCCACCAAGACCCGGAAATACGATGTGTTACGGATAAGAATGGGCCACACAGAGCCACCAAGACCCGGAAGTACGATTTGTTACGGATTTGAACGGGCCACACAGAGCCACCAAGACCCGGAAGTACGATTTGTTGCGGATAAGATTGGGCCACACAGAGCCACCAAGACCCGGAAGTACGATTTGTTACGGATAAGAGTGGGCCACACAGAGCCACCAAGACCCGGAAGTACGATTTGTTACGGATAAGAGTGGGCCACACAGAGCCAGCCAGACCCGGAAGTACGATTTGTTACGAATAAGAGTGGTCCACACGGAGCCACCAAGACCCGGAAGTACGATTTGTTACGGATAAGAGTGGGCCACACAGAGCCACCAAGACCCGGAAGTACGATTTGTTACGGATAAGAGTGGGCCAAACCACCAAGACCCGGAAGTACGATTTGTTAAGGATAAGACTGGGCCACACAGAGCCACCATGACCCGGAAGTACGATTTGTTACGGATAAGAGTGGGCCACACAGAGCCACCAAGACCCGGAAGTACGATTTCTTACGGATAAGAGTGGGCCACACAGAGCCACCAAGACCCGGAAGTACGATTTTGTTACGGATAAGAGTGGGCCACACAGAGCCACCAAGACCCGGAAGTTCGATTTGTTACAGATAAGAGTTGGCCACACAGAGCCACCAAGACCCGGAAGTACGATTTTGTGACGGATAAGAGTGGGCCCACAGAGACACCAAATTCGGAAGTACGATATTGTTACGGAATAAGATTGGGAACACAGGAGACACCAAGACCAGAAGTACGATGTTACGGGTAAGGTGGGCACACAGAGCCACAAGAAGTACGATTTGGTACGGATACAGAGTGGGCTACACAGAGCCACCAAGACCGGGAAGTACGATTTGCAACGGGTAAGAGTGGGCTACACAGAGCCACCAAGACCCGGAAGTACGATTTGTTGCGGATAAGATTGGGCCACACAGAGCCACCAAGACCCGGAAGTACGGTTCATTACAGATAAGAGTGGGCCACACAGAGCCACCAAGATCCGGAAGTTCGATTTGTTACGGATAAGAGTGGGCCACATGGAGCCACCAAGACCCAGAAGTACGATACGTTACAGATAAAAATGGGCCACACAGAGCCACCAAGACCCGAAATACGATTTGTTACGGATAAGAGTGGGCTACACAGAGCCACCAAGACCCGGAAGTACGATTTGTTGCGGATAAGAGTGGGCCACACAGAGCCACCAAGACCCGGAAGTGCGATTTGTTACGGATACGAGTGGGCCACACAGAGCCACCAAGACCCGGAAGTTCGGGTTTGTTACCGATAACAGTGGGCCACACAGAGCCACCAAGACTCGGAAGTACGATTTGTTGCGGATAAGAGTGGGCCACACAGAGCCACCAAGACCCGGAAATACGATTTGTTACGGATAAGAGTGAGCCACACAGAGCCACCAAGACCCGGAAGTACGATTTGTTACGGATAGGAGTGGGCCACACTGAGCCACCAAGACCCGGAAGTACGATTTGTTACGGATAAGAGTGGGCCACACAGAGCCACCAAGACCCGGAAGTACGATTTGTGACGGATAAGAGTGGGCCACACAGAGCCACCAAGACCCGGAAGCACGATTTGTTACGGATAAGACCGGGCCACACAGAGCCC